>SJYQ01008025.1:26900-146435 GCA_006410935.1 Redunca redunca
ATCATCGTAATTAAGTTGTTGGCTAGCTTTGGGGGATGGCTCTGTTTGTTCCCAGCATATAGGGGCAGTAGTTATTAAACGTCCTTTTTCAGGAGTTAGCCACATAACCTCATCCCATATTTGATAAACGTCAGCTAAAAAACCCATTAGATCTAGACCTATTCGCCTTATGTGTAGCAAAATAGTCACTGAACCGAGACAATGTATAATCAAAATGGAAAGTCACATTATGTCCATAGTTAAAGTACAAAGTGTTGCACCAGTCCATTTTAGGGTTGGTAGATGTCATCAGATGAAGGGGAGGCATCGCATGCAATTGTTGTCGAAGGTATTCACACACTTGGAGAAAGTCTTTTCCTTGAAGTGGAGATGTCCACCACGGGAAGCCTTCCACTGATGAAGAGGGGAGTGCTCTACAGACCCAGCAGTTAGACCGATTGTGGAATGTAGCATAGGAGTGAACCCAGGACAGGAAGGCATTGTCTTGAGGGTCAAAGGGCAGACTCAGGATATTTGGAGTCAGCAGAAGTAAGCTCACATAGGTTATCAGGCCTATCTGAAAAGTACAAAGTCAGAGCATAGAAAGTAAAGACATAAAACGATGTCACTTAGTTTTGGTCAGGGTGCCATCTCTTAACTCGAGTGTGATGTACCCACGAATCAATTTTTTGGCACTTTGACAGCTGTGGGAGAAGAAAGAATAACCTGGTAAGGGCCTTTTTAGAGGGGCTCGAGGGATGGGCCCCCAGATCCCAAAGTTTTTATGAGGACCTCAGTTCCTGGCTCAAATAGAGGCTGGCTTGACTCAGAGGCGTGGTCAGGAGTTGTCTCCCAGAGTTCTGTTAATGCCTGTTGACAAGCTGAGAGCTGAGTTACATAACTAGTTAATTCCAAGGCCTCAGGGTCTATAACAATGTCTGTGCATAAGAAAGGCCTTCTATACATACATTCAAAGCGGGACAGTCCCTCCTTTCTGGGGGCAGTTCGAGCCCTCATTAAAGCTATGGGTAGGACTTTAATCCAATTATCCTGCGTCTCTTGAGTTAATTTGCACAGATATCTTTTGATAATGTCATTAGCTTTTTTAACCTTTTCTGAGGATTGGGGTCTCCAGGAACAGTGTAAGTGATATTCTATTCCTAGAGCTTTGGATACCCCCTGAGTTACAGCAGCTTTAAAGGCGGAGCCATTGTCACTCTGAAGGCTCCCTGGCAGCCCAAACCTGGGGATAATTTCATGGATTAAAATCTTTATAACCTCCTTAGCCTGTTCACTACGACAGGGAAAAGCCTCAATCCATCTAGTAAAAGTATCTACCCAAACTTGTAAGCAAGAATATCCATTAGAAGGAAATGGCAACCCACTCCGGTACTCTTGCCTGGAGAATCCCATGGAGGGAGGAGCCTGGTGGGCTACAGTCCATGGGGTCCGAGAAGAGTCGGACACAACTGAGTGAATTCACTTCACTTCACTTTGGCATATGAGTAAAATCAATTTCCCAGTCCTCTCCAGGACACTTCCCACTTTGTTGTAATCCATATTTTGTTAGCTTTTCAGTCTTTGGGTTTTTTTTTTTTTTTACAAATGTCACACCTTTTGATAATATTCTTTAAAGATTTCATTACATTTTTACCTTCAAACAAACGAGAAGCCATTTGGTAAGTACTCTCTGCACCCAAATGAAAACTCTGATGTAAACCCTTAAGAATTTTCCATTGAGCATTTTCAGGAATTATTAATCGTCCATCCTCGGACTGTAACCATCCTTTATCAGTAACCTGTGCTCCTCTTTTTTCATATCTTTCTAATTCTTCCTCAGTATATTGTGGTTTTTCCTGTTCCACAGGACCTGTCCAGATCAAAGGCGTCTGCAGTGAAAGGATTTCTTAAAGTGCGGCTTTTCTGGCTTGACAGTCAGCCAGCTGATTACCTTCGGCTACTTTACCCTCATCCCTGCTGTGCCCTTTGCAATGCATAACAGCTACTTCTTTAGGACAATATATAGCAGTTAAAAGTCTCTCGTTCTCTCTGAAATGTTTAATAGGTTCACCGGTTGCTGTTTTGAACTGTCTTTCTTTCCATATTGCAGCATGAGCATGTAAAGTCAAATAAGCATACTTAGAATCAGTGTAGATATTTACCCGCTGCCCTTTACTTAACTCTAGAGCTCAGGTCAGAGCCACAAGCTCCACTCACTGAGCACTGGTTCCCTGGGGGAGAGATTTTGCTTCCAAAACCTGTTCAGCAGTCACCACGGCATAACCTGCTTTACGCTTTTCATCCCGAACAAAAAAATGCCATCTGTAAATATTACCATGTCAGGATTGTCTAATGGGGTATCCATTAGATCTTCCCGAGCTGTATAAAGTTAGGAATTGAGAACAATCATGATCAGGTGTTTCATTTTCCTTGTCAAGAAGGAAAGTGGCAGGATTTAAATTTCCACAAACGTTAAGCTTAGTTACTGGTCCTTCTAACAATGACTGGTATTTAAGAAGCCTGTCTGTCATCCAAATACCTTAGAATTTAATATTCCACTCACATCATGAGAAGTCAGTACAGTAAGGTTTCGTCCATTAATTATTTTTAAAGCTTTAGGTGCTAATAAAGCTGCTGCCACAATTATTCTTAGGCAGTGAAGCCACCCACGTGAAATTACATCTAATTCTCTGCTTAGATAAGCAATTGGTTGCTGGTGAGGCCCTCGGGGTTATGTCAAAACTCCCAAAACCATACCTTTCCTTCAGGGACAAAAAAATTAAATTCTGACCCTGTGGGCAAGCTCAGAGCTGGAGCTTGCAGGAGAGCAGTCTGAAGAACCTTAAAAGCCTTTTTGAATTTCTGGAGACCAAACCAGTTTGTCAGTTTGGGCCTGCTGAGTTTCAGCTATAAGTTTATATAAAGGCCGGGCAAGTTCCCCATAACCCGGAATCCAAATTTTTGATTCCCAAAAATCCTCTCAGTTGTCTTAAAGTCATAGGTAGGGGATGATTTAGTGCAGGATTATTCTCTCAGGGTCTATGGCCCTAGTCCCTTCTGATATGATTAGGCCCAGATATCTAACTGATTGTCGACAAAGCTGAGCCTTTTCTCTTGATGCCTTGTAACCACAGCTTGCCAGAAAGTTTAAGAAATCTTCTGAGGCTCGCGAACAAGCTTTTTCTGTCTCAGCACAGAGCAAAATATCATCTACATATTGTAACACCACCGCTTCAGAGCTATTAAAGTTGTGTAGATCCTGTGACAAACTTTATCCAAATAAGTGAGGACTGTCACGAAATCTCTGGGGCAAAACTGTCCAGGTTAACTAAGAAGCTGGCTGTGTAGGGTCTTCAAAGGCAAATAGAAATTGACTTTCTTCTGCCAAAGGCACTGAATAGAAGGCATCTTTTAAATCAGTTACTGAGAAAGACAAGAGAGTATAAGGATTAGGCACCACGGGGTGTAAAGGAACTACAGCCTCATTTATAATACATAAATCTTGAACTAGTCTCCATTTACCGTTTGATTTCTTTATACCCAAAATAGGAGTGTTGCAAGGAGTGTTATAGGGAATTAATAGTCCCTGTTCCTTTAAATTTTCAATGATGGGTTTTAATCCTTCCTTAACCTCAGGTTTCAGAGGATACTGCTTCTTATGTGGAAATAAGTGTGGGTGTTTGAGCTTGACAACTACAGGAATAGCATTTTGTGCTCGACCCACAGATTTCCCATCAGCCCATACTCTAGGATTTACATTTTGTTCAACTAAATGGAGAGAAAGCGAGGGCTCCATATTCATAAAAAAAGAGGCATGGACCTTGGTCAGTATATCCCTCCTCAAAAGGGGTGAGGGAGATTCTGGCACAAATAGAAACTCGTGTGAAAATAGCACAGAATCCCAGTTGCAAGATAAAGAATAACTGAAATAACACCTTTTGGCTCATCCAGAGAGTCCCATTATGGAAGTGGATCAGAAGGAAAGTGGGCCAGGGGCTTCAGTAAGCACAGAGTAAGTTGTCCCAGTATCTAAAAGGAAATCGATTGATTGGCCCTGCACAATTATTAATACTCGGGGTTCCTCAGGTGTAATTAGGACGGGAGCTTGTGTGGGGACCCCCGGGCACTTTTAGTCCTGATTGTCTTGAGAGTCCAACCCCTGGAGACCTATGCCTCTGAGGGCAGTCTCTCTTCCAGTGTGGTCCTTGAAGACCAGACATGGAGCCAGGGGCAGCTTAGATGCCTGAGGGCAATCCTGCTTGAGGTGCCCGTCCTTTCCACAGTAATAGCAAGCCCATCCTTTTTCACCTGGGTCCCTCTGGGCATTTTTCTCTGGCTGGTTAAGAAAGTTTTTCATAGCCATTGTGAAGGCTTCCACATTTTCCTTTGTCTTTTTTTTTGCCTTTCTTTCTTTTCCTCATATTCCCTACTGTAATAGACTGTCTGAGCCAGTTGTAATACGCCCGTTTTTATAGCTTACGGTGGATATCTGGAGCCGACTGAGTGAGAAATCTATCTTTTAAGATCACTTTTTCCTTGTTCCTTACAGAACCGGTCTAATTGTAAAACAGTATTATACTTAAGAGACCCTCCAACCGGCCACCATTTGCCATCCTCCATTGGATATCGTGGCCATGCAGTATCATATAGGAAGACCAGGTGTGTCTTCTTTAAGCCCTGGGGATCAAATCTATCCCAGTTTTTCAGGATACATTTCAAAGGAGTGAGGCTAGAATTGTTAGCTCCCATCAGTAAGAGAGAAAAAAAGCGACCAGCGCCATTTTTCTACCGGGGGCATCCCTCCCTGCTCTAGATGGAGGTGTAGACAGACTTTACACCAAAAGCTTTTTCTTCCTGGTCAGACTTAGTCTGTCCCTTACCGATGCAGGTGTTGTCCTCGACCCTCCCGGTTCTACCACCGACATGGGGTGGGGATGTACCGGGGGTAGACCTGATAGCATCTCTACCTGATGTCCAGCTCTTCATATTTAACCTTGTTTGCCTCTGATGCCACCCGGGGTGCAATCATAGCAACCTTCCAGAATGCCTCCCAAGCTAAGACTGGTCGGGAAAACATTTGTCACCTGAGTGCCTGTGCACGACCCTGAGTATATTCCTGACCACAATAAGACCGATATGAACATAAAGCTGAGATGTTCTTTTCAAGCCTCACCACACCAGTATGAGAGGCACCTCTGGTCCACTAAGAGCCAGCGTTACCAAAGGAAAAAAAAAACCATAGCAGTCCCAATCTGAGTAACAGTTAACCTCAGAGATGTTCGTGGGGCTAGAGCTCCATCTAGCTTCTGAACTTCTGATTCCTAGCGAGGCTAGGCGCTTTTTTGACTACCAATCCAAGTTTGGGACCTAAGCCACAGTACACAGTAACAGTATAGATCACAAGTCCCTTGAAAGTCTATGATCCAATAGATTAGGTTAATACTTCTAATTCCCAAGGAGTTATGAACTGGTCAAAGAGACTGAAAAGTTTGACTGAGAAAGGAGAGTTCAGTCCACACGCTTTGCCCATTTCTGGTCGGTTCCCGAAGGAGATATTGGGTGCCTCTTGGCATTGGCAGGTCGGTATAAACCCTCGACAGGTTTCTGCCATAAGCTGTATGAGATCACCGTGGAACCGCAGAGCAGGGCTCCTCACTTGCTTCGCACAGGGCATGTCATTCATTCACACAAGCACACCGTAGAGTTAGTAAAGCACAGCAGAAAATGTGTTCGCTAAGAGAACAAAGAACTAGAGCTCCAAGCATCTTTACCTTGTCCTGAAGGATCCCGGACAAGCCCCCAAGATGAAAGGTTGTTGAATTATGACACCGGGATTCTTGGCCCCCGGAGGAGAAGAATTCAATCCGGGGCCAAAGACGAGTCTTGATTGCTTAGAGCTTTTGTGTAATAAGGTTTTATTAAAGTATAAAGGAGACAGAGAAAGCTTCTGACATAGGCATCAGAAGTAGGCAGAAAGGGTACCCCCCTGCTAGTCTTCAGCTGGATGTTATATAGTCACAAGCAGCCGGTTAATGAAAGAAAGGAATGTCTCAGAACTCGGAATGACTCCAGGCCCCTCACCCATAAGATGTATTTTGGGATAATCTTGGCTCTAAATGGTTCATCTTGGGCCATAAAATGATGATTAACTTGAATCTTGAAGAAGGGCAGATCACCATAAAAATAGATTCATTTACACAGATTAGAGGAACAAAATCGGAGTATAACATACTGGTTTATCAAGTAGGTTCTGAGCCAAAAGGGGAAACCAACTTGAAGACAGAGTTTGGGGTAAATGCATAGTGCATTAGCATAGCTTAAGATAAACATTTCCATAAGAAAAAGGCATTGGTTAACTTCAGGTGAAACCAGGCATCATTATGGCAACACAGAATTTTAAGAGAAACCTCCTTTTAAATTTGTATAGAGAAGGAAAAAATATCCCTAGTTTGTTTCCTCCTGCTGCTTAAGAGAGATAAAAATGTCTGACATTTGCAGGCTATTTCCTCCATTTGGAGACCCCTGGCCTTCCTGCCTGTTACTCTCTCACTGCCCACAGTATTAGATATAATGGTTATCTGAGTTAAATTCACCCATTCCAGTCCATTTGAGTTCACTGATTCCTAGAATGTGGAAGTTCACTCTTGCCATCTCCTGGTTGATCACTTCCAATTTGCCTTGATTCATGGAGTTAACATTCCAGGTTCCTATGCAATATTGCTCTTTACAGTTTCGGACCTTACTCTATCACCAGTCACATCCACAACTGGGTATTGTTTTTGCTTTGGCTCCATCCCTTTATTCTTTCTGGAGTTATTTCTCCACTGATCTCCAGTAGCATATTGGGCACCTACCAACCTGGGGAGTTCCTCTTTTAGTATCCTATCATTTTGCCTTTTCATACTGTTCATAGGGTTCTCAAGGCAAGAATACTGAAGTGGTTTGCCATTCCCTTCTCCAGTGGACCACATTCTGTCAGACCTCTCCACCATGACCCGCCTTGGGTGGCCCCACACAGCATGGCTTAATTCCATTGAATTCGACAAGGCTGTGGTCCAGGTGATTAGATTTACTAGTTTTCTGTGATTATGGTTTGTGTGTCTGCCCTCTGATGCCTCTCACAACACCTACCATCTTACATGGATTTCTCTTACCTTGGATGTAGGGTCCAAGACTCTTTGAGGTGAGGTGAGGTGAGGTGAGATGAAGTCGCTCACTCGTGTCCGACTCTTTGCAACCCCATAGATTGTAGCCTACCAGGCTCCTCCGTCCATGGAATTTTCCAGGCAAGAGTACTGGAGTAGGTTGCCATTTCCTTCTCCAGAGGATCTTCCCAACCCAGGGATCGAACCCGGGTCTCCCACATTGTAGGCAGACGCTTTACCATCTGAGCCACAGGGAAGCCTCCAAGACTCTTTAGGCACTGCTAATCCCCTTGCAGCAGCCCTGTTCTCCTGGTCCAGAAGTCTAGTGGGGAGTGTTGGTTTGTGCAGACTTAGGAGCACTTTGGCCACCTGATGCGAAGAACTGACTCACTGGAAAAGACCCTGATGCTGGGAAAGATTGAAGGCAGGAGGAGAAGGGGACAACAAAGGATGAGAGAGTTGGATGGCATCACCGACACAATGGACATGAGTTTGAGTAGCCTCCAGGAGTTGGTGATGGACAGGGAGGCTTGGTGTGCTGCAGTCCATGGGGTCACAAAGAGTCGGACACGACTGAGCGACTGAACTGAACTGAAGAGAGTAAATCCTGAGTTTTCATCACAAGGAAAAAGTATTTTTTAATTTTCTACCTGCATGAAATGATGGATGTTCACCAAACTTATTGTAGTCACCATTTCATGATATAAGTAAAGAAACTCATTATGCTCTACACCTTAAATTTATACAGTGATGTATGGCAATTATATCTCAATAAAGCTGGAGGAAAAAAGATCTCAAAAACAAATTTCGCTACACAGCTAATAGGCTAAAGGTGTCATTCCTTCCTTCCTTCACTTATTCAACAAGTGAATGCCTTCTATCAGAAGACTGCATTTACCTGTCAATTCTGAGAAGTTATCTGGGAAAAAAGGTGAAAACTGTCTATGAATTTTAGTGTCTTTCAGATGGGTCAATATATCATAATGGGGAAAACCTGATTTTAAGGATAGGTTTGTTTACATGCTATTCTCATCTCTTTGCTGTTATTCTCAGGGGCCTACACTGGCTGTAGGAGAGACTTTCCTTCTCCCCTTGTAATTGCCTTGGGCAAAGTTCCTGCAGTTGCTTGTAGTTCAGTGGAGTTTTCTGGGTTACCTACATCTTGCTTATCTTTGTTCCTCAGATCAGTTTGAGTCAGTGCTGTGGGTTTCTCCCCAAATCATGTGAAAGGGTGCGTTTGATAGACTTTGTGTTTTTCTTTTTTGTTATTTTGACTAGAAAATAGCCACATCCACATTTCAAAGCATACTTATGTTTCAGCCGATTTAAGTTTCTTTTCCGTGTACCTGGGGTTTGGCAAATTCTGTGTAAAAAGCAGTATGGTAAAAATTGTACACTATTCAGGCCATGCAGTCTATTGCAGCTATTCAATTCTTCTGTGAAAGAAACCGAATACATAAATGAAGAATGTGGCTGTGGGACAATAAAATTTGCTTGTGACAATAGGTGGAAGGCCAGATTTGACTTGGGGGCATGGTTTACCAACTCTTGCTTTTACTGGTTTACTTCTAGAATTTCTTTATACCTTATGTATGTAACATACTTATAAAAACCAATGTTTTTGAGTGCTACCTAGTCTATTCCAGGTACTCTGCTAAGCATTTTATATGCATTATTTTATATAATTGTCTCAAACTTGGACATGGATACTGTCATCCTGCCTTTTATAGAACGTGCATCTGAGGCTTAGAGAGCTTCAATGATTTGCTCAAGGTCACACAGGTAGGAAGTGGCAGAACTGTATTTGAACTAAGGTCAATATGAGTATCTTTTATCAAGTTGCAAGCTGCTGTTACTATTAATTTTAGTTTAAATGAACTGTAGGAAAAGACAACCATCTTCTAATAGATGAGTGGAAAAAGAAGATTTAATCTATGTGGACAATATTGCTCAGCCATAAGAAAAGGATGAAATCTTGCCACTTGCAATAGCATGGATGGACCCAGAGGGTATTATGCTAAGTGAAGTCAGACAGAGAAAGACAATACCTCATGATTTTACTTACATGTGGAAACCAAAAAACTCAATAAATGAATAAACAAAGTAGAAACTGACTCACAGATACAGAGAAAAAACTGGGGCTTTCAGATGACAGAAGGGGGTGAGAGGTTGGACAAAATAGGTGAAGGAGGTCAAGAGGTACACACAATTATAAGTCAAGTCACAGGGATGTAATGTACATGATAGACAATGATGAATGTAATATATAGTCAATAATGTTACTTATACACATGATATTACCATACAGGAATTTTGTATGGTGGCTGGTGGTTACTAGATTTATTAGGGTGACTATTTCATTATCTACGTAAATGTTAACTCATGTTGTATACTTGAAACTAACAATGTCTATCAACTAGACATCAACATGAAATTTCTTTAAAATGACAACTAAACCTGAGGTAAAATTGCTGACAAGCCATTGAACCAACCTGAAGTTATAATAAGTGAAGATTAACCTAAAATCATTTTGTCCAAATTATAATTAGAGCTATATCTATATGCAGATATATAGATGTTAAAAATGATCCATTGTGTAGCCAAGTTGCTAAGCAGTGACAGTATATCTAAGCTTTTCATAGCTACCTGCATTGCAGGTCTGTTTTTGATCATCACAATCAGTTACTAACCAGGACATATGAAGAGAAACTCCAATATATTAGGGGAGTGATGTTGCTTTTAGTAGCCCTGTGTATGTAGAATAGATGCATTAAAAGGGCATCAGAGGGTTTCCCTGGTGGCTCAGGGGGAAAGAATCCACCAGCCAATGTATGAATTCAATCCCTGATCTAGGAGACTGCCGCATGTAGTGGAGCAAGTAAGCCGATGCACCACAGCTACTGAGCCTGTGTTCCAGAGCCCGGGATCTCAACTGCCTAGACCACCTGCTGCAACTATTGAAGCCCGCTCACCTTGAGCCCATGCTCTGCAACGAGAAGCCACCACAGTGAGAAGGTTGCACCACAACTAGAGAAAAGCCCTCACAGTCATGAAGACCCAGCAGAGTTAATATAAATGATAAATAAAATTTTAAAACTAGGATATCAGTACAAGCTAGGGCTTTGACTCATTTTGCACTTTAGAGAGACGTGATCATTTGGGGAAAAAACTGGGGTCATAATATCCATTCAAGTTGTTCTTCTCATTACTGATTATTTTTGGACTTGGAAGAAACCTAAAATAAGAAAAAAACTTTCAAGAATTAAGGAACAAGTTGTCAAAGAGAAATCCCAGACAAAGTACAGCTCTCATAGGAAATCTCACACATACAGCCCAATCAGACACTTTAAGCCAACAAATTCTCAGAGATCAAGTCAGGATGGAGAGTAGTAGATAAATTCAGAATGTGCTTTGGAAGTAAAATCACAGGACATGCTAGAGGATTACATGGAAGGCGTGAGGGGGAAATGAGTTAAGAACCATATTAGGCTGAAGTGTACAGGAGAAGCATGTTTCTTTGAGGGAGATGTGGGGTTAGACTGAAAATTTCTGTTTAGGTCATAGTGAGTGTAGGATATTAAGATGCTTGAGATGGAATGATTGCTAACAGCCCCCTTTAATCAGACTTTAAAGAAAAGTGAAGGAGATCAGGAGGAGGCAAAGAGGGGAGAGAGGTTGACTGGGGATGTGAGATGGCTCTGCATCTCAGCTCCTCTCATTTATTCAACCCTCTAGAGAAATGACTGTAGAACAAGTCCCCCAAGATATAAGCCTATATTGGTACGGCAATTTAGTTCTCAACCTCATTCAATCTCATAACTTCATTTTATCATCATTCATGTGTTTGCCTCACATATATTTTCTGAGCTCTTTCTGTGTGCTAGTCTGTGCTAAACTCTAGAACACGATCTGTAAGGCCCAACCCCTTAAACCCTGATAGTTTTTCCTCCTCTCATCTGTTACTCAACTTGTGTTCAAAAGGTAAACTTCATGTTAAAAGGCACTGGTCTTAAAGTCAGTCATTATCCTTGTAACCATCAACATACTTTGCTATTTATCATTTGCTGTCTATAGTGACTTACCATATCTTAAGAGTTTGTCTTTAGTTATCTGCAGAAAATCTCTCTGGCTGCTTCATGGCCTGCACTCTGTTCACACAGGCTATTCCACAGACCATTTTCCCTGAGCAAAGGGGACCAGTGTTCTCCCAGACTTTCTTGTTTCTCTGGGTTAGCAATTCTCAAACTTTTTGGTCTCAAGGCCCCTTTGCACTGAAAATGGAGGATGTCAGAGAGCTTTTGTTTTGTGTGGTTTTATCTATGTTTGCCTTATCTGATATTCAATTTTGGGAAACTTTAATAATTTAATGTTAATAAATCCGTTGGATTTTTTTTTTTTTTTTTGCTGTTTGCTGTACCTTGTGGCATATGGTATCTTAGTTCACAGACCAGGGATCCAACCATAACCTGTGCAGTGGAAGTGCAGTCTTAACCACTGGACCACCAGAGAAGTCCCTGGATTTAAACAATTTTATGAAAAATTTATCTTCCAGAAAAAGTAGTATACTTTACTTTTTGGGAACATCTTTAATCTCTGACTTAATAGGAAATAGTTAATTCTCATAATTGGTGTGATGTAACATGTCATGTAGCCTTTGGAAAACTCCACTGTACATTTGTGACGGTGTGAGTGAACAAAGTAATGACATATTATTATGAAAATAGTTTCATGGGACATTATGCTCCAGTCTGAAGTTCCCTGGGCCCTACTTTAAGAACTGCTGCCCTACTTTATCTCCAAAATATTCAAACAGCTCTTACAACTCAACAATAAGAAAAAACAATGCAATCAAAAAATAGTCTGAAGACCTAAAGATATTTCTCAAAGAAGATGTACAGTTGGCCATAGGCACATGAAAAGATGCTCAGCATCAATAATTATTAGAGAAATGCAAATCAAAACTACAAGGAGGTCCCATCTCATACCAGTCAGAATGGCCATCATTGAAAAGTCTGTAAATAACAAATGATGGATATGGTATAGAGAAAAGGGAGCCCTCCTACACTTTGGTGGGAATTAATAGAATTCCCATAGTCACTATAGGAAACATTATGAAGGTTTCAGAAAACTAAAAATTGAATTACCGTATGATCTAACAATCCCACTCCTAGGCATATATCTGTACCAAACTATAATTCAAAAAGATACATGCACCATACATGCACCCCTATGCTCATAGTAGCACTGTTCACAATAGCCAGAACATGTCAACAACCTTGTGAAGTGAAAGTCGTTAAGTCGTATCCGACTCTTTGCGACCCCATGGACTGTAGGCTACCACACTCCTCCGTCCATGGGATTTTCCAGGCAAGGGTACTGGAGTGGGTTGCCAGTTCCTTCTCCAGATGATCTTCCCGACCCAGAGATCGAACCCAGGTCTCCCGCATTGTATGCAGATGTTTAACCATCTGAGCCACCAGGGAAGTAAGGTCTAGCAATACCTGAGTGGATAAAGGTGTGGTACATACATACAATGGAATACTACTGAGACATAAAAAGGATTAAACAATGCCATTTGCAACACCATGGAAGCAACTGGATCCTATCATTCTAAGTGAAGTAAGTCCGAAAAAAGACATACCAGATGATATCACTTTATATGTAGAACTAAAACATGGCACACACGAACCTATCTATAAAACAGAAATAGACTCACAAATAAAGAGAACAGACTTGTGGTTGGCATTAGGGGAGGGGCAGGGAGGGACTGGGAGTTTGGGGTGGATAGGTGCAAACTATTACATCGAGAATGGATGAACAACAAGGTCCTGCTGTATAGCATATCCAGGGAAGAATATCCAATCTCCTCGGATAAACCACAGTGGAAAAGAAAATGAAAAAGAATGTATATATGTGTGTAATTGAGTCACTTTGTTGTACAGCAGAAATTAATATAATATTGTAGATTAACTATACTTCAGTTAAAAAAGAATATCTTCCCTAGCCTGTTCTGTGTTGGACAAGGTGCAGAATGGATGTTGAAACTTAGTTTAAGTCTGGCTGCAGTGGCAGGTCTAATTCTCCCATGCAAAGAAAAAATCGACTCTTCTATTATTTATTCCACACTGGCTTTTGTTGAGTGTGTAGTCAAGGCAATGTCATGTCTTTATTATTTTATCATGAATGTACTGGGTGTCTTGGCAATGCTGGATTCTTTCATCCTGTTTTGTCTGCTTCAACTCTGTCAAAGTTGTTCCATTGTTATTTTCATCCCTATTAGTGTGGAGTTGCTGAAGGGTACTAGTGGTTCCCCCTTACGAAGACAGTTGGTTCATGGTTCTGGGATTGTTTTGCAAAATCTTCCATGAAATACATATGCCCAGAACCCTTAGATGGGTTGGCAGCATGATAGAACTTGGGCCAGAGCCATACCTTATCAGAGCCACAGAGCCTTTTGTTCTTTCCCTCACTCCTGTAGCTAATTACTGGGGCAAAGACTATATACTGATTGTAATAAAAAGTGGGGGTTTTTCAGGGAGCAAGCAAGAGGAACTGTTGTTTGTCCTAGCTCTCCCCTGCTGCAGCAAGGGTCTCAATAAAGCCTTTCCTGAATTTCTAATCTGGCCTGTGATCAATTTCTATTGATGAAGGCAGATAACCACCCTGGTTGGTTACATTTTATGGCACCCAGTACGGGGCTTGTCCCCTACTGAGGAAAGGATCTGGGCACCCATGGGACACCTAACACAGCCTCCCCATCGGTGACAAGCAGCAACCTGAACCACCTGTTTCAGAGTCACCCGTTTGTTAACTCTGCTTCCCTGGTCCCCGAGGCCTAATTCCCCTCACTTAGATGGTGCCTCCCTTTGTACTTTTCCCTCACCATTTTCCCTCTCCCTCTCCTGAAATCTCTCTGCTTCTGTGTCCTCTCCTCTCTCTCTGTCCTCTCTTACTTCTGTCATTCTGAGAGTATGGTTATCAGGCAGCTACAGAATCACTCCTCCCAGCTGGTAAGAGCTGCTCCATCTGGCCTGGAAAGGCTCACCTTGATGGGTGTCAAGCAGAGAAGGGAGAGACTTAACTCATACCTTGCAGACCTTGGTCCAGGGCCTCCCCACTGTCAGAAGCTTTATGAAAGGGATACAGGTTCAAACCTCATATTGTGTAGTGGCTGGAAATTGATCCTCCCAATATTCTCACTTTTATTTTCCTGTTGCCAAGAGAAGTCTACTTGGGAACAGGCTGAGGATTCCTATGTACTGGTGTACAAGTGGGTGAGAGTCTCTCCTCTGGCTTGCAGTCCCACACAGGACGTATAACTGTCTGGTTTCGAGGCTTGATCACCCTGGAGGGCAGTGGACAGGGTGCTCCCCTCTTCACAGCCCTTTCTGGAAGCGTGCAGGTTGGTGCCTGAATAGACACCTGCAGGGGGTGGGTGGGAATGGCAATGTTTCTCTGTGTCTCTCTTTTTCTGTCTTTTCTGTCCCTCCTCCCTTTACATCTCCCTTGGTCTTCACCCTGTACTCCAGTCCCCTTTATCCTGAAAACCTCTTGTTTGTCTCTAAGTTTTGACATTGGTATCATTGTTTCTGGTGTAGTTTTGTCTGTCCAATTGCTCCTGCAAGTCTCTGCCAACATTGTGAGCACAGTGGAGCACTTCCTCTGTTCATGGAATTCTCCATGCAAGAATTCTGGAGTGGGTTGCCATGCCCTTCTCCAGGTTGAAATATAGACACAGCCCATATTTCCTGGAACTCCATTCTTTGGTTACTTAGTGGGATTTTAAAGAACAAAAAGAAAAGACAGGAGCTTGTGTTCTCCTTCCTCGGCTCTTGCAATGTAATTATTCTGCCTGGGCTCTCAGGAACTACTTGATTCAACTGTAGTCTCCCAGACTGAGGCGGGGGAAAGGGACATTTTAAATTCAGGTGGGAAAACTATGAGATCTCTGGTTCTGTAGAAATATACTTGTCTAGTTTAAACCTGTGGCTTTAATACAGACTTTTCAGAGTTATCAATATAAAGAATAATACTTTCACTGTACCTAAAATTACATGAAGTCAATAAGTACATTTTGTTTCTGTTGTAAAACCTGCCAACAGGGAAATAACCTGATATGATTACAATTTTAAGTAAATGTAACTTGTATAAGTTTTTGGTTAACTATAGGAATAATTATGTTTTGGAAACATCCGTCTAAAGTAGTCTCTCTACATTTTGATAAATTTGAAACTAAGTTAAATGAGAGGAATTAAGTGGATATTCAGGCCATTTCAAATCAGGTAAACTATTATAACATTAATTGCTAAACAGGTCTAAGTTCTCATACTTTTGTTTTCTTGTGAGATAGAAGCTAGAGATGTTTGGTGCCACCTTGACACGTTCTCTGTCAGGGAAGGGAAAGATAATGTAAAGGACGGTTCATAGTTTCTTAAGACGGACGTGTGTTTTCAGAAAAGAAGGTATGAGGAGTGGAAATATATTTTGACAAAAGGAAAACAGGTGACTAGAAAACAGGTCCTAGACCTGGCCATTTCTGAGTAGGGAGAGAATAAGGGGCATAATTTGGCTACAGAAAGTTATAGAAGGTTTGCAGAAGAGGAACACTGAGAAAAGAAATTTGCATATGGTCAGAATTTCTAAGGTTGGGTTAAATTTCACTAGGTAAGTGGATTTTATAACAAACAGGCTGATGCATGGCTGGATTTGGTTCCTCTCTCTCATAAGAGAACACTGTTGTCCTGGATGCTGCTTTTGGGAACATTTCATGTGAGTTCCTGGGCCTTTAACTGATGTATATTTACTTTTGACTTTTTCCTCCCAACTTAATGCCAGGAACATGTATTGTTTCACAGAAACCTATGATCCTATCCAACTGGGTATTTTAAAACTTTTACCAATTTTTGACAGACTCCTCAGATATCAAATTGCAATTGAAGTTCTCTTAACTTCCAGTTAACTTTGGGGTGCTAAAAGTGTTCCCTCTTTGCATATGTGTGTGTGTGTGTGTGTGTGTGTGCGTGTGTGCACGCATGCACGCGCACTCAGTCAGGTCTGACTCTTTGCGACCCTATGAACTGCAACATACCAAGTTTCCCTGTTCTCCACTATCTCCTTGAGTCTGCTCAAATGCCTGGAAGATCCAAAAGAGAGGTCCTAACTAATTGGGTTAATCTGTAAGGGAAAATCTGGCAGGTTCTCAGAGAACTCTGACAAATTTAGGGATGAGTTTGTCAGGCTGGAGTTGGAGGTCTCTCTCAACTGGTGGGACAGCCTAGCTATTCTGGACCACTGTTGCACCAGGGATGAAAAGGAGTATATACTGAGAAAGTTGGGGAACACACAGATGACCTATTGGCCACCCATCCACACCAAATTTACCAGGTGGGTGGAGATGTAATCCCAGAACATGACCCACACCCAGACTATGAAGATCGTGTAGGTCAGGCTAGGATGAGATATTACATTACTTGTCTATCAGAAGGAATGAAAAGCTCTGTGGCAAAGCCTGTAAATTATGATAAAGTCTGAGAGATTACACAGGAAAATGATAAAAACAAGCAGTCTTCCTGAGCCAGGGGACTGAGGCATTCAGAAAGGACACCAGTACAAACCCTGAATCCACAGAAGGGAGGACATGCTGGTCATGTATGTTATCACCCAGGCTACTCCTGATATCCAGAGAAAATTACAAAACCTTGAGTCTGGGCCCGAAACCTCATTGTCAACCTTGATAGAGGAGGCCTTCAAGGTCAAAAACGACCTAGACGTATAACAAGGGAGGCCAAAAAGGATAAGAGGCTAATGAAGAAAAAAAGCAGCTTTTGGCTGCTCTGATTCACCTGCCATGTTGAGGGGACCTTAGAGGGGTGAGAAGATCCAACAGATAGCTAGAAAGTCACCTGGGCTGAAACCAGTGTGCCTTTGTCTGTAGGAGGGACACTGGAAGGGGAAATGTCCTGAGCACCCTCTGATGGGATGACCGAGGGATACCCCTGACCAGCTTCAGTTTCTTGATAATTTCTCAAAGGAGATTCCTGTACACTGTCTGGTAGGCCCAAGTGCCTGCCTGTCTCCAGATCCTACTTGACCATCCTCATGACTGCAGCAGAGTCTTAGGTCACCCTAGACATGGCCGGTAGGAAAATGGAATTTCTTTGGACACCCTATCTACCTGCTCTGTTCTGACTTGACCAGCCGACCCCCTCACCAGCCATGACTGTACTGTGATGGGAGATGATGGACAGCCAAAAGGAAGGTGGTTTATGTTTCTCCTTACGTGTGGACTCAGGTCCATTATCACTACTCACTCCTTTCTGTATATGCCAGAATGCCCTGTCCCCCTCCTTGGGAGAGGTTGGCTAAAAATAAATAAATAAATAAAATTAGTAGTTATATAGTCTCAGGATAAGTGAAATCCAAGTAGGTAAAGAATTCAAACAGAAAATACATCTATTGGTAGTGATGATCCAACTGCTGGTCATCAAAATATTTTCCAGAATATCTCTAAGAAATTAGAAATCAGTAGCCAGGAGATGGCAGAGGAACAGGGATGGGGAGACCACTTTCTCCTCTACAAATTCATTGAAATAACATTTGAACACTGAGCAAATTCCACAAAACAACTTCTGAATGCTGGCAGAGGACATCAGGCACCCAGAAAGGCAGCCCATTGTCTTTAAGAGGAGGTAGGATGAAATATAAAAGACAAAAAGAGAGACAAAAGAGGTAGGGATGGAGATCCTTCCCGGGAAGGGAGTCTTAAAAAAGAGGGAAGTTTCCACACACCAGGAAACACTCTCTCTGGCTGGTCTGTGGTGAGGCTTGGAATCTCAGAGGGCAAAATAACCAGGAGGAAAAATAAATAAATAATTAAACCCCACAGATTATGTACCTAACAGCAACTCCCAGCGGAGCAGTAGCCCAGATGCCTGGATCCCCCACTAGCAAGCAGGGACTGGACAGGGAGGCTCGGGCTGCATTGCTTAGGGTAAGGACCAGGCATGAATGTCCCGAGGGCAATTCGAGGGAACTAGCTTGAGATAGCAACCCAGACTGTGGGATAGCTATCCCAAAAAGCCCTAACCTAAGACACCGCCAGGCCCGCTCACAGAACAAAGGACTGAGCAGAGCTAGCCGGCTGCAGACCGGCCTGTCCCCTGCCAGAGACAGCCAGAGACAGCCAGAGCTGGAAGGGAGCAATCGCGGCCCCAGAGAGGCATTCTATACCAACTGCAAGCAGACTTCATTGCTAACCAAGACTTCCTGGGATTCTGGACAGTCGACATCCACCAGGAGGGTCGCAGCCAATCAGCTCCCCAGAAGAGACACAGGGCACACCTGAGAAGGCACGCCCATCGTATACCCAGAAAACCAAACATCTGGGACAGGGGAGGTGATAAGTCACAGCCTTCAACTGGGGGCGACTGTGCTCGCCAAGCACCTGGTCACCTGAGCTGCTTGGACCTGGGATGGGCACAAAACGCAGGCCCAACCAAGTCTGCACCTTTGTGGAGTACCCAAGAACCTGAACCTGAGTGGCTTAGACCTAGGGAGTGCATGCAACCCAGGTCCCGCGTCAGCGAGTTCCCAGCAGAGCAACCTAGAGCCTGAGCTGTGTAGACTGGGAAAGTACACAAGCTGTGAGCGGGGGCAAACCCAGTGTGGCTGAATCACTGTGAGCAGACGCCACAGTGTATTTGTTTGCAGCGTTCCTCCCTCCCCACAGCACGACTGAACAAGTGAACCTAAAAAAAGTGACCACCACTGCCTCCCTTGTGTCAGGGTGGAAATTAGATACTGAAGAGACCAGCAAACAGAAGAAGCTAAAATAAACAGAGGGAACCACTTTAGAAGTGACAGGTGCAATAGATTAAAACCTTGTAGCTAGCACCGACTACATAGGAAGGGGCCTAGAGACCTTGAGAAGTACAAGCTAGACTAAGGAACTATCTGAAAATGAACTGACCCTACACTGTCTGCAACAGCTCCAGAGAAAATCCTAGATATATTTTTACTATTATCATCTTTTAAATTAAAATTTTAGAAAATTTTTAGGTCCCCCATTACTCCTTTAATTTTCATTTTTACAACCTACTATTACCTTGCAAAAAAGACCCTATTTTTAAAACAAATTATATATATATATATTATAATTTTTGTGACTTTTTAATATTGTAGTTTCGAGAATCTAACCTCTACTCTAGATTTTTAATCTTTGCTTTTTAGTATTTGTTATCAACTTTGTACCTTTAAGAACTCAATCTTTAGTACCCATTTTTACTTGGGAGCGAGATCACTGGCCTGATTGCTCTCTCCCCGTTTTGACTCTCCTTTTTCTCCACCAGGTCACCTCTATCTCCCCTCTCCCTCTTTTCTTCTCTACCCAGTTCTGTGAATCTCTTTGTGTGCTCTGGGCTGTGGAGAACACTTAGGGAACTGATTACTGGCTGGATCTGTCTCTCTCCTTTTGATTCCCCCTTTTATCTTCCTGGCCACCTCTGTCTCCTTCCTCCCTCTTCTCTTCTCTGTGTAACTCCGTGAATATCTCTGAGGGATCCAGACTGTGGAGAGCACATAGGGAAGTGATTGCTGGGCTAGCTTGCTTTCTCCCCTTTTGATTCCCCCTCTTCTCCTCCTGGTCACCTCTATCTCCCTCCTCCCTCTTCTCTCCTCCATGTTGCTCTGTGTACCTCTCTGGGTGTCCCTCACTGTGGAGAAACTTTTCATCTTTAACCTAGATGTTTTATCATTGGTGCTGTATAGATGGAGAAGTCTTGAGGCTACTCTAAGAATAAGACTGAAAACCAGAGGCAGGAGGCTTAAGTCCAAATCCTGAGAACACCAGAGAATGCCTGAGTCCAGGGAACATTAATCGATAGGAGCTCATCAAATGCCTCCATACCTACACTGAAACCAAGCACCACCTAAGGGCCAACAAGTTCCAGAGCAATACATACCACACAAATTCTCCAGCAACACAGGAACATAGGTAGCCCTGAGCTTCAACATACAGGCTGCCCAAAGTCACACCAAACCCACTGACATCTCAAAACTCATTACTGGACACTTCATTGCACTCCAGAGAGAAGAAACCCAGCTCCACCCACCAGAACACCAACACAAGCTTCTCTAACCTGGAAACCTTGACAAGCCACCCGTCCAACTCCACCCACAGCAAGGAACCTCCACAATAGAGAGGAAACACAAACTGCCAGAATACAGAAAGGCCACCCCAAACACAGCAATATAAACAAGATGAAAAGGCAGAGAAATACCCAGCAGCTAAAGGAACGGGATAAATGCCCACCAAACCAAACAAAAGAGGAAGATATAGGGAATCTACCTGATAAAGAATTCTGAATAATGATAGTGAAAATGATCCAAAATCTTGAAAACAAATTGGAGTTACAGATAAATAGCCTGGAGACAAGGAACGAGAAGATGCAAGAAATGTTTAACAAGGACCTAGAAGAAATAAAGAGTCAATATATAATGAATAATGCAATAAATGAGATAAAAAAACACTCTGGAGGGAACAAACAGTAGAATAACAGAGGCAGAAGATAGGATAAGTGAATTTATAAGATAGAATGGTAGAAATAAATGAAAAGGAGAGGAAAAAAGAAATTGTCCTCATTAAAAGAAATGAGGACAACCTCAGAGACCTCTGGGACAATGGTAAATGCCCCAACATTTGAATCATAGGAGTCCCAGAAGAACAAGACAAAAAGAAAGACCATGAGAAAATACTTGAGGACATAATAATTGAAAGCTTCCCTAAAATGGGGAAGGAAATAATCACCCAAGTCCAAGAAACCCAGAGAGTCCCAAACAGGATAAACCCAAGGCGAAACACTCCAAGACACATATTAATCAAATTAACAAAGATCAAACACAAAGAACAAATATTAAAAGCAGCAAGAGAAAAACAACAAATAACACACAAGGGGATTCCCATAAGGATAACAGCTGATCTTTTAATAGAAACTCTTCAGGCCAGAAGGGAATGGCAGGACATACTTAAAGTGATGAAAGAAAATAACTTACAGCCCAGATTACTGTACCCAGCAAGGATCTCATTCAAATATGAAGGAGAAATCAAAAGCTTTACAGACAAGCAAAAGCTGAGAGAATTCAGCACCACCAAATCAGCTCTCCAACAAATCCTAAAGGATCTTCTCTAGACAGGAAACACAGAAAGGGTGTATAAACTCAAACCCAAAACAATAAAGTAAATGGCAACAGGATCATACTTATCAATAATTACCTTAAATGTAAATGAGTTGAATGCCCCAACTAAAAGACAAAGACTGGCTGAAAGGATACAAAAACAAGACCCCTATATATGTTGTCTACAAGAGACCCACCTCGAAACAAGGGACACATAGAGACTGAAAGTGAAGGGCTGGAAAAAGATATTCCATGCAAATAGAGACCAAAAGAAGGCAGGAGTAGCAATACTCATATCAGATAAAATAGACTTTAAAACAAAGGCTGTGAAGAAAAGAGACAAAGAAGGACACTACATAATGATCAAAGGATCAATCCAAGAAGAAGATATAACAATTATAAATATATATGCACCCAACATAGGAACACCACAATATGTAAGACAAATGCTAGCAAGTATGAAAGGGGAAATTAACAATAACACAATAATAGTGGGAGACTTTAATACCCCCCACACACCTATGGATAGATCAACTAAACAGAAAATTAACAAGGAAACACAAACTTTAAATGATACAATAGGCCAGTTAGACCTAATTGATATCTATAGGACATTTTACCCCAAAACAATGAATTTCACCTTTTTCTCAAACATACACGGAACCTTCTCCAGGATAGATCACATCCTGGGCCATAAATCTAGCCTTGGTAAATTCAAAAAATTGAAATCATTCCAAGCATCTTTTCTGCATAAGATTAGATCTCAATTACAGGAGAAAAACTATTAAAAATTCCAACAAATGGAGGCTGAACAACACACTGCTGAATAACCAGCAAATCACAGAAGATATAAAAAAAGAAATTAAAATTATGCATAGAAACAAATGAAAATAAAAACACAACAACCCAAAACCTATGGACACTGTAAAAGCAGTGCTAAGGGGAAGGTTCATAGCAATACAGTCTTACCTCAAGAAACAAGAAAAAAGTCAAATAAATAACCTAACTCTACACCTAAAGCATGGAGTTGCAAAGAGTCAGACACGACTGAGCAACTGAACTGAACTGAACACCTAAAGCAACTAGAAAAGGAAGAAATGAAGAACTCCAGGGTTAGTAGAAGGAAAGAAATCTTAAAAATTAGGGCAGAAATAAATGCAAAAGAAAAGAGACCATAGCAAAAATTAACAAAGTCAAAAGCTGGTTCTTTGAGAAGATAAATAAAATTGACAAACCATTAGCCAGATTCATCAAGAAACAAAGGTAGAAAAATCAAATCAACAAAATTAGAAATGAAAATTAGAGATCACAACAGACAACACAGAAATACAAAGGATCATAAGAGACTATTATCAGCAACTATAGGCAAATAAAATGGGCAACTTGGAAAAAAAGGACAAATTGTTTGAAAGTACAACTTTCCAAAACTGAACCAGGAAGAAATAGAAAATCTTAACAGATCCATCACAAGCATAAAAATTGAAACTGTAATCAGAAATCTTCCAACAAACAAAAGCCCAGGACCAGACGGCTTCACAGCTGAATTCTACCAAAAATTTAGAGAACTAACACCTATCCTACTCAAAATCTTCCAGAAAATTGCAGAGGAAGGTAAATTTCCAAACTCATTCTATGAGGCCACCATCACCCTAATACCAAAACCTGACAAAGGTGCCACACAAAAAAAGAAAACTACGGGCCAATATCACTGATGAACATAGATGTAAAAATCCTTAACAAAATTCTAGCAAACAGAATCCAACAACATATTAAAAAGATCATACATCATGACCAAGTGGGCTTTATCCCAGGGATGCAAGGATTCTTCAATATCCACAAATCAATCAATGTAATACACATTAACAAATTGAAAAATGAAAAAACATATGATTATCTCACTAGATGCAGAGAAAGCCTTTGACAAAATTCAACATCCATTTATGATAAAAAGCCCTCCAGAAAGCAGGAATAGAAGGAACATACCTCAACATAATAAAAGCTATATATGACAAACCCACAGCAAACATTATCCTCAATGGTGAAAAATTGAAAGCATTTCCCCTAAAGTCAGGAACAAGACAAGGGTGCCCACTCTCACCACTACTATTCAACATAGTTTTGGAAGTTTTGGCCACAGCAATCAGAGCAGAAAAAGAAATAAAAGGAATCCAGATTGGAAAAGAAGAAGTAAAACTCTCACTGTTTGCAGATGACATGATCCTCTACACAGAAAACCCTAAATACTCCACCAGAAAATTACTAGAGCTAAGCAATGAATATAGTAAAGTTGTGGGATATAAAATCAACACACAGAAATCCCTTGCATTCCTATACACTAACAATGGGAAGACAGAAAGAGAAATTAAGGAAACAATTCCATTCACCATTGCAATGAAAATAATAAAATACTTAGGAATGTATCTACCTAAAGAAACAAAAGACCTATATATAGAAAACACTGATGAAAGAAATCAAAGAGGACACAAATAGATGGAGAAATATACCATGTTCATGGATTGGAAGAATCAATATAGTGAAAATCAGTATACTACCCAAAGCAATCTATAGATTCAATGCAATCCCTATCAAGCTACCGACAATATTTTTCAGAGAACTAGAACAAATAATTTCACAATTTGTATGGAAATACAAAAAACTTCGAATAGCCAAATCAATCCTGAGAAAGAAG
Source organism: Redunca redunca (assembly GCA_006410935.1). Taxonomy (NCBI): domain Eukaryota; kingdom Metazoa; phylum Chordata; class Mammalia; order Artiodactyla; family Bovidae; genus Redunca; species Redunca redunca. The sequence continues at coordinate 50,886 of SJYQ01008025.1, forward strand.
AATGGAACTGGAGGAATAAACCTGCCTGACTTCAGGATCTACTACAAAGCCAGTCATTGAGACAGTATGGTACTGGCACAAAGACAGAAATATAGATCAATGGAACAAAATAGAAAGCCCAGAGATAAATCCATGCACCTGTGGACACCTTATCTTTGACAAAGGAGGCAAGAATATACAATGGAGAAAAGACAATCTCTTTAACAAGTGGTGCTGGGAAAACTGGCCAACCACCTGTAAAAGAATGAAACTAGAACACTCTCTAACACCATACACAAAAATAAATTCAAAATGGATTAAAGATCTAAATGTAAGACCAGAAACTATAAAACTCCTAGATGAAAACATAAGCAAAATACTCTCCAACATAAACCACAGCAGGATCCTCTATGACCCACCTCCCAGAATACTGGAAATAAAAGCAAAAATAAACAAATGGGACCTAATTAAAATTAAAAGCTTCTACACAACAAAGGAAACTACAAGCAAGGTGAAAAGACAACCTTCAGAATGGGAGAAAATAATAGCAAACAAAGCAACTGACAAAGAATTAATCTCAAAAATATACAAGCAACACTTGTAGCTCAATTCCAGAAAAATAAACAACCCAATCAAAAAGTGAGCCAAGGAACTAAACAGACATTTCTCCAAAGAAGACATACAGATGGCTAACAAACACATGAAAAGATGCTCAACATCACTCATTGTCAGAGAAATGCAAATCAAAACCACAATAAGGTACCATCTCACACCAGTCAGAATGGCTGCTTTCCAAAAGTCTACAAGCAATAAATGCTGGAGAGGGTGTAGAGAAAAGGGAACCCTCTTACTCTGTTGGTGGGAATGCAAACTAGTACAGCCACCATGGAGAACAGTGTGGAGATTGCTTAAAAAACTGGAAATAGAACTGCCATACAACCCAGCAATCCCACTGCTGGGCATACACACTGAGGAAACCAGAATTGAAAGAGACATGTGTACCCCAATGTTCATTGCAGCACTGTTTATAATAGCCAGGACATGGAAGCAACCTAGATGTCCATCAGCAGATGAATGGATAAGAAAGCTGTGGTACACATACACAATGGAGTATTACTCAGCCATTAAAAAGAATACACTTGAATCAGTTCTAATGAGGTGGATGAAAACTGGAGCCTATTATACAGAGTGAAGTAAGCCAGAAAGAAAAACACCAATACAGTATACTAATGCATATATATGGAATTTAGAAAGATGGTTAACGATAATCCTGTATGCGAGACAGCAAAAGAGACACAGATGTATAGAACAGTCTTTTGGACTCTGTGGGAGAGGGTGAGGGCAGGATGATATGGGAGAATAGCATTGAAACATGTAAATTATCACATGTGAAATGAATTGCCAGTCCAGGTTCGATGCATGATACAGGGTCCTTGGGGCTGGTGCACTGGGATGATCCAGAGAGAGAGGATGGGGAGGGAGGTGGGAGGGGGTTCAGGATGGGGAACACATGTACACCCATGGCAGATTCATGTCAATGTATGGCAAAACCAATACAATATTGTAAAGTAAAGAAAATAAATAAATAAAACTGGAAAAAAAAGATACATTGTTATATTGACTAAGACAAAGCAATGTAGCAAAGAACATTTGTTCTGAGGGAGAAAAAGAAGGCCATTTTAAACACAAGTGGGAAAACTATGAGATCTCTGGTTCTGTAGAAATTAACTTGTCTAGCTTAAACCAGTGGTTTTAATTAATACAGATCTTTTAGAGTTATCGAGATTATGGATAATACTTTAACCATACCAAGAGTTATAAGAAGTCAGTAAGTGCATATTGTTTTTCTTATAAACTTGTTAACAGGAAAAATAACCTGATATGATAAAACTTTAAGTACATGTAATTGGAATACGAAGTTTTGGTAAGCTATAGGAATAATTACATTTTTGGAAACATGCATCTAAAATAGTCTATCCAAAGTTTGATAAATTTGAAACCAAATTAAGTTCAATGATAGGAATTAATTGGATATATAGGGCATTTGCCTGCAGTGCAGGAGACCTGGGTTTGATCTCCGGGTCAGGAAGATTCCTCTGGAGAAGGGCAATGGCAACCCACTTCAGTATTCTTGCCCGGAGAATTCCATGGACAGAGGAGCCTGGAGGGCTACAGTCCATGAGGTCACAAAGAGTCAGACATGACTGAGCAACTGACACACACAGGGCATTTCAAATAAGATAAAATACTGGAACATTAATTGCTAAACAAATCTAAATTCATTTATTTTTCTCTTCTTGTGAGAGAGAAACTAAAGATATTTGTTGGCACCTTAACATGTTCTCTGCTAATTTATGGAATTCTGATGTAAAGAATGGGCTTCTCAGGTGGCTCAGTGGAAAGTATCTGCCTGCCAAAGCAGGAGACGCAGGTTTGATCCCTGGATTGGGAAGATCCCCTAGAGAAGGAAATGGCAACCCACTCCAGTATCCTTGCCTGGTGAATTCCATGGACAGAGGAGCCTGGCAGGCTACAGTCCAAGGGGTCTCAAAGAGTCAGACAGGCCTTCGTGACTGAGTGTGTGTGTGTGTGTGCACACACGATAAATTAACGGTTGCTTAAGAAAAGTAGGATGATATTCAGGAAAGAAAGTATGAGGAATGGAAATATGTCTTATTGAAAGGTAAAAGGATGATGTTGTCTTAGAGCTGGCTATTTCTAAACGGAGGAAAGAATAAGGGACAATGTATGGCTGCAGGAAGTTGTAGAAGGCTTAAGGAAGGTGAACATTGAGAAAAGCATTTTGTATGTGGTCAGGATCCTCTAAGGTGAATTAAACTTAATTAGGAAGTTGATTTTACTAAGAATAGGCTGATGCAGGACTGGGTTTGTTTCTCTCTCATAAGAGAACAAAGTTGTCCTGGATGCTGCTTCTGAAAACAGGTTGTATGAGTTCTGGTGCCTTTAACTGATCTATATTTACTTTTGACTTTTCTTCCCCCACCATAGAACAAAGAATAAGCATTTTTTTCACAAAAACCTATAATCTTATCTGACTGGATGTTTTAAAACTTAAAAAAAAATTTTTGACAGACTTCCCAAATATCAAATTCTAATAGAAATTCTTCTGACTTCCAGTTAACTTTGGGGTGCTTCAAGGGGTCCCTGGAACATCCCAAAGAGAGATCCTAAGCTAATTGGGTTAATCTGTAAGGAGAGGTTTGGCATGTTCTCAGAGAACCCTGACAAGTTTAGGGATAAATTTGTCAGGCTGGGGTTGGCAGTCTCTCTCACCTGGCAGGACAGGATGGTTATTCTGACCCACTGTTGCCTCCAGGATGAAATAGAGCATATACTAAGAAAGTCCAGGGAACACACAGTAGGCCTACTGGCCAACAATCCACACCACTACATTTACCAGGTGGGTGGGGATACAATTATAGATCATGACCCACATTGGGACTATGAAGATTGAGTAGGCCAGGCAAGGATGAATATTATATTACCTGTCTATCAGAAGGAATGAAAAGGTGCATGGTGAAGCCTGTAAATTATAAGGTCTGAGAGATTACACAGGAAAAAGAAGAAAGCCAGGCAGTATTCCTGAGCTGGGTAACAGAGGCTTTCAGGAAGGACACCAATACAGACCCAGAGTCCACAGAAAGGAGGACATACTGGCCATGCACTTTATCAACCAGGCTATTCCTGATGTCAAGAGAAAATTACAAAACCTTGAGGCTGGGCCTCCACTGTAAACCTTGGTAGAGGAGGCCTTCAAGGTTATAGCAATCAAGACATAACAGAGGAGGCCAATAAGAATAAGAGGCTAATGGAAAAAACACAGCTTTTGGTTGTTCTCACTCACCCACCACCTGAGGGGTCCCTAGAGGGCGAGGCGGACTGGACTGACCACCAAGGAGCCACCTGAGCTGGAACCAGTGTGCCTTTTGTCAGAAACAGGGGCTCCAGAAGGGGGAATGTCCTGAGCCCCCACTGGTATGATGTCTGAGGGGCAACCGTGGCCGGCCCCAGTTCTTGTGAATTTCTCAGAAGAGAGATTTTGCACACCAGCTGAGGGGGCCCAAGCACCTGTGTGGCTCCAGATCCCACTTGATCCATCCCCAGTGCTTGTGCAGAGCTCCGGTCACCCTTGATGCAGCAGGTAGGAGAACTGAATTTCTTGTAGACACTATTCTGACTTGGCCAGCCAAGCCCCTCTCCAACCATGACTGTAGTGACAGGAGTTGATGGACAAAGGTAAGCAATTTATGTCTCTCCTTGACAATAATAATCAGATCTGTTATTATTACACACTCCTTTTCGTATATGCCAGAATGCCCTGTCCACCTCCCAGGAGAGATTTGTTAAATAAGTTAGGAGCTAGTATATTCTTAGGATGGGGTTTAAGACCAAGGAGGTAAAGAATCTGAACAGAGAATGCATTTACTAGTTGTCACAGATGACCCACCTGTTGGGCATCAAAATATTCCCCAAGACCTCCCCCAAGAAATTTAAGAAGAAGTAGATCCTGCAGTTGGGATCCTTTGGTGCCAGAAAGTGCAAAACGTTTTCCCCCAGTAAAAATAAGGTCTGGGGAAAATACCCCTGGAAGAGACAATATTCTTTAAAGTCTGAGGCCCTGAGGGTAATCTAACCACTGTTCAGCTAATTTCTAAAACACAAACTCTTTAAGCTCTGCTGACCCCCTTGCAACACGCTAGCCTCCCTGCTCAGAAGTGTAGCAGGGAGAATCAGTTTGTGCAAGACTAAGGAGCCCAGAATGAGGCAGTCCTCCCTGTTCACCCCTGGTGCCAAAACCGTACTCCCTTCCCACGTAACTGCCAGGGAAAGCTGAGTATTACTCTGTTTTGGAGCTCCAAGATGCATTTTTCTATATTCCCCTCCATCCAAACTGTCAATACCTTTTTGCCTTTGAATGGAGAGGCCATGACACCCTGGAGGCTACCCAATATACATGGACAGTGCTTACACAGGGTTTTCAGCATAGCCCCCCACTTTTTTGAGAAATGCATTAGCAAGGGAATCGAGGGAACTGAGTCTTGAGAACTCTGCTACAATTATGTTGGTAATTATTGATGAATAGTGAGACCAAACAAGACTCAAATCAAAATACTGTTAGGGTCTAAATTTTCAGGCAAAAAGGGGATATAAAGCCTCTTTAACCAAGGCACAGATCTCAACAATGGATTCAATATTTTGAATCTGTTTTGACTCCAGGGGCATGAGCCCTAGCAATTAGTGCAAAAACCAGCAATTAGTGCATTACCATCTCTAATCAGAAAGAGGTAACCCCAGGCTTTCTTGGGATGGCTGGATTCTATCTGGATTTCAAATTATGGCCTCATAGCAAAACCCCATATGAGGCTCTAAAGGGAGGGGAAGGGTACCCCTTCAATGGAATAAGACCACTAGCAGGGCTTGGAGACTCTAAAGATTGAGCTGAACAGAGCACCAGCTCTGGGGCTTCTAAATCTGGACAAGTCCTCTACTCTATATGGTCACAGAAGGTCAAGGATAGCACTAGAAGTCCTGACTCCAAGGCTGGGACTGGATCAGAGAGAAGTGGCTTACTTTTCAAAACAACTTGACTCAGTGGCCCTGGGAATGCCAACCTGCTGTGGGCAGTAGCAGTCACAGCCATGTTGGATAATGAGGCTTCCAAGCTCACCCTGGGATAACACTTAGATGTGTTAACCCCTCATCAGGTACTATCTGTGCTGGAAGTCAGAGGACATCATTGGTTGACTGGAGGAAAGTTAATAAGATACCAGGCCCTTCTAATGGACATCCTTGACATTACCTTAAAGGTGTGCCAAACCCTGAACCTAGTAACTCTGCTTTCACTGATTGAGAGTGGAGACTTATTGCCTCAGTGCATAGAGAGCCAAGAACAAACTTACTCCCATGGGTCTGATCTAGATGAGCCTCTTGACAGCCCTGAGGTTGAATGGGAGTTTTGTAGAAATAGGAACCCGACAGGCAGTATGTGCCACAGCTAGTCTAGATGAAGTCATAAAAGCCATGGCCCTGCCACTCCAGATATTAGCCCAAATGACTGAACTAATTGCATTAATGAGACCTTTGCAATTAGGGAAGAATACAAAATTAAATATTTTCACTGACTCTAAATGTGGATTCTACCTGCCATATGCTCATGCTACCATTTGTAAAGAAAGGGGAAGGTTAACTGCCAGAAATTCTCCCATAAAACATAAGATTTGGTTCTGGCTCTTTTAGAAGCAGGGTAGTTCCCAATCTGAGTAGCAGTAATCCTCTGTAGAGGCCATCTGAGGGAAGGATCTATTGTCAGCAAAGTGAACAGCAAAGATGATCAACTCGCAAAACAGGCAGCTAGAATGTAGGAACCTGGACTTCCCAGGTGGCTCAGTTGCAAAGAATCCTCCTGCCAAAGCAGGAGACGTGGGTTCGATACCTAGGTCAGGAAGATACCTTGGAGGAAGAAATGGCATCCCTCTCTCTAGTATTCTTGCCTGGGAAATTCCATGGACAGAGGAGCCTGGTGGGTTGTGGTTCATGGGGTCCCAAAGAGTTGGACACGGCTGAGAGATTGAGCACATATGAACAAATTATGGCTCTAGTGATTCAGTTCAGTTCAATCCCTCAGCTGTGTCTGACTCTTTGCAATGCCGTGGACTGCAGCATGCCAGGCTTCCCTGTCAGTCACCAACTCCCAGAGCTTGCTCAAACTCATGTCCATCAAGTCAGTGATGCCATCCAACCATCTCATCCTCTAGTGATTGCCCCTCTCCCCACCCCCGAACTTCCTAGCCTTCCCCAGTATTCCCCCAAGGAACACAAATACTGAAAAATAGGGCTATGAGAAGGGAAGCACAGGCCAGTATAAAAAGGAATATAAGGTTTTAATCCCTGAAGCCCAACAATGGAAACTCACCGAGTTTACATCATTCCTTCCACTATTGGAGGGAAGAGGCTCAAAAGAACAGTAAAACAAGTCATGCTGGCCTATGATTTATGTGCCCACAATAACCCACACACCCATCCAACCCTCCGTTCATTACTCAGGTTGATTCAGCCCCGAGGGACATATCCCACGGAAGACTGACAGTTAGATTTCACCCAAATGTACTCATGATCAGGACATAAACATCTTCTGGTGTTCCTTGATACTTTCACAGGATGGTTTGAAGCCTTCCCTACCTGATCTGAAAAGGCTATGGAAGTCTGTAAGTCCCTTTTAAAGGAAATAATTCCTCAGTTTGGACTTCCAAAGTCCCTCTAGAGGGATAACAGGCTCTCTCTTATAGTCCAAATCACACAGGGGCTCCTCTCCCAGGGATAGACTACAAGTGACACACCCCTTGGCAACCTAGTCTTCAAGTAAGGTAGAGAAAAGGAACCATGCTTTATAGAAACCTTAGCAAAGCTCTGCCAAGAAACTCAGAAACCCTGGACAACTTGCGTCCTACTGCAGACCTCTGGGTCTGTGTAGCCCCCAGGAGTGGTCTGAGACATAGCACATTGAAATGACCTGTGGGAGGCCTTTTCTTACTACTGACATTCACTGATGAGGAAGTGAACCAGGCTCTGACATTTATTATTAATCCAGGACAAGTTCAGAAGGTGATCCAGGATTATGGCCACAAGCCACTGCCAGCTTCCACTGAAAACTATAGGAATGGAGCAGTTCCTTCACAAAGAAACCAAATCCTTCTTAAAACCTGGAAAAAGGGGTCCCCCCAGGACCAAGAATTGCCAAAAGGGAAAGACAGCTATTAAGTAATTTCCACCCCCACTGCTGTCAGACTGCAAGGGATGTATAGTTGGGTACATTTGTCCAGACTAAAGCTTTTACTTCCAGAAACCCTACAGGTCACTGGAGAGGAACAGTGAAGCTGTAAGTCAGTGGAAGATCTGAGATACCTAATCAAAAAACAGACACCAGTCTTCCCTGGTGGTAGAGTGGTTAAGAATCTACCTTGCAATGGAAGGGACACTGGTTGAATCCCTGGTCCAGGAAGACCCCACACGTGAAGGGCCAGCTAAGCCCATGCGCCGCAGCTACTGGAACTAGAGCCTGCGCCTCGCAAAAAGAGAAGCCAGCACAAACAGAAGCCCACACACTGAAACTAGAGAATAGCCCCTGCTTGCCACAACTCGGGAAACACCCCCACACAGCAACAAACACCCAGCACAGACGAAAATAAGTAAATGAACATTTTTTAAAATGCTTTTAAAAAAAAAAGGCACCGTCAACAGAAAAGTAAAATGATGTATTGGGTTGGCTTCTATCTGAATCCTTAACAGGACTTGGGACCTCTCGTTTCCTTGGCTGATGTGGTTCTTGCCAGTTGTCTGACACTTGAATATCTTCTGGCGGAACAAGGTAGAGTTTGTGTGATAACTAATACTTTCTGCTGCACTTGGATCAATGGGATAGGACATGTAAAAAGTTAATATTAAGGAAATATAAGCCCAGGAAGAGTGGCTTCATAATTTTGGCAGGGGCAATTTCACCTCCCTTGTCTGGTCAACAGCTAAGAAAGCCCAAAGTTAACCTGGTTCCTTCCCTTTCTAGGCCTCTTAAAGGCGATTGTTGTTGTTTTCCTTTTCAGTCCTTGTTCGTTGAAACTGTTGGTTAAGTGTGTGATTTTTAGGGTCCAACAGTTTGAAATAAGGGTCATGATGGCTCAAGGAATTCAGCCCATTCCAGTAGAGTGGCTCTGGTCCCTATAGGTGCTTGGAACAGTCAGCAAGGGACTTCTACACCTCTTGGGCAGGCTAGGGTCTGCAGCCTCTGTCCAGGAGGAGGAAGTTTCAGAAGAAGAGAACTCTGGCCCCTTACCCTTTTAGAATAGGGTGTTGAATATTTTGTGGGGAATGAGACAGGCTGAGACTGGGACCCTTTGCTGAAGTGCACAATGCTTGCACCTGAATACATCTCTCCTGGAGCAACAAAATACAAAGAAACTGTATGGGACTAAAAATAACTGCCTGCATAGGCAGTTGGGGCAATTTCTGGACCTAAGAGATATAAAGACAGCAAGAACCCTCAACCTCTACTTTTGAGGAGCCTGGAGCATAAGCAGATGGCTGGGAACAAAAGCAGGGTACTGTGCATGGCCCTGCACATGCCACCTCACAGGTGGGCAAACTCCTAAGCCACCCCTCTGGTTGGACCCTAGTCACAGCCCTACCCTCACCCCATATAAGGAACAAACTTTCTTCACCAGGGAGAGAGCAAGCAAGGGAAACTTCTTTGGTCTCACTCCCCTATGCTGTAGCAGGAGCCCTAGTAAAACTTTGCCTGAAAAAAGAAAGTGAGGTTTTTTGGTACAAAAGTCTTTGCTTGCCATTTTCTTTTCAATGTCACTAGCTTTACATATATATATATATATATATATATATAAAATGGGATATTATTCAGCCATAAAGAATGAAATAACGCCATCTGCAACAACATGGATGGACCTAGGGATTGTCATGCTAAGTGAAGTAAGTCAGACAAAGACAAACATATGATTATCACTCACATGTGGAATCTAAAAAGATGATACAAACGAACATATACAAAACAAAAACAGACTCACAGACTTGGAAAACAAATTTAGAGTTACCAAAGGGAAAGATGTTGGGGGGAGGGATAAATTTGGAGCTAGAGATTGACATATACACTCCAGGACTTTGGCCACCTCATGCGAAGAGTTAACTCATTGGAAAAGACTCTGATGCTAGGAGGGATTGGGGGCAGGAGGAGAAGGGGACGACAGAGGATGAGATGGCTGGATGGCATCACTGACTTGATGGACGTGAGTCTGAGTGAACTCCGGGAGTTGGTGATGGACAGGGAGGCCTGGCGTGCTGCGATTCATGGGGTCGCAAAGAGTTGGACCCGACTGAGTGACTGAACTGATATACAAAATATATAACCAGGGAATTCCCTGGTGTTTCAGTGGTTAGGATTTTGTGCTCTCACTGCCTAGTGCTGGAGGTCAGTCCCTGGTTGGGGAGCTTAAATCCTACAAGCCAGGTGGCATGGTCATAAGTAAATAAATAAGGACTTCCCTGGTGGTCCAGCTGTTAAGAGTTTGCCTGCCAATCAGGGGGAAGGGGTTCAATCCCTGGTCCAGGAAGATACTACATGCCTCGGGGCAACTAGGCCCATGAGCCACAACTTCTGAAGCCGGCACTCTAGAGCCTGCGAGATGCAAATACTGAGCCCAAGTGCCACAGCAACTGAAGTCACTGTGCCCAAGAGCCCACGCTCTGGAAGAAGAGAAGCTACCACAATGAGAAGCACGTGTAACACAACCAGAGAAGATCTGAGTACAACAACAAAGACCCAATGCAGCCAAAGATAAATTAAAAAAAAATTTTTAAGTTTAAAAATAAAAAGCACTTACTGTATAGCACAGGGAACTCACTCAATATTGTAATAACCTATATGGGGAAAGAATCTGAAAAAGAATGGATATATGTATAACTGAACCACTTTGCTGTATAACTGAAACTAACACATCATTGTAAGACAACCAAATCCAAATATAAAAATTAAAATAAAAAAAAAGAACAATCCAGGTAGAGACCTGGCAAAAGTTCGTAAAAATTAAAGTACATAATTTAAATAATAGTTCAGGGAAAAGAGTAAGAAATATCTCGGGGTATTGAATGTTTTAACTGCTAGACAAATGACAACACACATTTAGGGGGCTTCCCTGGTGGCTCAGAGGTTAAAGCGTCTGCCTGCAATGCAGGAGACCTGGATTTGATCCCTGGGTTGGGAAGCTCCCCTGGAGAAGGAAATGGCAACCCACTCCAGTATTCTTGCCTGGAGAATCCCATGGACAGAGGAGCCTGGCAGGCTATAGTCCATGGGGTCACAAGAGTTGGACACGACTTAGTGACTAAACCACCACTACCATGTTAAATAGTTATATACAATAAAAATGCTTCAATTATAATAGAAAGGGTTAAAAAAAAAAAAAAGACAACACACATTTGGACCTGAATAGACATTAGAAAACAATGTAGGGACCTCCCTGGAAGTCCAGTGGTTAAAGCTCAACATTCCCATTGCAAGGGCATGGGTTCAATTCCTGGTCCGGGAATTAAGATCCTGCATGCCACATGGCAGGACAAAAAAAGAAAAGCAATGGAATTAACAACACTGCTCTATGCAAGAGCAAATTCTAAGAGTTCTATCACAAGGAAAAAATACTTATTAAAAAATTTTCTACCTGCATGACACGATGGATTGTCACTAAACTTGTGATCATTTCATGATTATGTAAATAAAATCATTATGCTGTATACTTTGAATTTATACAGTGCTACATGTCAATTATATATCAATAAAACGGGAAGAAAAAAGATCTCAAAAAATATGGCTAGATTTAGACAACAAATAGGCTGAAAGCATCATTCCTTTATTCATTCACTTATTCAACAAGTGAATGACTACTATCAGAAGACTGCATTTACTTGTCAGTTCTGAGCAGTTATCTGAGAAAAAAACTGAAAACTGCCTGTGAATTTTAGGGTCTTTCAGATGGTGTAGACTATCTTTGGCGGAAAAGCCTGATTATTAAGGACAAATCTGCTTAAATGCCATTCTCATTCTTTTGCTTTGTGTCTCAGGGGCCTACACTGGGTGTAGGAGAGACTTCTTCCCTTACAATGGCTGTGGGGAAAGGTTTTGCGATTGCCTGTAGTTCAGCGGGGTTTTCTGGGTTATCTGCGTCTTGTTCGCCTGGCTTATCTGCGTCTTGTTCGCCTGGGTTATCATCTACTTTGCTCCGCAGACCAGTCTGAGCCAGTGCTGTTAGTTCTTCCCCAAATCATGTGAGAGGGCGAGAGCTTGATAGGTTTTGTGGGTTTTTTTTTCATATTTTAAAAATGTTATTTTTAATTGGAGGATAATTACAATATTGTGATGGTTTTGGCCATACATCAACATGAATCAGCCATAGGTAATAAAAGTTTGGAACGTTTCAAGAATTTGTGTGTTGTCCTTTGGCAGGGGCCATGATAATCTCGGTATTATCCCAATTTCAGTATATGTGCTGCCAAAGCAAGCACTTATTTTTGTTTTTGACTAGAAAATAGCCACATGCATATTTCAAATGCTATTTTTTTTAGCCAATTAGTTTTATTCTCCACATACTTGGGGGCTGGCAAACTCTGTCAAGGGCCAGATGGTAAATGTTTTAGACTTTTGAGGCCAAGTGGTCTACTATAGCTATTCAGTGCTGCTGTGAAAGCACCTGAAGACAGTACATAAATGAAGGAATGTGGCTGTGTTACAAAAAAATTTACTTGTCAAAATAGGTGGCGGGCTGGGCTTTGGCCTGGAGGCATCGTTTATCAACTCTTGCTTTTACTGGTTTCCTTTTAGATTTTCTTTATACATTATGTAAAAAACGTACTTATAAAAGCTAACATTACTGAGCAATACCTAGTCTATTCCAGATACACTACTATGCACTTTATATGCATTATTTCATACAATTGTCTCAAACTTTGACATGGATACTATCATCCTCCTTTAACAGACTGTTCAGCTGAGGCTTAGAGAGCTTCAGTGATGTGCTCAAGGTCATACAGGTAGGCACTGGCAGAACTATTATTTGAACCAAGGCCAATATGAATATCTTTTACCAAGTTAATAAGTTGCTAGTTCTTATTTCCATTAATTTCAGTTTAAATGGACTATAAGAAAAGACAACCATCCATTGATGGATGAATGGATAAAGAAAATGTGGTATATATACACAAAAGAATATTACTTGGCTGTAAGAAAAGTATGAAATCTTGCCACTTGCAACAACATGAATGGATGCAAAAGATATTCTGCTCTGTGAAGTAAATCAGACAGAGAAAGATAATACCCCATGATTTTACTTACATGTGGAATCTGAAAAACAATAAATGAATTAACAAAACAGAAAACAAACTCATGGATACAGAGAACAAATGGGGCTGCCAGATGAGGAGAGGAAGTGAGAGGCTGGGCAAAACAGATGAAAGAGATCAGGAGGTATACACTCACAATTATAAGTCATGGGGATGTAATGTATAGCATAATCTGTAATGAATGTAATGTATAGTCCATAATATTCTTTTATAGACATAATATAGCCATGCAATAATTGTGCATGGTGACAGATAGCTACTAGACCTAGCAGGCTGACCATTTTTTAATGCATAAAAATGTCATGTTGTACATGATGCAAATAGTGTATATGAGCTATAACATCATATGAGAAAAATTTAAAGCAACAACTGCACATGAAGTACTTTGCTGACAAACCATTGAACCAGGTCAAAGCTATAATAAGGGAAGATTAACCTAAAAACATATATTTTCCAAATCATAATTATAGCTATACCTATATATATATTGATGGCTTCTCTGGTGGCTCAGTGTTAAAGAATCCATCCGCCAATGCAGGAGACTCAGTTTCGATCCCTTGATTGGGAAGATCCCTTGGAGAAGGAAATGCAACCTACAACAATATTCTTGCAGGGGAAATCCCATGGACAGAAGAACCTGGCAGGCTACAGTCCATGGGGATGCAAAGAGTCAGAGGTGACTTAGGGACTACACAACAACAATATATATAGATACATAGATGTTAAGATTAAAATTATCCATTTTGTGGATACATGTATATGTATAGCTGAGTCCCTTGCTGTTCACCTGAAACTACCACAACATTGTTAATTGGCTATACCCCAATACAAAATACAATGTTTAAAGTTACAAAATAAAATTATCCATTTTGTAGCTAAGTTGTCATTGCAGTATTTCTAAATACTTTTCATAGTTATCTCCATTGCAGGTCTGTTTTTGATTATTACAATCAGTTGCCAATCATAAGACATGAAGAGAGAAAACTCAAATATGTTAGGGCAACAATATTTTTTAAAATGGCCCAGTGTACGTGTAATAGACTCATTAATAAGGTAAGTGTCAATACACAATGAAGCCTTTTAGTCATTTTGCACATCAGAGAGATGTGATCTTTGGGGGAAAAAGTCAGTTGGGGGTTATAAGATCCTTTCAAGTTGTTTTTTTAATCGTTACCTATTATTTTGTGACTTTGAAAAAACTTAAAAGTAGGAAAGACAATTCCAGAAAGCAACCAAGAACCGTGTGTCAAGGAGAAATCCCAGGGAAAGTACTGCTCTCATAAAAAATTTGCTCATACAACTCAATCACACACTTTAAGGCAGTAACGTCTCAGTGATCGAGTAGGGATAGAAAGAAATGGATAAATTCAAAGTGTACTTTGGAAGTAGAATCACAGGATATGCTAGAGGATTATGTAGAAGGCATGAGGGGGAAAGGAGTCAAGAACCATATTAAGTTGAAGTGTGCAGGAGACCCTCATTTTGAGGGAGATGTGGGGTTAGAATGAAGACTTCTGTTTAGGTCATAGTGAGTTTAGGATGCTAAGATGCTTGAGAAGGAATGATTGCTAACAGCACCCTTTAATCAGATTTTCCAAGGAAAGTGAAGGGGATCAAGAGGAGGCAAAGAGGGGAGGGAGTTGTACTGGGGATGTGAGATGTCTCTGCATCTCAGCTCCTCTCATTTCTTCATCCCTCTTGAGAACTGACTCTAGAACAAGTCCTGTTATAAGCCATTCTTGGTATGGCCAATTTGTTCTCAACCTTATTCAACCTCATACTTTCACTTTATAACCATTCATTCACTTGCTTTACAAATACTAAATGAGCTCTTTCTGTGGGCTGCTCTCTGGGCCACACTCTAGAACATAACCTGTAAGGCACAGCTTCTTAAATCCGGATAGCTTTTCCTCTTCTCAACTGAATTCATCCTGATCTAAAGATAAAATTCAAGTGTAACAGGAACTGGTCTTAAAACTAGACTTTAGGGGCTTCCGTGGGTAAAGGGTCCAATGGTAAATAATCCACCTGCCAATGCAGGAGACACAGGTTTCATCCCTGGTCTGGGAAGATCCCACATGTCGGGGACAACTAAACCCATGTGCCATAACTACTGAGCCAGTGCTCTAGAGCCCCTGAACCTCAACTACTGAAACCTGTGCATGGAGCACCCATGCCTGCTACAAGAGAAACCACTGCAGTGAGAAGCCTACACATCAGAACTAGGGAGCAATCCCCGCTCACTGCAGCTAGAGAAAGCATGTGCAGCAACACAGGCCCAGCGCAGCTAAAAATAATAAATATTAAATCATAAAAACAGCCTTTAGTCTCATAGCTATCCACATACTTTCCCCTCTGCCATTCCTCTCTGTAGTGACTTTTCCTATTTTAAGACTTTGCCTTTAGTTATTGGCAGAAAGTTTCACTGGCTGCTTGTGGCCTCCACCTTTTTACTCCTATAGCTTGTGCAACAAACTGCTTTCTGATCTTCCCAGAGACAGCTGCTCTCCCAGAGTTGCTTGTCTGGATGATTAATTAATTCTCAAACTTTTTGGTCTCAAGTTCTCTTTGCACTGAAAATGGAGGATGCCAGACAGCCATCATTCATGTGTGTCTGTGCTTAGTCACTCAGGCATGTCTGACTCTTTGTGACCTCATGGATGGTAACCAGCCAGGCTTCTCTGTCCATGAGGATTCTCCAGGCAAAAATACTGGAGTGAGTTACCATGCCCTCTTCCAGGGGATCTTCCCAACTCAGGGATTGAACTGGGGTCTCCTGCATTGCAAGAGGACTCTTTACCAGTTGAGCCACCAGGGAAGCTCACGATTTATGTAGGTTGCATATTTTATGTTTATTTGAAATTCAATTTAAGGAAATTTCAGTAATTTGTGTTAATAATAAACCCACTGAAATTTTTTTGGCTGCACTCTAAGGTACACGGGATCTTAGTCCATTGACAAGATGTTGAACCCGGGCCTCCTGCAGTAGAACTGCAGAGGCTTAACAACCTGACTACCAGGGATGGCCCTAGATTTAAACAATTTTATGAAAGATTGTTTCCCAGAAAAAGTGGCATATTTTACAGTTTTGCAAACATCTTTAATGTCTGACAATAGGAAACAAATTGATTCTCATAACTGGTGTGATGTAACATGTCATGTAGCCTTTGGAAAATTCCACTATACATTTGTGAGAGCATAAGGGAACAAAGTAATGTCTTATTATTATGATAACAGTTTCATGGGATCTCTTGCCCCACCTGAGGTTCCCTGGCCACCAGTTTTAGAACTGCTGCAATCCGTGATCTATAAAATACAGAAACAGCTCATACAACTCAACAACCACCACCAACCAAATGGAAAAAAAATGGGCAGAAGACAAAACAGACATTTCTCAAAGAAGACATACAGTTGGCCACAGGCATATGGAAAGATGCTCAACATCATTAATTATTAGAGAAGCATGAGTCATTAGAGAAATGCAAATCAAAACTATAATGAAGTACCAACACACACCAGTCAGAATAGCCCTCATTAAAAAGTCTACAAATAACAAATGCTGGAGAAGACGTGGAAGAAAGGGAACCCTCCTACACTGTTGGTGGGAATGTAAGTTGCCACTGTGGAAAACAGTATGAAGTTCCCTCAGAAACTAGAATTACCATACGATCCAACAATTGCACTCCTGGGCATACATCAGACAAAACGATAATTCAATAAGATACATGTACCCCTATGTTCATAGCAGTACTGTTCACAATAGCCAAGACATGGAGGCAACCTAAATGTCCATCAACAGGTAAGTGGATAAAGAACATGTGGTACACATACAGTGGAATACTATTTAGCCATAAAAGAATGAAATAATGTCATTTGCAGCGACATGGATGAAACTAGAGATTTTCATACTAAGTGAAATAAATCAGAGAAGGACAAACACCACGATATCATATCACTTTTATGTGGAATATAAGGCACGAGTGAGTGAGTGAAGTGAAGTCACTCAGTCGTGTCTGACTCTTTGCGATCTCATGGACTGTATCCTACCAGGCTCATCTGTCCATGGAATTTTCCAGGCAAGAGTACTGGAGTGGGTTGCCATTTCCTTCCCCAGGGGTTTGAACCCAGGTCTCCCACATTGCAGGCAGACACTTTACCGTCTTTGCCACAAGCGAACCTATCTACAAAATAGAAATAGATTCACAGAGAATAGACCTGTACTTGTCAAGGGGTTTGTGGGGGAGAGGGAGGGATGGACTAGAAGTTTGGAGTGCATAGATGCAAACTATTACATTTAGAATGGATAAAGAAAAGGTCTTACTGTATAGCACAGGGGACTATATCCAATCTGTTGAGATAAATCATAATGGAAAAGGATATGAAAAATAATCAGTTCAGTTCAGTTCAATCACTCAGTCCTGTCTGACTCTTTGTGACCCATGGACTGCAGCACGCCAGGCCTCCCTGTCCATCACCAACACCTGGAGCTTACTCAAACTCAAGTCCATTCAGTTGGTGATGTCATCCAACCACCTCATCCTTTGTCATCCCCTTTTTCTCCCGCCCTTAATCTTTCCCAGTAACAAGGTCTTTTGAAATGAGTCAGTTCTTTGCATCAGGTGGCCAAAGTATTGAAGTTTCAGCTTCAGCATCAGTCCTTCCATGAACACTCAGGACTAATCTCCTTTAGGATGGACTGGTTAGATTTCCTTGCAGTCCAAGGAACTCTCAAGAGTCTTCTCCAACACCACAGTTCAAAAGCATCAGTTCTTCATCACTCAGCTTCCCTTATAGTCCAACTCTCACATCCATACATGACTGCTGGAAAAACCATAGCCTTGACTAGATGGACCTTTGTTTTCAAAGTAATATCTCTGCTTTTTAATATGCTGTCTAGGTTGGTCATAACTTTCCTTCCAAGGAGTAAGCATTTTTAAATTTCATGGCTGCAGTCACCATCTGCAGTGATTTTGGAGCCCTCCAAAATAAATCTGTCACCATTTCCACTGTTTCCCCATCTATTTGCCATGAAGTGATGGGACCGGATGCCATGATCTTAGTTTTCTCAATGTTGAGCTTTAAGCCAACTTTTTCACTCTCTTCTTTCACTTTCATCAAGAGGTTCTTTAGTTCTTCACTTTCTGCCATAAGGGTGGTATCATCTGCATAGCTGAGGTTATTGATATTTCTCCTGCCAATCTTGATTCCAGCTTGTGCTTCCTCCAGCCCAGCATTTCTCGTGGTGTATTCTGCATATAAGTTAAATAAGGAGGGTGACAATACACAGCCTTGACATACTCCTTTTCCTATTTGGAACCAGTCTATTATTCCATGTCCAGTTCTAACTGTTGTTTTCTGACCTGCATACAGATTTTCAAGAGGCAGGTCAGGTGGTCTGGTATTCCCATCTCTTTCAGAATTTTCCACAGTTTGTTGTGATCCACACAGTCAAAGGCTTCAGCATAGTCAATAAAGCAGAAATGCATATGTATATAACTGAGTCACTTTGCTATACAGCATAAGTTAATACAACATTGTAAACCAACCATGCTTCAGTTAAAAAAAAAGAACTGCTGCCCTAGCCTGTGTTGGGCAAGGTACAAAGTGGATGTTGAGAGTTAGAGTTTAGGAAAGTAATGTGGCTGCTCTAGATCTCCCATATTTGAAGAAAATATAGCCTCCTCTCTTATTTAGTCTACATTTTTATCACAGTTTGTATTGGGGCTCATGGCAATGCTGGGTTCTTTCATACTCTAACAGAGTTGTTCCACTGTTATGTTCATTCCTATTACTGTAGAGTCACTGAAGGGTACTAGGGATTCCCCCTTACATAGGTAATTGGTCAGAATTCTGGGATAGTTTTGCAAAATCTTCCATGTTGCTGCTGCTGCTGCTGCTAAGTCGCTTCAGTCGTGTCTGACTCTGTGCGATCCCATAGACGGCAGCCCACCAAGCTCCAAGCTCTGCCGTCCCTGGGATTCTCCAGGCAAGAACACTGGAGTGGGTTGCCATTTCCTTCTCCAATGCATGAAAGTGAAAAGTGAAAGTGAAGTTCCTCAGTCGTGTCTGACTCTTAGCGACCGCATGGACTGCAGCCTACCAGGCTCCTCTGTCCAAGGGATTTTCCAGGCAAGAGTACTGGAGTGGGGTGCCATTGCAATCTTCCATGGGATATGTACTAAATTTTAGAGGAGTCTATACTTTCTTTAAATGGAAGACCTAGACCAGTCTAATGTCACTGCAGCCACATTAGTTTTCTGAACTAACTCTCAACATGCCCAGAACCTTAGAAGTGTTGGTAACATGATAGAATTTGGACTAGAGTCAGTTTCCTATTGAGCCATCGAGTTACTTCAGTGTTACTTCCATAGTCTTGTGTTCTTTTCCTCACTCCTAAAACTAATTGTTGGGAGAAAGACTACATTCTGAGCTACTAAAAGGTGGGAGTTTTTGAGTGAGCAAGCAAAGGAACCTGTTGTTTGTTCTCCCTTCCCCCTGCTGCAAGCAGGTACCCCAGTAAGGCCTTGCCTAAAAATATAGTGAGTTTTTTTGGTTACAACAGTCCTTTGTTATTTTCTTTTTAATCTTTCTAGATTTACATATAAATAGTGGAATATTATTCATCCATAAAGAAGAATGAAATAATGCCATTTGCAGCAATATGGATAGATCTAGAGATTACCATACTACTACTAAGTCAGACATATTAACATGGTATCAGTTATATGTGGAATCTAAAAAGATGATATAAATGAACTTATTACAAAATAGACTCACAGACTTGGAAGATAAACTTATGGTTACCAGAGGTCAAAGGTAATGGGGAGGGATAAGTTAGGAGTTAGGGACAAATATATACACACTACTATATATAATATTGATAATCAGGGAATTTGCTGGTGGTACAGTGGTTAGGATGTTGCAGTTTCCCTGCCAAGGGCCTGGGACAATCCCTGGTCGGGGAACTAAGATCCTGCAAGCCCAGCAGTGTGGTCATAAATAAAAAATAAAATAAAATAGATAACCAGATAACCACAAGGACCTACTGTATAGCACAGGGAACTCTACTCAATATTCTGTAATAATTTATATGGGAACAGAATCTGAAAAAGCATGGATATATGTATAACTGAACCACATCACTGTACATCTGAAACTAACACAGTATTATAAATCAGCTGTATCCCAATATAAAGATTAAATTAAAAAAGAACAATTTAGGTAGAGACCAGGCAGAAGTCTGAAAATCAAAAGTATATGATTTAAGTAACAGTTCAGAGAAAGGAATAAGCAATACCCCAGGATATTGAATGCTTTAACTGTTAGACAAATGACAACATACCCATAACTTCTGGCTAGTTAGAACCTAAATAGGCATTAGAAAACAGTGGAATTAATAACACCGATATTTGTGATATAAGAAAGCTGCTGAGAGTAAATCCTGTATTCTTATCGCAAGGACAAAGTATTTCTTTCTTTTATATCTGCATGAGATAATCCATCAGTTCAGTTGCTCAACTGTGTCCAACTCTTTGTGACCCATGGACTGCAGCACTCCAGGTTTCCCTGTCCATCACCAACTCCCAGAGTTTACTCAAACTCATGTCCATTGAGTAGGTGATTGCCATCCAACCATCTCATCCTTTGTTGTCCCCCTCTTCTCCTGCCTTCTATCTTTCCCAGCATCAGGGTCTTTTGAAATGAGTCAGTTCTTCACATAAAGTGGCCAAAGTATTGGAGCTTCAGCATTAGTCCTTCCAATGAATATTCAGGACTGATTTCCTTTAAGATGGACTGATTGAATCTCCTTGCAGTCCAAGGGACTCTCCAGAGTCTTCTCCAATACCACAGTTCAAAAGCATAAATTCTTTGGTGCTCAGCTTTCTTTATAGTCCAACTAGCACATCCATAAATGACTACTGGAAAAACCATAGCTTTGACCAGACGGACCTTTGTTGGCAAAGTAATGTGTCTGCTTTTTAATACACTTTCTAGATTGGTCATAGTTTTTCTTCCAAATTTCATGGCTGCAGTCACCATCTGCAATGATTTTGGAGCCCCTCAAAATAAAATCTGTCACTGTTTCCCCATCTATTTTCCATGAAGTGATGGGACCAGATGCCATTATCTTAGTTTTCTGAATGTTGAGATTTAAGTCAACTTTTTCACTCTCCCCTTTCATCAAGAGGCTCTTTAGTTCTTCTTTGCTTTCTGCCATAAGGGTGGTATCATCTGCATGAGGTTATTGATATTTCTCCTGGAAATCTTGATTCTAGCTTGTGCTTCATTTAGCCTGGCATTTCTCATGATGTACTCTGCATGTAAGTTAAATAAGCAGGGTGACAACATACAGCCTTGATGTACTCCTTTCCTGATTTGCAACCAGTCTATTGTTCCATGTCCAATTCTAACTGTTGCTTCTTGACCTGCATACAGATTTCTCAGGGGGCAGGTCAGGTGGTCTGGTATTCCCATCTCTTTCAGAATTTTCCAGTTTGCTGTGATTCACAGTCAAAGGCTTTGGCATAGTCAATAAAACAGAAGTAGATGTTTTTCTGGAACTCTCTTGCTTTTTTGATGATCAATGCATGTTGGCAATTTGATCTCTGGTTCCTCTGCCTTTTCTAAATCCAGCTTGAACATCTGGAAGTTCATGGTTCATGTATTGTTGAAGCCTGGCTTGAAGAATTTTGAGAATTACTTTGCTAGTGTGTGAGATGAGTGCAATTTTGCGGTAGTTTGAGCATTCTTTGGCATTGGAATGAAAACTGTCCTGAGGCCACTGCTGAGTTTTCCAAATTTGCTGGCATATTGAGTGCAGCACATTAACAGCATCATCTTTTAGGATTTGAAATAGCTCAACTGGAATTTCATCACCTCCACTAGCTTTGTTCGTAGTGATGCTTCCTAAGGCCCACTTGACTTTACATTCCAGGATGTCTAGCTCTAGGTGAGTGATCACACCATCGTGGTTATAATTCTTCTATGTATTCTTGCCACCTCCTCTTAACATCTCCTGCTTCTGTTAGGTCCATACCATTTCTGTCCTTTATTGAGCCCATCTTTGCATGAAATGTTCCCTTGGTATCTCTAATTTTCTTGAAGAGATCTCTAGTCTTTCTCATTCTATTGTTTCCTCTTTCTTTGCATTGATCACTGAGGAAGGCTTTCTTATCTCTCCTTGCTATTCTTTGGAACGCTGCACTCAAATGAGTATATCTTTCCTTTTCTCCTTGCCTTTCACTTTTCTTCTTTTCATAGCTATTTGTAAGGCTCCCTCAGACAACCATTTTGCCTTTTTGCATGATATGATAGATGTTCACTAAACTTATTGTTGTCATCATTTCATGGTGTATGTAAATAAAATCATTATGCTGTACACCTTAAATTTATACAGTGTTGTATGTCAATTTATCTCTATAAAACTGGAAGAAAAAAATCTCAAGGTTTTGCTAGATTTAGACAACTAATAGGCTAACAGCATCATCCCTTCATTTATTCACTTATTCAACAAATGAATGCCTTCAATCAGAAGATTGCATTTACCTGTCAATTGTGAGGAGTTATTTGAGAAAAACATTGAAATTTGTTGTGAATTTTAGTTTCTTTCAGATGCTGTAGGCTATCTTTGGGGGCTAGAGCTGGTTATTAAGAACAGGTTTGTTTACATACTATTCTCATTTCTTTGCTGTTATTTTCGGGGGCCTACACTGGATGAACGAGAGACTTTTCTTCACCCCTTGCAATTGCCTTGGAGAAAGTTTTTGCATTTGCTTGTAGTTCAGGGAGTTTTCTGGGTTATCTACATCTTGCTGATCTCTGCTCCTCAGGTCAGTTTGAGTCAGCGCTGTTCGTTTCTCCCTAAATCATGTGACAGGATGGGTTTGATGGCTTTTGTAATTTCCTTTTCATTGGAAAATAGCCACCTCCACATTTCAAAGGTTATTTTTTAAAAGCAATTATTTTTCAGTTGGCCACTACTTTGATTTTACTGATTTTTAAAGTTTTGGCTGCACCATGTCTTTGTTGCTGTGTGGGAAGGCTACTTTCTCGTTGTGGTGTGTAGGCTGTAGGGCTTGCAGGCTTAGTTATGGGGGCACCAGCTTAGTTGCCCTGTGGCATGTAGAATCTTCCCAGAGGAAGGATCAAACTTGTGTCCCCTGCATTGGCAAATGGATTCTTAACCAGTGGACCACCAATGAAGTCTACAAATGTTATTTTTATTTGGGCCAATAAAATTTCTTCTTGTACTCGAGGGCTGGCAAACTCCATGTAAAAGGCCAGATGGTAAATATTTTACTTTTCAGGCCATGCAGTCTATTGCAGCTATTCAATGCTGCTGTGAAAGTGCTTGAAGACAATGTATAAATGAAGGAATGTGGCTGTGTTACAATAAAAATTACTCGTGATGATAGATGGCAGGTAAGATTTGGCCTGGTGGGAAGGTTTATCAACTCTTGCTTTTATTGTTTTACTTTTGGAATTTCTTTATACTTTACACATAAAGTATACTTATAAGAGCTAATATTACTGAAAGTCTATTCCAGGTACTCTGCTAAGCACTTTATTTGCATTATTTCATAATTGTCTCAAACTGACATGGATACTATCATCTTCCTTTTATGGAATGTGCATTTGGGGCTCAGAGAGCTTCAATGACTTGCTCAAGTTCACATAGCTAGGAAGTGGCAGAGTTATTATTAGTTTTGGTTGTTTTTTTTTTTTGGCTGTGCTGCACAGCTTGTGGAGTCATTGTTCCCCAACCAGGGAATGAACCTGGGCCACAGCACTGAGTCCTAATTACTGGACCACCAGGGAATTCCCCAGAGCTATCATTTGAGCTATCGTCAATATGAGTATCTTTTACCAAGTTAACAAGCTGCTGGTTTTATTAATTTTAATTTAAATGAACTATAAGAAAAAACAACTATGCATTGATGAATGGATAAAGAAGATGTGGTATATATACATAATAGAATGTTCAGTTCAGTCACTCAGTCGTGTCCGACTCTTTGCAACCCCATGGACTGCAGCACGCCAGGCCTCCCTGTTCATCACCAACTCCGGGAGCTTACTCAACTCATGTACATTGAATTGGTGATGCCACCCAACCATCTTATCTGTTGTTCCCTTCTCCTCCAGCCTTAAATCTTTCCCAGCATCAGGGTCTTTTCCAATGAGTCAGTTCTTCACATCAGGTGACCAAAGTATTGGAGTTTCAGCTTCAGCATCAGTCCTTCCAATGAATATTCAGGACTGATTTCATTTAGGATGGACTGGTTGGAACTCCTTGCAGTCCAAGGGACTCTCAAGAGTCTTCTCCAACACCACAGTTCAAAAACATCAATTATTCGGTGCTCAGCATTCTTTATGGTCCAACTCTCACATCCATACATGACTGCTGGAAAAACCATAGCCTTGACTAGACAGACCTTTGTTGGCAAAGTAATGTCTCTGCTTTTTAATATGCTGTCTAGGTTGTTTTCACAGCTTTTCTTCCAAAGAGCAAGTGTCTTTTAATTTCATGGCTGCAGTTACCATCTACAGTGATTGTGGAGCCCCCCAAAATAAAGTCTCTCACTGTTTCCATTATTTCCCCATCTATTTGCCATGAAATGATGAGACCGGATGCCATGATCTTAGTTTTCTGAATGTTGAGCTTTAAGCCAACTTTTTCACTCTCCTCTTTCATTTTCATCAAGAGGCTCTTTAGTTCCTCTTCACTTTCTGCCATAAGGGTGGTGTCATCTGCCTATCTGAGGTTATTGATATTTCTCCTGGCAAACTTGATTTCAGCTTGTGCTTCATTCAGCCCTGCATTTCACATGATGTACTCTGCATATAAGTTAAATGGGCAGGGTGACAATATACAGCCTTGATGTACTCTTTCCCTATTTAGAAACAATCTGTTGTTCCATGTCCAGTTCTAACTGCAGTTCTAACCTCTTGACCCGCATACAGTTTTCTCAAGAGGCAGGTCAGGTGGTCTGGTATTCCCATCTCTTTAAGAATTTTCCATAGGTTATCGTGATCCACACATTCATAAGCTTTGGTGTAGTCAATAAAGCAGAAGTGGATGTTTTTCTGGTATTTTCTTGCTTTTTCAATGATCCAATGGATGTTGGCAATAAGAATATTACTCAGCTATGAGAAAAGGATGAAATCGTGCCACCCGCAACTACATGGCTAGATCCAGAAAGTATTTTGCTAAGTGAAGTCAGTCAGACAAAGAAAGAGAAATACCATGTAATTTCACTACACATGTAATCTAAAATATAAAATAAATGAACAGAAACAGAGTCATGGATACAGAGAAAAAATTGATGGTTGCCAGATGAGAGAAGTGGTTGGGCAAAATATGAGGAAGAGATTGAGATACACAGTTACAAATCATAAGAATGTCATATCCAGCATAGGGAATATAGTCAATATTATTACTTATAGACAAAATATTACCATACAGTAACTTTGTATGGTGGTAGATGGTTACTATATTTAGGATGACCATGTCATAATGTATATAAATGTCAAAACATGTTATATACTTGAAACTAACATTGTATATCTGCAATACATCAATAAAATTTTTTTTTAAAGGAACAGCTACACCTGAAGTAAAATTGATGACAAGCCATTGAACCAGGCTGAAGCTATATTAAGGGAAGATTAACCTAAAATCTGATTATCCAAATCATAATTATAGATATATGTGTATACACACACACGTAGATGTTTAAAAAATTTTTCTACGTTGTAGCCTAGTAGCTGTTGCAGTATTTCTAAATTTTTCATAGGTACCTGCATAGCAGGTCTGTTTTTGATTATCACAATCAGTTACCAATCATGAGATATGGAGAGAGAAAACTCAAATACATTAGGGCAACGATATATTTTTTAAGTGGCTCAGTGTATGTAGATGCATTAATCGGGTAAGTATCGGTACACAACTGGGCCTTTTAATCTCTTACTGGACTCTTAACCAGTGGACCATTTCAGAGAGATGTGATTGTTTTTTGGGGGAATCAATTGGGGGTCATAATATTCATTCAAGTTGTTATCATTACTTATTATTTTGAGATTTTGAAAAAAAAAACCTAAAATAGAGGGAAAAATTCAACAAAGCAACCAGGAACTATGTGTCAAAGAGAAATCCCAGAGAAAGTATAGCTCTCACAGGGGGAAAAAAAATGTCACCCATACAACCCAATCAGATTCTTTAAGTCAGTAACTTCTCTGAGAGGTCATGACCCAGTATTAATTTTTCATCTACAGGAAGTGACAAGAAAGCCTTATACACACTTTGTATAAAAACTAGTTTCAAAAATATAGTTAAGAAAAACCAACCAGAGAACCTGCTGGATGATAATGAGCTTCTGAACCTGACATGACCTGCAGCAGCCAGTCACCATCTATCAGTACGGAACCCTTTACCCCCATTTCCTTCTGCATTATCTCACTCACTCTTCCTCCACCAGTTATCTTAATCACTTTGGCTTTCCTGTTATCACCCTAAGTCAGGTTTTGTTATTAGGAGACTCATCATTCTCCAAAGTCATCTGTGATCTTCTTTGGATGACATTTATGCTTTTAATTTTCACCCCACAGCTATTGCTTGGACACTAAGAAAATGGTACAATCACATCAAAAATTATAAAAATGAAAACAGAATAATTGCCAATTTACTGTACTGGGCTGATTATGCAAAACTATAGCATGACTTTGTTAACAACTTATTGTCTTTTTATACTGGAGTTTTGAACTTTGCTTCTGAATATTTAAGCTTCTGTTTGTTTTTCTCTGTCTGAAACCGACAAAATCTAACTACATTCCACTTAAAAATAAGGGGAAATGATTCCGAAGCTCTTCTAGAAGAATATCTTAAGTTTCACTTGTTGAGGATGTGCCAGAGTGTTCCAGGTTGTAATTTAATTCAATTCTACAGGGCTGCTCTCACTTTTAAAAGAATTTATTTTTTAAATTGGAGTATAACTGGTTCAAGATTGAGGAAGGAGTATGTCAAGGCTGTATACTGTCACCCTGCTTATTTAACTTATATGCAGAGTACATCATGAGAAATGCCAGGCCAGATGAAGCTCAAGCTGGAATCAAGATAGCTGGGAGAAATATCAATAACCTTAGATATGCAGATGACACCACGGAGTCGGACACAACTGAAGCTACTTAGCAGCAGCAGCAGCACCCACCCTTATGGCAGAAAGTGAAGAGGAACTAAAGAGCCTCTTGATGAAAATGAAAGAGAGTGAAAAAGTTGGCTTAAAGCTCAACATTCAGAAAACTAAGATCATGGCATCCGGTCCCATCACTTCATGGCAAATAGATGGGGAAACAGTGGAAACAGTGACAGACTATTTTCTTGGGCTCCAAAATCACTGTGAACAGTGACTATAACCATGAAATTGAAAGATGCTTGCTCTTCGGGAAAAAAAAAAACTATGACAAGTCTACACAGCATATTAAAAATTCACAGACATCACTTTGTTGACAAAGGTCCATATAGTCAAACTATGGTTTTCCCAGTAGTCATGTATGGATGTGAGAGCTGGACTATAAAGAAGGTTGAGCACAGAAGAATTGATACTTTTGGACTGTGGTGTTGGAGAAGACTCTTGAGAGTCCCATGGACATCAAGGAGATCAAACCAGTTAATCCTAAAGGAAATCAACCCTGAATATTCATTGGAAGGACTGATGCTGAAGCTCCATTACTTTGGCTACCTGATGCAAAGAGCTGACTCATTGAAAAAGACCCTGATGTTGGAAAGATTGAAGGCAGGAGGAGAAAGGGGAGACAGGCTGAGATGGTTGAATGGCGTCACTGACTCAGTGGACACTAGTTTCAGCAAACTCCAAGAGGTAGTGAAGGACAGGGAAGGCTGGTATGCTGCAGTCCATGGGGTTGAAAAGAGTCGGACATGACTGAGCAACTGAATGATAACATAATTGCTTTACATT
This sequence comes from Redunca redunca, assembly GCA_006410935.1. NCBI lineage: Eukaryota > Metazoa > Chordata > Mammalia > Artiodactyla > Bovidae > Redunca > Redunca redunca. The sequence continues at coordinate 78,749 of SJYQ01008025.1, forward strand.
ATTATTGCTTTTACCTTCTAAATTTGAATATATATCTTATCACACAAACTTAGTAAAGCATATATATCAAATACAGTGGGTATGTTTGCAATGATCAGACTTGATATATGATTATACATTAGAAATGAAAGTCACTTTGAGATTACTTGGGGTGCTTACAGAAATTGGCAGACACCCTCCAGAGGAGATGATATTAGAGGCTTGGATGACCACCATTCAGCAGAGATGACACTAAGCTGCCAGAGACAGAACACAAATACCTTTCAAATATAATCTCCAAATTCAAGTCCTGACTGCCAATTAAGCTGCTTCTCATGTGGGCGACTCTGTTGTTCCAGGGTCAGCAGCAGGAATTTGTTTATATATTTAATGATAGTTAATGATGACTGAATAATGTGGATAATTAAGATATTTTTAATAGGTTGAATAGGGCATTGTTTGCTCGAGTCAAGTCCCAGGACCCATTTGCATCAGAATCATTTCAAGGCACTTAAAATGCAGGTTCCCAGGCTCCAGCCTCAAAATAATCAGCAACTTGGGGGTGGGAACCAGGTATCTACATTTTAGTAGAATCCCATTTGATTCTTACAAACATTAAGTGCAAGAAGTTCTCTTGTTCAAATTCAGAGAAGGAAGCTAGAGTGTATTAGAAAGTGAAAGAAAGAAATGAAGTCGCTCAGCCGTGTCCGACTGACCCCATGGACTGTAGCCTACCAGGCTCCTCTGTCCATGGGATTTTCCAGGCAATAGTACTGGAGTGCATTGCCATTTCCTTCTCCAGGGGATCTTCCCGACCCAGGGATCAAACCCAGGTCTTCCACATTGTAGACAGACACTTAATCGGCTGAGCCACCAGCACTAGAGTGTACTAGAGTAGCTTCTATAGGGAGAATCGTTCTGAACCACAAAGCTACTCTGTGCCTTTGGTTTCCAAGGAGCACCAAGACTGGGGACAGAGTGTTCCCAGCAGCTATAGGCAGCCAAGGATCTGCAACCCTCTCCTAGGTCTCGTAAGGCCCTCTTCCTGTACGAGGGGGAGCATTCTTTCAGGTGCATGCAAATGGGGGGCTGAGACTGGTAACCATCTAGGTCTTTCAGGGCTCAAGAGGAGGCCTCCTACATGAAAGCTAAGGATTCCCTGGTAAACTCTGAAGAATCTTTTAGAATGCATCAAGGGAGGCAAGGAAAAAGAAAGAGGTTGTTTGGCAAGAACAGTGACTAGGCAAGCAGCAATTCTTGGAGGATAAATGGAAATGCTCAGTGGTTGTCCCAGGGGTGTGGTGTTATATACACTATGCATGAAAAGCCAGGGCCATCTCTCAGGAGCTGGAAAAGTTTGAGGTGGAGCAAGTACTTAAGATTCTCCCACTTTCACATTCCAAGAAAGGATGTATTCTGGTGACATTCTGCTCAAAAAGAGTGAGTGCCTGTTTGTGGGGACGCCATCATTTCTGTTTGTAGAGCATCTCTTCCCTAGGGAAATGCCCTAACTGTAGACTAGAGACACGTTTGTAACTTGGACCTGTCATTAACAATCTTCCTTTGGAGGGGATGCGAGTCACATGCCGCCTGGAACTCAGCATGTGCTGAAAAATGTGCTCCTCCCCTCATATTTCTGTAGTAAGGCAGTCCAAGAAACCAACATAGCAAATACAGCACTTATGGTTCAATATACCAAAGGATGAGCACACGGAATATAGAGGACTTAGTCACTGGCCAGAAGTCCAGAGACCTCCATGTTGATCAGCCCAATGGGAACTTTTCAGTTCTCAGTCATTCGTTCATGACCCTCCCCCATTTAAAGCCTTTTAACAACATTAATATTTCTTAGAAGTTAGCATGCACATAACAGGAAATAAAAAAACACAGGAAGCAAAAAACAAAGTCATCCATAATCACAAGCAGCTTACCTTTTGATACATCCTTCTAGGTCCATTTATGTATTCATACAACTAAGCATCCATTTTTACATAATTAAGACCATACAGTTATGTACCATGCTTTTTTTTTTAAACACAGTATGAAGATTTACCATTTCAGAGTCCCAAAGCTGTATTTTGATAACTAAGAATACACACCAACTCAATTTGGAAGGAAAAAAAAAATGTAATCCTGCCTTTCTTGGCAAACAAAAATTTCAGAAAAGACAAATATGGCAACATGCCTCTAGATAAAGATATTGGCAGAGTTATGATTAAAATACTACATTCTCTTAATGTTCAATTAAAAATGAATATAGAAAGAGTACACGAAGTATAATGCTTCTAAGAGGATTTTTTATCTGATATAAGCTATTAAAGTATTGGCAAGGAGGTATATTTCCATTGATTAACAATGCATCCTATGGTACAGCCAAGAAATGCGTACACATCATTGGGTATCATTAAAATATAGACATAAACACATCCACACACATCTCTCCTGTTATACTTCCTCCTGCCACTCTGCTGCCAACCTAAGGAGCAAGTCCTGATGTACATTTCTCAGCAACCATTGAACAATTCCATGCCCAAAATATTTTTTAAAATCAATAATACCAAGTATATTTACAAATTGATTAATTCATCCATGTTTTATCATACCTTGTAACCTCAGGACATCTAAAAAGCATCGTGCTGTGTCATGCTCAGACATGTCCAACTCCGCGATCAAAAGCAATGCACATCTCCTGCGTCTCCTGCATTGGCGGGCGGATTCTTTACCACTAGCACCGCCTGGGAAGCCCTGTAACAAGCATGAGAAGCAAAAGTGTGAGTCATTCAACCATGTCTGACTCTTTGCGACCCCATGAACTGTAGCCCCCCAGGTCCCCCTCCTTGCTGTGGGATTTCTGAGGCAAGAATACTGGAGTGGGTAGCCATTCCCTTCTCCTTTGGATCTTTCCAACCCAGGGATTGAACCCGGGTCTCTTGCACTGCAGGCAGATTCTTTATTGTCTGAGCCACCAGGGAAGCCCCTAAAAAGCATAGATGTTGCAAAATAAAAGAATGAACCTTGGCCACAATAAACACAGGTACTTTACAAAAGTGCACACACAGACCTATGGTTATAACCTATAACTATCTTCTAAATATGGAGCCCTGCCCTTAACCCTTCCTCTTGCCCACCCACAGAATTTCAGTGACTAGAATATAGAACTGTATCTAGCTCCAAGAGATGGATTAACATACACTCCCAGAACACATAGCCCTTCCTAAAAACAAACAAAAGCACATATATTAAGGGACTATTTTATACTTCTACATTTAATATACTCTGGGGCATTAGGATTTTTTTTTTTTTTAAACACACAGCAATATTAACTAGAATGCACAGATGGAACAAGGGTTAGACCATCGCTTTGAACTTGTCCAAAGCATGATGGGCACAGAGAGAACGTTTCTCTCTGCACTTCCTTCCTTGTCTCCTCCCCCATTCCCCGCCACCTGGTGAACAGTCAGCTTACTCTCCAAGACTTAACAGTTCCACTCCCCAAATACAACTAATCCTATGAATTAACAGAATACTTAGAAGGTGCTACTTTAACTGTCTACTTTCAACACTTGTGTACTTATACACATCAAGAAAGATTCAGTCACTTCAGTTCAGTCGCGTCTGACTCTTTGCAACCCCATGAATCGCAGCACACCAGGCCTCCCTGTCCATCACCAACTCCCGGAGTTCACTCAGACTCATATCTACCGAGTCAGTGATGCCATCCAGCCATCTCATCCTCTGTCCTCCCCTTCTCCTCCTGCCCCCAATCCCTCCCAGCATCAGAGTCTTTTCCAATGAGTCAACTCCTCACATGAGGTGGCCAAAGTACTGGAGTTTCAGCTTTAGCATCATTCCTTCCAAAGAAATCCCAGGACTGATCTCCTTCAGAATGGACTGGTTGGATCTCCTTGCAGTCCAAGGGACTCGCAAGAGTCTTCTCCAGCACCACAGTTCAAAAGCATCAATTCTTCGGCACTCAGCTTTCCTCACAGTCCAACTCTCACATCCATACATGACCACTGGAAAAACCATAGCCTTGACTAGACAGACCTTTGCTCCAAAGTAATGTCTCTGCTTTTGAATATGCTGTCTAGTTTGGTGATAACTTTCCTTCCAAGGAGTAAGAGTCTTTTAATTTCATGGCTGCAGTCACCATCTGCAGTGATTTTGGAGCCCCCAAAAATTAAGTCTGACGCTGTTTCCACTGTTTTCCCATTTATTTCCCATGAAGTGATGGGACCAGATGATCTTCGTTTTCTGAATGTTGAGCTTTAAGCCAACTTTTTCGCTCTCCTCTTTCACTTTCATCAAGAGGCTTTTTAGTTCCTCTTCACTTTCTGCCATAAGGGTGGTGTCATCTGCATATCTGAGGTGATTGATAGTTCTCCCGGCAATCTTGATTCCAGCTTGTGCTTCTTCCAGCCCAGTGTTTCTCATGAGAAAGATGAGATGTTTCAAATAAGGATTTAAGTTTGTTCACTACACATATACGTATGCATTTCCTGACCTCTAGATAGCATGGCATTTCCTTTAAAAGGCTCTTTCTTCATCCTTCCACAGCACTGCCTTCCCCTACTCTACCTCGCTAGCAACTTCTTGGGTTTCCTTTAAGGGCTTTTAAAATCACCTAAATATCTGATCCTGAGCATTCTGACCTAATGTCAGTCTCTCCAGGTTCCCCACAGCAATGTCATCCACTTTTAAGTGGTTACCACTGAGATGTAGTTCTTGATTTTTTTAGTTCACTTGTCCCCAAATTAGAATTTGTTGACAGCTGCTTACGATCAATTATCACATTCATTTTCTTAAAAAAAAAGGTTTTATCTTAAATGTTAAAAAACTCAAGAAATACCCTTGATTGAAAAAAAATAACTTCAAGGAGTTTAAGACGAAAAGGAGTAGTTTCTAGTGCTGTCTTTTCCTACCCCTACCTTCCCCCAACCATTCCAAGGAGGGAACTTATTTAGCCATGTTTTGCTGGTTACCTGGTTAAGTGTAACAATATGCTCATGTCACTACTTCTTGATTTATCAATTTAAAACACTATCTATTGACTTTTTCCAATGATGGTAAAGGATATATATCTCAACAACTTACTGCCCCTTGTCATCTCTTTCAATATAGCTCCAATATTAAAATTGTTTTTGGGTAAACTATACATGTGTCATATAGAATATATGTAGTGAATTTATATATAAATATGTAGGTAACGGAGAAGGCAATGGCATCCCACTCCAGAACTCTTACCTGGAGAATCCCAGGGACGGCGGAGCCTGGTGGGCTGCCGTCTATGGGGTCGCACAGAGTCGGACATGACTGAAGTGACTTAGCAGCATACTTATGTAAATAACAAATATATTTGTTTATACTTGTATATGTTGTTCCATTTCTTTGTTTTTCTTCTATTGTTCAATTTCTTAATCATCCACTAAGTGTCCAAACCCTTGCCTTTAACTTTCCTCAACTTTCCTCACAAATCATCTATATTTTCATTTATACATTGGCAGTGTCGATAAACATACATACTATTATGTGTACATTTTACTCTATTATCATCAAATCCCTGTATCTTTGTAGGATTCTAAAGTTAATGATAAGCTGTATTTACATTACAATGATTGTGTAAACATCACCCACTGCAAAATTAAAAATATGTACTATGATTATATTCTTTTCTTGCACAGATTTTTTTTTTTTTGCCACACCATGCAGCTTGTGAGACCTTAGTTCCCCAGCTAGAGATTGAACCCATGCCCCTGCCCTAGAAACATGGAGTCTTAACCACTGCACCACCAGGGAAGTCTCTACAACAGATTTATGATCTGAAAGTTTCTAACTGCTCCTACCCCTTCAGTATTGCCCTGTCAACACATTCTGGCTGCCAATCCATCATCATAGTTATTGATTTGTCCTTTTCCCAAAGAGGTCCCTCCAGGAGCCCTCCCTTCCTCCTGCTCCAGCCTGCACTAATTGCCTTCCAGGTCAGGTGCTCCACTTCCATCCTGGGACTCCCATCTACTTTCCCTGTGTGTAGCCATTCTTTCCTGAAGCATGTATCTTCCTTTTTCTTGGTTTATGACGATTTCTAATTTTTAAAATATATTATGCTTGTGGTGGTGGTTTAGTCACCAAGTCATGTCCAACTCTTGTGACCCCACGGACTATAGCCCTCTAGGCTTCTCTGTCCATGAGATTCTTCAGGCAAGAGTACTGGAGTGGGTTGTCATTTCCTTCTCCAGGGAATCTTTCCAACCCAGGAATCAAACCTGGGTCTCCTGCACTGCAGGCAGATTCTTTACCAACTGAGCTACAAGGGAAGCCCCATATTATGCTTGTAAAAATGAGCACATAGATATATAAAAATCTCTATTCCAAACTTTCAAGGGACGGAATCTAAGTTAGCAGCATGGTGGGTGCCCTTCTACACCTTCATGTATCCTCAAATACACATGCTCAAACATACGAATATGTACCTGGGTTCCTTCTCTTCTTTCACAAAAACAGAATCATATTATACATCTTACTCTGCAAACCTGCTTCCCCCACCCTGATTTAATGATTTATCATAAACCTTTCTGCAGCTCAATACAGATTGATGTAACTTTTTGAATAATCTGCTTCTGGTTCCACAGTGCATATATACATTGTTTATTCATCTATTTCCTACGACAAGTCAGGTTATTTTCAGGTTTTATGTCACTGCAAATCGACATGCTTGTGAGTGAATCCTTACATTTGATACATGTTGGTGCTTTTATTTTTGTAGGATAGATTTCTAAAACTGACATTACTGGATCAAAGGACAAGCATATAACACTTATCAGAATATAGCATACCAGAAAGTATGTCATAAATGTACAGTTGTTCATAACTGAATTCTCACCAATTCAACACAGAGTGACCAGAATCCAGGTCAAGAAATAGAATACTACCGCACCTGAGAAGCCCACCCTCTATATGCTTTTGGTCAATACTCCCAAGGGTGTATTACTCACTCCCAAGGGTGCCCTCCCTCCTGACTGCTGATGGCATGTATATTTTTCATTTGAAGATGCTGCAACTCTCTTCTCCCCAAGGACTGTAGCAATTCATATTCCCACAAGTAATGCACAAATGTACCATTTTTCCTCTAACATTAGAAATCGCTTTTTACAACGTTTTGTTTACCTGCTGGGCGAAAAAGGTATCTTGCTGTTATAATTTGCATTTTTCTGACTAACCAGTGAGGATGAGCACAATGGCACACATTCCTTATATACAGATGAGGAAACCAGGGCTCAGAGCAGAGCACTGATGTTGCCCTAGTCAATTTAACACTCGCTTCATTTCTGTGTTTAGCACAGTGCCTCGGGGCTCCACAAGGAATCAGAGATCCCTCCTGCATCAGTAAAGTTCCCTAAGCACACCTCATTCACACTGTAAAGGAAAGCAGAGTAAAGGACGCATGCACATCCCACTTTACTCTGCTGGGCTAGGAGACAAACATTGTTCTGCTCCTACAAATCTCCTGTGATTTTGTAGACTAGGCTCAAAGACTGGTTCTGATAGGGACAGAGTAATGGGACAAAATAGGTGATTAAATAGGTCATCCCACTAGGGGATTGTGAGAAAAAAGTATGGGAAACCCCTGTAAGTGAATGACTGCTCATTCACTTACAGTCTGCTGCTGCTGCTGCTAAGTCACTTCAGTCGTGTTCCACTCTTCACGACCCCACAGATGACAGCCCACCAGTCTCCTCCATCCATGGGATTTTCCAAGCAAGAATACTGGAATGGGGTGCCATTGCCTTCTCCCCACTTACAGTCTACTTAACCACAAAACCAAGCAGACTTGCTTAGCCACAAACCCATGCAACAGAAGTATGAGATAGGCCTCCCAAATAAAGCAACAGTGGAATGAGACCAACATCCTGCCCAGCGAGCTCAGTAAGATAATGATTCCCAGGACATGCTCCTCTGCACGCTGAAAACAAAAATATAAGGAAAAGATGTTGTATTGAAACCTGAGATGATTTACCAAATTTAGTATATGTTACCACCTTTTTGCTCATTTCCACTGCACTTCAATATTCCTAATATGACCATGTAAGGACAAGAAAACTTCCTTACCCGGTGTGGAGGAGGAGCTGATGATGAAAGCAGATCTTCTCCCCCTCCCTGCTTTTCCTTTGATTATAAAACAGTGGCCCACTAAGCTCTCAGAGTTCAGAGCTCCCTTTGCCCACCACCCTCCTGTCAGCCTCACAACCATCCTATTCTAATAAATCACTTACCTATCACTTTGCCTCTTGCTGAATTATTTCTGCATTAAAACATAAAGAGCCAGCTTTGAAGCCCCCACATTGCAACCCCATGCACATTTCTGCTGGCTGGCTTGTGGAAGTAGGCTACTCATCCAGTTGCGCTGAGAAATCAAAGCATCATACACAACACATGTCTACTGAGGGCCTGAAGGCCGCAAACACAAGTGGAAAGACTGGTGGAGTGAAAGTCAGGAGGCCTTGGGGGGCATTGCTTGCCCTCTCAGAGCCTATTTTCTCCTCCTAAGAAGCACTTAGAGGCACCAGACGCCCAGCCTGGGAAGGAGGCAGCCCTCTAGGACTGAGAACGCAGCACCAGTGGGACAAACCATTGTACCTCAGCTCTGAAACAGTCATAGCTTTAGGCAGGAGTGTCCGCATCCAAATGAGGGTTTGTGTATGGCAGCTGAGGATGAAGGTCACCTAGAGGAGGTGGGATGAGAGCTGACCCCTGAAGGAAAGGACAGGTAAGTTGCAGTGGCAGAAGGGAGAGTGGGAAAGGAGGGGTGGGTCAGTCTTAACACCAAGTGCCCAGGGATAAAAATGGGAAACTGGCTGATGAAGATATTGAGAGAAACACCAGTAGAGACACGAAGCTGGAAAGATAGGCTGGGGCTGCTGGGTGGCCCATGAAGGACCTCAGTTTCCAGTGAGAAGTGTAGACTAGGCTTGCAGCTGAGGCAACAGATAACTACAGGCTAGGCAACAGATAAAATACAAGGTGTTTTAATTTTCTAAGTCAAACTGTAACAAATTAGCACATACTTGATGACTGCTATAACAAATTACCAAAAACTTGCTGGCCTAAAATGATACAAACATATCATTTTACAGTTCTATAGGTTAAAAGTCTGACATGGGCCTCACTGGGCTTAAAACTAAGGTGTTGGCAGGGCTGCGTTCCTTTCTGGAGACTAGAGGAGAATCTGCTTCCTCACCTTTTCCAGCTTCTGCATTCCCTGGCTTGTGGCCCCTAATCCCATCTTCACAGCTAGCAAAGGTGAACTGAGTCCTTCTCAGACCACATCACTCTGACCTTTTTGTCTGGCTTCCATTTTTAAAGGATGCTTGTGATTACACTGGTCCCACCTGAATAACCCAGGCCATGCCCAATTGTAAGATCATCTGATTATGTATTAATTCCATCTGCAACCTTAATTTCCCTTTGCCGAGTAAGGTAACAGGTTCCAAGGATTAGAATGATCAGGATGCTGTTAGGGAAATTAAAGGGGCTTCCCAGGTGGCTCAGTGGTAAAGAATCCGACTGCCAATGCAAGAGAGGCAGCAGACTGGGGTTTGATTCCTGGGTCGGGAAGATCCTCTGAAGAAGGGCATGACAACCCACTCCAGTATTCTTGCTTAAAGAATCCCATGAACAGAGGAGCTCGGTGGGCTCCAGGCCATGGGGGCGCAAAGAGTTGAAAACGAGTTAGTACACAAGCACCCACTCATGGAAATTAAAATGAGGAAGACTTCAGACGCAGGAGAGCAGGCCTCTGATCCTGCTTCTGACCTGCATGGACACTGCCCGGATTCTGTGCCTGCCCACAAGCACAACGAGTCAGGTGGCATTTTAAATAAGAAAGGGAGTGGGTCTTGGAATTCTTGAGCCCCAGGAGGTCATAGTAAACACCCTCTTCCAACAACACAAAACATGACTCTACACATGGACATCACCAAATAGTCAATACCAAAATCAAATTGGTTATATTCTTTGCAGCTGAAGATGGAGAAGCTCTATACAGGAGCTGACTTTGACTCAGACCATGAGCTCCTTATTGCAAAATTCAGAATTAAATTGAAGAAAGTAGGGAAAACCACTGGGCTTCTCAGGTGGCTCAGTGGTAAAAAACATGACTGTTAATTCAGGAGACACGAGTTTGATCCGTGGGTCGAGAAAATCCCCTGGAGAGTAAATGGCAGCCCACTGCAGTATTCTTGCCTAGAAAATTCCATGGACAGAGGAACCTGAGGGGCTATAGTCTATGGGGTCCCAAAGGAGTCAGACACAACGACTAAACAACAAAGGGAAAACCACTAGGCCATTCATGTGTGACCTAAATCAAATCCCTTATGATTATTCAGTGGAAGTAACAAATAGATTCAGTGGATTAGATCTGATAGACAAACTGCCTGAAGAACTATGGATGGAAGTTTATAACACTGTACAGGAGGCAGTGACTAAAACCAACCCCAAGAAAAAGAAATGCAAGAAGGCAAAGTGGTTGTCTGAGGAGGCTTTACAAATAACTGAGGGAAAAGAGAAGTGAAAGGCAAAGGAGAAAGGGAAAGATATACCCAACTAAATGCAGAATTCCAGAGAATAGCAAGGAGAGATAAGAAGGGCTTCTTAAATGTACAATGCAAAGAAATAACAGAAAACAATAGAATGGGAAAGACTAGAGATCTCTTCAAGAAAATTGGAGATATTTAGTGAATATTTCATGCAAAGATGGGCACAATAAAGAGTAGAAATGGCAAAGATCTAACTGAAGCAGAGGAGATTAAGAAGAGGTGGCAGGAATACACTGAAGAACTATACAAAAGAAGTTCTTAATGACCCAGATAACCACAATGGTGTGGTCACTGACCTAGAGCCAGACATCCTGGAGTGTGAAGTCAAGTGGGCCTTAGAAAGCATTACCATGAACTAAGCTAGTGGAGGTGGTGGAATCCCAGATGAGCTATTTCAAATCCTAAAAGATGATGCTGTTCAAGTGCTGCACTCAGTATGCTAGCAAATTTGGAAAACTCAGTAGTGGCCACAGGACTGGGAATGGTCAGTTTTCATTCCAATCCCAAACAAAGGCAATGCCACAGAATGTTCAAACTTCTGCACAATTGTGCTCATTTCTCATGCTAGGAAGGTAATTCTCAAAATCCTTCAAGCTAGGCTTTAACAGTACATGAACTGAGAACTTCCAGATGTACAAGCTGGGTTTAGAAAAGGCAGAGGAACCAGAGCTCAAATAGCCAACATTCGTTGGGTCATAGAGAAAGCAAGAGAATTACTGAAAAACATGTACTTCATCTTCATTGACTATGCTAAAACCTTTAACTGTGTGGCCAGACCACCTTACAGTACATCAAGGCTATATATTGTCACCTTGCTTATTTAACTCATATGCAGAGCACATCATGTGAAACGCCAAGCTGGATAAAGCACAATCTGGAATCAAGATTGCCAGGAGAAATATCAATAACCTCAGCTATGCAGATGATACCACCCTTATGGCAGAAGGTGAAGAACTAAATATCCTCTTGATGAAAGTGAAAGAGGAGAATGAAAGAGCTGACTTAAATCTCAACATTCAAAAAACTAAGATCATGACATCTGATCCCATGACTTCATGTCAAATAGATGGGGAAACAATAGAAACAGTGACAGACTTTATTTTCTTGGGCTCCAAAATCATGGTGGATGTTGACTGCAGTCATGAAATTAAAGATGTTTCCTCCTTGGATGGAAAGCTATGACAAACTTGTGCCTGCACACTCAGTCATGTTCAACTCATTGTGACTCCATGGATTGGAGCCCACCAGGATCCTCTGTCCATGAAGTTTTCCAAGCAAGAATACTGGAGTGGATTGCCATTTCCTTCTCCAAGGGATCTTCCCAACCCATGGACTGAGTCTGCGTCTCTTGCATCTCCTGAATTGACAGGCCAATTGTTTATCAGCTGAGCCACCAGGAAAGCCAAACCTAGACAGCATATTAAAAAGCAGAGACTTTGCTGACAAACGTCTGGATAGCCAAAGCTATGGTTTTTCTAGTAGTCATGCACAGATGTAAGACCATAAAGAAGGCTGAGCGCCAGAGAATTGATGCTTTTGAACTGTAGTGTTGGAGAAGACTCTTGAGAGTCCCTTGGACTGCAAGCAGATCCAACCAGTCCATTCTAAAGAAAATCAGTCCTGAATATTCATTGGAAGGACTGATGCTGAAGCTCCAATACTTTAGTCATCTGATGCGAAGATCGAACTCACTGGAAAAGACCCTGATGCTAGGAAAGACTGAAGGGAGGAGGAGAAGGGGAAGACAGAGGATGAGATGGTTGAATGACATTATTGACTCAATGGACATGAGTTTGAGCGAACTCAGGGAGATAGTGAAGGACAGGTGAGCCTGGCGTGCTGCAGTCCATGGGGTCACAATGAGTCGGATACAACTGAGTGCCTGACCAACAACAAAAATGAGCCTGGAACTTATTTAGGGTCAGTTGATGTGACCCATTTCTGTTATTACTGAAGTTTGGGGCCAGGGTGACCAGGCAAGTAGTGGTGTAATTGGCAGGAATAGGGATGTAAAGGAGGGAGGCGGGGAAGGAGAGTGAGACCAGTTTGATAGGGTCCTAGTGAGTTGAGCCACAGACTGACCAGCTGGGCTGGAGCTTCTGGGTCAGGTCCCAGCTGGAGGTCAAGGTTAGTGAGCCACTGATTCACACAGGGAAATGAAAGGTGTGAAGGCCAAGAATGCCACCTCTGCAAGGGCAGAAACAGAGTTGCGGGGCCCCAACTCTGAGAACAGTTCTGGACACCAAGTGGTGCTCAGTCAATGTTTGGTGGGGTGGCTGATGCTCTCTGGAAGGAAATTTTCTGCTCTGGACTGGAAGTGGACATGAACCAGGGAAAGGGAAGGACAATCAGTGCTGGAGCTACAGAGAGAAAGGAATGGCTCTGACACTAGGAGATGAACAGGAATGCTGATCTCTTCTGAAAACATTTGCTCTTAATCAACAAAGGGGATCCTCTGAAGCTTTGGTTGAAACATCCATCTGTTAAATTGGGACCACTGAACTAGACTCCAGATCTGGACAAACAAGGTTCAGCAAGGGGTCTTGGCTGTGCTCTGGCCCTCTAGGTGTCTCTTTACATTTAGTTGTTCATTTACATAGATAGGTTACCTTGAGCTGTCTTACTTCCTGAGCTGTCTTACTTCCTGTTGTGGGAAGGAGAGGTGTGTTTTCATGTGATTCTTTTTTTTTTTTTAACTTTTTTTTTTTGATGTGGACCATTTTTAAAGTCATTTTGAATTTGTTACAATATTGCTTGTGCTTTATGTTTTGTTTTTTTTTTTGGCCATGAGGCATGTGGGATCTTACTTCCTAGATCAGGGGTTGAACCCACAACCTCTGCATTTGAAGGCAAAGTCTTAACTACCAGACTGCCAGAGAAGTTCCCTCATGTGGTTCTTCTTCTTCTTCTTCTTCTTCTTTTTTTTTTAATGTTTATTTATTTGCCTACAGCAGGTCTTAGTTGCAGGGTGTGGAATCTTCACTGCGGCATTCGGGGTGTTTCATTGTGGCGCGTAGGCCTAGTTGCCCCTCAGTATGTGGGATCTTAGTTCCTCAATCAGGGATCGACTCATGTCCCCTGCTTTGGAAGGTGGATTTTTAATCTAGTGAAGTCCCGTCATGTGATTCTTGAACTTGGGGTTTATAGTAGAAGATCATTGACACTCTAGGCTTTCCGTGATTCCTCTTCAGAGAAGAATAAAGATAAGGTACAGGATAGACTCTCACATCTCTACCATCTGCATCTGTTCCTGTCACAGACGTGCATAGGGTGTGGGAATGGGAGCCTTCTGTATTCACCCTCACCTTGGCCCAATGCTCTCCTTTTCCAGAATATGCATATGGTCTATCGTCTTGGAGGCAGCAGATGTGTATTCCCATAAATTTTCCATCAAAGGTGGGATGGATATTTTTGAGATCAGTATGATTTTTTAAAAGTCTTTCTTTCTTAACTTCAAATTTTATTTCATGCGTCTTAGGGCAATGTCAGTGGCTGAAAATGACTGGATAATGGAAATGTGGGAAACTGTCTAGATTTGAGATTTTAATTCTGAGGGAAATATTTCCCTTTAACATGTGTGTTTTTTATAAGCTGTGTGTTTTCAGGCTCAACTTTGCCATACAAGATGAACTTTCTGCTGCGGGTCTCCCGGGGGTCCTTTCTTAGATGAATGTATCTGATGGCCTGATCCTTCCTCTAGGGTGAAAAGAGACACAGAGGTCACTGGAGCTGGCCCTTCAGCTAGTGCATTGGCATCACTGCCCTCAGGAAGAAGCTTGAAAGTGACCCTGAATGGACTAAATACCTTCCCCCAAACATCTAGACTGGCCTTTGACTAAACAACTGGGTACCATACCTTAGCCAAGGCCAGCCAGATCCAGTTCAGGGTCAGGTCATCTAGAGAGAGGCAGCTGGCGCCTGTGCTTCCGTGGTCCTCAGGAATGAGAACGGGTCTCTGCTCCAAGCTGCTCTCTGTCCTGGCAGAATGCATGTACTTGGTTGGAAAGGTGGATCAGCTGCCCCTGCCGCTCGTATCAGCAGTCTGAATCCACCCCCCACCTCTGCCATACACCACTCCCAGGGATCCCACCCAAACCCGACCACACTTACCATGAGCCAGACACTGTGCTAAGTGCTCAGGTGTGCACCTTATCTGAGCCTCCCAACCTTCTATGACACAGACGTCATCACCGAGGCCCAAGTCACACCCGTAAGTGCCTGAGATGGCTCGTTTTATGTGTGAGCTTGGTGAGGCTACCGTGTCCAGCTGTTCGGTCAAACACCAACCTAGATGTCATTGGAAAAATGTTTTTTAGATGATGTCTTAGTCCTTTCAGCATGCTGTAACAGAGTACCACCCAGAAATTGGGTGGGTTAGAAGCAGCAGAATTTATTTCTCACAATTCTGGAGGCTGGGATTCTGAGACTGGGCGGGTCAGCATGGTTGGGTTCTGGTGAGAATCCTCTTGCAGGTTGCAGACGATCATCTTCTCCCTGTGTCCTTGCAGGGTGGAAGGAGAGTGAGCTAACTCTCTGGTCTTGTCTAATCCCATTCAAGAAGCCTCTACCCTCAGGATCTAATGACCTCCCAGAGGCCTACCTCCTAGTACCATCACACTGGGATTAGCATTTCAACATATGAATCTGGTGGAGGGCACAAACAGTCCATTTCAGAAGAAATTAACATTTACATTAATAGACTGAGTAAAGCGGAGTGCCTCCCATATGAGTAAGGGCTTCATCCAATCAGTTGAAGGTCTTAAAAGAAAAGACTTTGATCCCCTAGGAAAAAGGAATTCTGTTTCTAGACACCTTTGAATTCAAAACTGCAACATCAACTCCTGTGGGAATCTCTAGCTCACCTGCCTTTCCTGCAGACTTGGGACTTAACCGACAATCTCAATCTCTGTCTAATTATGTATATGTATATATACTTGTGAGAACCCTCACACAGTGCTTAAGATGGGATTTGAACCTGGTTTAGACTCCAAAGTCCTGGAGTTGAGTAACTGCCCCATTCTGCCTTTCACAATCTGTCAACTGTGCTTATTGACTATCAATGGGAAGAAAAGTCCAGGGCCTGACTGAAGTTCAGTTCAGTTGCTCAGTCGTGTCTGACTCTGCAACCCCACGGGCTGCAGCACACCATGCTTCCCTGTCCATCACAAACTCCTGGAGCTTGCTCTGGAACAGCAAGACAGAGGACAGGATCCTCTGTCGTCCCGTTCTCCTCCTGCCCTCAATCTTTCTAAGCATCAGTGTCTTTTCCAGTGAGTCAGTATTTCACATCAGGTGGCCAAAGTATCGGAATTTCAGTTTCAGCATCAGTCGTTCCAATGGATATTCAGGACTGATTTCCTAAAGGATGGACTGGTTTGATTTCCTTTCTGTCCAAGGGACTCTCAAGAGTCTTATCGAGCACCACAGTTCAAAAGCATCAGTTCTTTGGTGCTCAGCTTTCTTTATGGTCCAACGCTCACATCCACACATGACTATTGGAAAAACCATAGCTTTGACAAGGTAGACCTTTGTCAGCAAAGTGATGTCTCTGCTTTTTAATATGCTGTCTAGGTTGGTCATAGCTTTTCTTCCAAGGAGCAAACGTCTTTTACTTTCATGGCAGCAGTCATCATCTGCAGCGATTTTGAAGCCCCCAAAAAGAAAGTCTGTCATGATTTCCATTGTTTCCCCATCTATTTTCCATGAAATGATGGGGCTGGATGCCATGATCTTAGTTTTTTGAATGTTGAGTTTTAAGTCAAATTTTTCACTCTCTTCTTTCACTTTCATCAAGAGGCTCTTTAGTTCTTCTTCACTTTCTGCCATAAGGGTGGTATCATTTGCATATCTGAGGTTATTGATATTTCTCCTGGCAACCTTGATTCCAGCTTGTGATTCATCCAACCTGGCATTTTGCATGATGTGCTCAGCATATATATTAAATAAGGAGGATAACAATATACAGCCTTAATGTACTCCTTTCCCGATTTGGAATCAATCTGTTGTTCCATGTCCAGTTCTAACTGTAGCTTCTTGACCTGCATACAGATTTCTCAGGAGGCAGATCAGGTGGTCTGGTATTCCCATCTCTTTCAGAATTTTCCACAGTTTATTGCATTTATTTTCTTGGGGATGGTCTTGATCACTGCCTCCTGTTCAATGTCATGAACCTCTGTCCATAGTTCTTTAGGAACTCTGTCTATCAGATCTAATCCCTTGAATCTATTTGTTACTTCCACGGTATAATCGTAAGGGATTTGACTTAGATCATACCTGAATGGTCTAGTGGCTTTCCCTACTCTCTTCAATTTAAGTCTGAATTTGGCAATAAGGAGTTCATGATCTGAGCCACAGTCAGCTCCCAGTCTTGTTTTTGCTGACTGTATAGAGCTTCTCCATCTTTGGGTGCAAATAATATAATCAATCTGATTTTGGTATTGACCATCTGGTGATGTCCATGTGTAGAGTTTTCTCTTTTGTTTGTGGAAAGGGTGTTTGCTATGACCAGTGCATTCTCTTGGCAAAACTCTGTTAGCCTTTGCCCTACTTCATTTTGTACACCAAGGCCAATTTGCCTGTTACTCCAGGTAGCTCTTGACTTCCTATTTTTGCATTCCAGTCCCCCATGATGAAAAGGACTTCTTTTTTGGGTGTTAGTTCTAGAAGGTCTTGTAGGTCTTCATAGAATCATTCAATTCAGCTTCTTCAGCTTTACTGGTTGGGGCATAGACTTGGATGACTGTGATATTGAATGGTTTGCTTTGGAAATCAACAGAGATCATTCTGTCATTTTTGAGATTGCATCCAAGTACTGCATTTTGGACTCTTTTGTTGACTATGATGGCTACTCCATTTCTTCTAAGGGATTCTTGCCCAGAGTAGTAAATATAATGGTCATTTGAGTTACATTCACATTCCAGTCCATTTTAGTTCACTGATTCCTAAAATATCGATATTTACTCTTGCCATCTCCTGTTTGACCACTTCCAATTTGCCTTGATTCATGGACCTAACATTCCAGGTTCCTACACTATATATATATATATATATATACACATATACATACAGCATTGGACTTTACTTCCATCACCAGTCACATCCACGATTGGGTGTTGTTTTTGCTTTGGCTCCATCTCTTCATTCTTTCTGAAGTTATTTCTCCACTCTTCACCAGTAGCATATTGGGCTTGGGAATTCATTTTGCCTCTATAGGAAACTGTGGGGTCTGACTGCATCTATATCTGTGTGTCTGTGTAGTGTGCATAATCAGAATACTTTTGTGTGGTTTTGGGTATAGCTTCCATCTTACAGTGTCAACAGTGATTGTGAAGCATCTGCGAACCCATTCATTTATTTATTAATTCAATGCACCCTGAAGCCTGGGTTTGAGGGGAAATAAAGAGCAGTCAAGTTGGGACCAAGCTATATGTCATTACATCCAAGGTACAATGAAGCTAGTAATAGTCTTTATTTGAGTCAAAGATATTGGAATTTTTTATACAAACAGCCTACACAAGTCGATATCAAAAAACCAAACAACCCAATCAAAAATGGACAGAAGATCCAAACAGATATCTCTTTAAAGAAGACATACAGATGGCCAACAGGCAAGTGAAAAGATGCTCAACATCACTAATTATTAGAGAAATACAAATCAAAACCACAGCAAGGTATCACTTCATGCCAGTCAGAATGTCCATCATCAAAAAGTCTACAACTAATAAATGCTGGGAAAAATGGAACCCTCCTACACTCCTGGTGGGAATGTAAATTGGTGCAGCCACTGTGGAAAACAGTATAGAGATTCCTTAAAAGAGTGAAAATTGAGATATCGTATGATCCAGTATTTCCACTTCTGGGCATAAATCCAGAAAAGATGAAAATCTAATTTGAAAAGATACAAGCACCACAATGTTCACAGCAGCACTATTTACAACATCTAAGACATGGAAACAACCCAGGTGCCCTTTGACAGATGATTGGTTTGAGAAGATGTGGTACATTTATACAATGGAATATTACTCAGCCATGAAAGAATGAAATATTGCCATTTGCAGCAACATTGATGGACCTAGAGGTAATCACACTAAGTGAAGTAAGTCAGAAAGAGAAAGACAAATACTTCTGTGAAATCTAGCAAGTAATACAAATGAATCTATATATGAAACAGAAACAGACTCACACATAGAAAACAAATTTATGGTTACCAAAGGGGAGAGGAATAGAAGGGGAAAGGTAATTAACAAAAGGGGAGGGGTAATTACCAAAGGGGTTTGGGATTAACAGATACAAATTATTATACATAAAATAGAGAATCAACAGCGATTTTCTGTATAATTTAGGGAGTTATATCTAATATCTTATACTAGCCTATAATGGAAAACAATTTGAATATATATATATAAATGAATCACTTTGCTGTATACCTGAAGATAACATGATACTGTAAATCAACTATATTTCAGTTAAAAAAAAAAGATACTAGCATTATTTTGAGCAGGCTGGCTAAAAGTCATGTCCTTAACCATTAATTCCACAGACTCTCTATGAAGATTCACTATGGCAGCTTCACTTTCTGCCCTTGACATGTGATTTTTGTAGATGTGATGCCTATGAGTCCATGTGTTGCCATCACCCATATCTGGGCTTGGGTCCCAGCCATACCATTTGCCTGCTGTGTAATCTTTTCTTCATGACTCAACCTCTCTCAGCTTCTCTTTCCTCGTCTATAATACTAATCTGAGAAAGATAACAGTTTTGTATCTACGTAGTAAGCCTACTGGGGATTTAGTGAGATGATATATACTATACATAGTATATATGATATATAGTCTATGCTATATACTATAGTACATTGCTTAAATAATAAACATGCTCATTGTGCTCAGTCATGTCTGACTCTTTGCGACCCCTTGGACTGTAGCCTGCAGGCTCCTCTGTCCATGGAATTTTCCAGGCAAGAATACTGGAATGGGTTGCCATTTACAACTCTAGGGGATCTTCCCGACCCAGGGATTGAACCCTCATTTTCTGTGTCTCCTGCACTGGCAGGCCGATTCTTTACTACTAGTGCCACCTGGGAAGCCCAGAATACTAAATATATATTTAATAAATATTTTGTTTCATATTTATTTAATAAATAAGTTTCCATAATATTATTTTCTTCATTGTTATCTATCTCCCCTTCATTGTTACTTTTTCCCCCTTCTCTGTTTACCCTCCGTGTTATTCGAAATAGTACTTAAGGCAAATTTCAGCAGATGAGAAAAATAGAGGAAAAAATGAAGATGTGAAAATAAAATGAAGCATGTCAGGAAACTAATACAGAAATGGACATTCTCATTTTGGTGGGTCACAGGACTGACCCTGAGCTTCTTAACAACCAATGAGGAAAGGGAAACTAAACCAGTTACATAGTTCAACACTGTGTCCGTGAAATAAAATAAGCTAATGACTCAGGAAAAACACACTCTGGGCAGGATTTTGTTTCCTTCTCAACATGCTTCCCCCTTGACATGCTTAAGGGAAGCCCTTTTATGGAAAAGTGTTTCTGAATATGACATACATTCTAACCCTGAGTAAAGGCCCACCCCTGACGGTCTTCAGATGATCCAAGAGAGGAGACCTAGTACTTAGCCCAGAGAACTAATCTTGCAATAGGCCTTTGTTTCTGAAACCAAAAGCGTCACACGCAGATAATAAACAAGATATGTGCACACTGTGGTTAGGTTGTTTTGTAACAGCTCCTGTTTCCTCTCTTTTGCAACGGCTGGTTCAGTGAAACAGCCTAAATATGAGTCATGGAGACCCAGGTCTCAGATTGATATAATTTATATCTGGGTCCTAAGTTAATTTGACTTTCCACTTCCACACCTTGGAGGGCTCATCTCATTCAACTATCGGCAAAGCTTTCCTGAGTACTTCTTTAGTGTAAGGTCCCTGCAACTGGACCATGCCTGGCAATCCAGGCTTCCAGTAAAGAGGTCAAGAAGGAAGCGCAGATAATCAAGGCTTTGGGAACTCAGAAGAGGGAGTCTGCAAACTCAGGGAACTGGAGAGGCCTGGAAAATTCTTGGAGAAAATGGGACTAGAAGGATGAGAAGGGGCAGAAAGGTAAAGAGGGCACAAGTGATAATGAGGACTCAGGCTAGGCTGGTCCAGAGGTGTTTGAACACCAGGAGGAGGTTTGCCTCCATGGAGTGGAGGTCTGTGATGGGCGAAAGGGGATGAGAGTGTGGATGTCAGGCTGTGCTGTGAGGCTAAGCCTGCCCAAGCTGCTCCCTGACCCCCATCATCCACCCAGCATAGGGCAGAGGGAGATGGTAGACCCCTCATGGTGCCCCCTCTCCCAGGGGATCTTTCAGAGTGATCTTAATATGGGACTTTCTGAAGCAATTTGTTACTGGGAGGTTTATGGACTTTTTGAAATACATGGTCTCATAGCCACATGTAAATCAATGAAGTCAGAACCCACCATCTTCACCATACACAAAAATAAACTCAAAGTGGCTTAAAGATTTAAACATAAGACATGACATGATGAAACCCCTAGCAGAGGGACTTCCCTGGTGGTCTAGTGGCTGGGACTCCACGCTCCCAAAGAAAGGGGCCCAGGTTCAATCCCTAGTCTGGGAACTAGATCCCACATGTCGCAACAAAAGAATCTCTCATCCGGCAACGAAAATCGAAGATCCTGTACAACCAAATAAATATATACTAAAAATGTATATTATATGTTATATATATTATATTTAGTATATATATTTATTTAAGTATATATGCTTTACAAAACATTAACTCCTAGAAGAGAGCATAGGCAAAACATTCTCTGACATAAATTGTACCAGTGTTTCCTAAGATCAGACTCCCAAGGCAATAGAAATAAAAATAAGCAAATGGGACCTAATCAAACTTACACGCTTTCACACAGCAAAGGAAACCATTAACAAAATGAAAAGACAACCTACAAATTGGGAGAAAATATTTGTAAATGATGTGACCAACAAGGGCTTAATTTTCAAAGGACACAAACATCTCATACAGCTCAACAAAAACAAAAAACAACCCAGTCGAGAAATAGGCAGGAGATCTGAATGGACATTTCTATAAAGAAGACATACAGATGGCCAGCTCAACATCACTAATTATTACACAAGTGAAAATCAAAACTACAGTGAAGTATACCACCTTGTACCAGTCAGAATGGTCACCATTAAAAAGCCTACAAATAACAAATGCTGGGAGGAATGTGGAGAAAAGGGAATCCTCCTACACTGCTGGTGGGGCTGTAAATTGGTGGAGGCACTATGGAGAACATTATGGAGGTTCCTCAGAAAACTAAAAATTGAATTACCATATGACCCAGCAACCCCACTTGTGGGTATATATCCAGACAAAACTATAATTCAAAAATATACGTGCACCCATATGTTCATAACTATTCACAATAGCCAAGGCATGGAAACAATCTAAGTGTCCATCAATGGATGAATGGATAAAGAAGATGTGGTACATACATATAATGGAATACTACTCAGCCACAAACAAGAACAAAATAATGCCATTTACTGTAGCATGGATGGACCTAGAGATGAGCACACTAAGTGAAGTTATGTCAGAAAGAGAAAGGCAAATACCATATGAGAGTACTCACATGTGGAATCTGAAATACAGCATAAATGAACCTGTCTATGAAGCACAATCCCAGAGAACAGACTTGTGGTTGCCAAGGAGGGAGGTGATTGGGGGAGGGGTGGAGAGGGGGGTGGGCTTAGCAGATGTAAGTTTTTATATATAGAATGGACAAAAAACAAGGGCCATCTATACAGCACAGAGAATCATATTCAGTATCCTATGAAAAAACCATAATGGAAAAGAACACTAAAAAAAGAATGTGCATATATGTATAACTGAATCAATTAGCTGTAAAGCAGAAGTTAATACAATGCTGTAAATAAACTATACTTAAAAAAAAAAAAAAGCACATGGTCTCAAAGGAAAAAAATCTAACAAACCTTATCTCCAAGGCAGTGTGCCTCTGTTGATGGAAATTGCAGGACCCTAGCCTCTGGATGTGTAGGAAATCTGCAGGGTCACTTGGGACCATGTTAAGACTCTGAAATTGCTTGCAAGAATGTTCTTTCCACTGGGGGCAGGGGATGGAAATAACTGTATGATTATTTTGGCATTCTGGGAGGAGATCAAGGAAGTGTCTTGACCCCAGTGTGTTGGTGTCTGAAACATTCAAGTCACTAGACCACATTTTTGAAAGAAAGTTCCCATTTACATGGGGTTGGGGGGGAAGTACAATGGCAACCCACTCCAGTGCTCTTGCCTGGAAAGTCCAATGGACGGAGGACCCTGGTGGGTTGCAGACCATGGGGTCGCTAAGAGTTGGACACAAGAGCGACTTCACTTTCACTTTTCACTTTCATGCATTGGAGAAGGAGATGGTGACCCACTCCAGTGTTCTTGCCCGGAGAATCCCAGGGATGGCAGAGCCTGGTGGGCTGTCGTCTATGGGGTTGCACATAGTCAGACACGACTGAAGTGACTTAGCAGCAGCAGGGGGGGATGTGCTGGACTCAGAAGGTTATATCTGCAGTGCTGTTATACCGCCTAATGATTTAATCTCATATTATCTCTATCCTGCATGTAAGGAAATGGACACTCAGAGAAGTAAAACTAAAAATTTGCTCACAGAGCTAGAAAGTGGCAGGAGTCCAACTTCAAAATTCAGACCACTGCAAAGTCCAGCTCTTGCTCTGCCACTTTCCTTAGGAAAAGGCAATCCAAAGGCAACTACTACAAGTGGAATCACTAGGAGACTCTATCAGTAGAGGATTCCTGGGCCCTTTTCCCAGAGCTTTGGGTGGAATGAGTCTGGGGCCCAGGCACTTACATTTTCAACACTGCCCCCAAGTGTTTCTGATGACCAGCCAGATTTGGGGACCCTTACTGTAAAAGAGTCTTCATGTAGGTCATCCCTGGGTTAGGCTGTGATGGGTTTCTACTGGGAGCCTCCTTTCAGGCGCCAGCGTGGAGACTTACAGATGATGGCTTTTGATGAGGAAGATGGGGCAAGAGCAAAAAAGGAGGAAGCTGTTTTTTCTGTGGAAACTTGTGTGAGAACAAGATGAGTACAGAAGAACACGTCACACTTGTCGCGCAAGAAGCTGTGGAAACTACTGCTCACTGACTTCAGCTTCCACTGCCACCCCCTCCCACCGCTGGGCCATGCCAAGAATCTGAACTGTCCTCTGGGCAGAGGCAAGGGGGAATGGACATTCCTGGGCATGGCTTCTAGTCCATGCTGTGTTCGCTGAGTGAGGACCCCCTGCCTCTCTGTTCACAGACTTCCTGTGCTGCAAAAATGAAGATGCTGGACTTGGTCCTTAGCCTATAAAACTGGACCTACTGTGGGAGTTCTTAACCTTTGGCCCAGACTTCTTTGAAAATCTATAAAACTATCTCCTTAGGAAAAACCTCATGCACTCAAATTTCGGCTAGCAATTTCAGGGAAATTCATGAACTTCCCAAAGCTCATTTGTGAAGCCCTAGGGGTCCATGGCCCCCTTGTTAAACTCTGCCAGTCTGTCTGGAAGCCTCTATGACTGAAATGTCTGGTGTGGCAACCTCTAGCCACACGTGGTCACTGAGTGCTTGAAATGTGGCTGGTCTGAATTGAGTGCTGTGAGTATAAAATACACACTGGATTTTGAAGACTTTGTATGAAAAAAGAGTGACTGTGTCTCAATAATTTTTATAAGGATGATATATTAAAAGAGAGGGGCTTCCAAGGTAGCAAAGTGGTAAAGAATCTACCTGCCAGTGCAGGACACAGGGGTTTGATGCTGGGTCGGGAAGATCCCCTGGAAAAGCTGAATATTTGGGGTTTAAAATATTTTGTTAACACTAATTTCACCTATTTCTTTTTACCTTTTTAAAGTGTGGCTAGAACATATGAAATGACCCCTGGGACTGGCATGTGTCTATTGGGAAGCGCTGCCCTGTGATGCGATCCTGTCAGCAGAGGCTCCTCACCCTTTTCACTCAATCAGTGCATGCCCTTCACAATGTATGCTTCACTGCAACCCATCACTTTCTCTTTCTGGAAGAAGCAGGTATGAGAACTGGCAGAGAAATCTTGGCAAGCACTAGCTGTAAGTCATGTCTTCCCAACTAGATAGAAAGCTCCTTAAGGGCAGGGGCATGTCTAATGCTGCTGGGTCCCTCCAGGGAGGGGAACCCAGCAAATGGAATGATTTATCTTTGGCCACTTAAGACACCAGACTCTCAGGTAACAATGATGTATTGTTCTAGGGGTGCCCTAATAAAGCGCTGCAAACTGATTAAGACAGCACTTTATTCTTTCTTACTTCTGGAGAGCAGAAGTCAGAAATTAGGCGTTGGCAGGATCATGTTCCCTTTGAAGTCTCTAGGGGAGGATTCTTCTTTCCTTTTTCCCGGCTTTTGGTAGTGGCCATGCTTGTAGGTGCATCACTCCAATCTCTGCCACCACAGTCCTGGGCCCTTCTCCCTCTGTCTAGCATCTTCTTCTTCCTTCTGTGTCCAAACTGTCCTCTTCTCATAAGGACAATTGGATTCTCCAGTATGACCTCATTTTAACTAAATTACATCTGCAAAGACTCTATTTTCAAGCAAAGTAACATTCTGAGGTTCTGGTAGACATGAATTTTGGGGAGACACTGTTCAACCCAAAACAATTGGTGAGCATTTGTGGTAAAGACATTTCCAAAGAATCCGGTTGGTGATCAGGTCTATTTCCCCCAGCATCTTCTAATCTCAAGAAAGGACAGAACACAGACAAAACTCTGCTTTAGAAAGATACATCCTACACCGCTGTGTTCATAGCAGCACAGTTCACAATAGCCAAGACATGGAACCAACCTCAGTGTGAGAGTCATTTCCTAGGCAGGTTGATAAGAAGTCTAGGGGTCCCCAAGGAGAGAGGGGTCTGGAATTCTCAAGGAGGAAGAAAGGACAAACTTTTTTTTCTTCTCTACATTCCTTAGGATTATATAACAACAATGTATTCTACCTGAGGACAGTCTCTAGATTAAACCTTCTGGCTAATTCTGTAAATTATGGGAGTAGACCTGTTCTTTACAAGGATTATATAACAACAATGTATTCTGCCTGAGGAGGGTCTCTGGATTAAACCTTCTGGCTAATTCTGTTACCTTAAAATGTAAATTATGGGAGTAGGTCTGGTGAGGTCTTTACAACCTCCAGACATTCTTTGGATTCATTGGAGAGTATATAACTTCATTGCTAATACTAACAAGTGGGTATACTTTCTGGCCCCTTCTGATGCCTATGTCAGAAGCTTTCTCTGTCTCCTTTATACTTTTAGTAAAACTTTATTACACAAAAGCTCTGAGCGATCAAGCCTCATCTCTGGCCCCGGATTGAATTCTTCTCCTCCGGGGGCCAAGAATCCTGGCATCATGATTCAACAACAACCTTTCACCTTGGGGGCTCATCTGGGATCCTTCAGGATAAGGTAAGGATGCTTGGAGCTCTAGTTCTTTGTTCTCTTAGCGAACACATTTTCTGCTGTGCTTTACTAACTCTACGGTGTGCTACTGTGAATGAATGACATGCCCTGCGCGAAGCAAGTGAGGAGCCCTGCTCTGCGGTTCCACGGTGATCTCATATGGCTTTTGGCAGAAACCTGTTGGGGGTTTATACCAACATGCCGATGCCAAGAGGCACCCAATGACTCCTTCGGGAACCGACCAGAAATGGGCAAAGCGTGTGGACCGAACTCTCCTTTCTCGGTCAAACTTTTCGGTCTCTTTGACCAGTTCATAACTCCTTGGGAATTAGAAGTACTAACCTAATCTATCAGATCATAGACTTTCAAGAGACTTGTGATCTATACTGTTACCGTGTACTGTGGCTTAGGTCCCAAACTTGGATTGGTAGTCAAGAAAGCGTCTAGCCTCGCTAGGAATTGGAAGTTCGGAAACTAGATGGAGCTCTAGCTCCAAGAATATCTCTGAGGTTAAAGGTTACTCAGCTTGGGACTGCAATGGGTTTTTCCCTTTGGTAACGCTGGCTCTTAGTGGACCAGAGGAGACTCTCATACTGGTGTGGTGATGCTTGAAAAGAACATCTCAGCTTTATGTTCATACCGGTCTTATTGTGGTCAGGAATATACTCAGGGTCGTGCACAGGCACTCAGGTGACAAATGTTTCCCCCAGCAGTCTTAGCTTGGGAGGCATTCTGGAAGGTTACTCTAATTGCACCCCTGGTGGCATCAGAGGCAAGCAAGGTTAAAGGTGAAGAGCTGGACATCAGGTAGAGATGCTATCAGGTCTACCCCTGGTACATCCCCAACCCTATCTCAGTGGTAGAACCAAGAGGGTCGAGGACAACACCTGCATCGGTAAGGGACAGACCAAGTCCGACCAGGAAGGAAAAGCTTTTGGTGTAAAGTCTGTCTACACCCCCATCTAGAGCAGGGAGGGACACCTCCGGTAGAAATATGGCCCTGGTCGCTTTTTTTCTCTCTTACTGATGGGAGCTAACAATTCCAGCCTCACTCCTTTGAACTCTATCCTGAAAAACTGGGATAGATAGATTTGATCCCCAAGGCTTAAAGAGGACACACCTGGTCTTCCTATGCGATACTGCATGGCCACGGTATCCATTGGAGGACGGCAAACGGTGGCCGGTTGGAGGGTCTCTTAAGTATAATACTCTTTTACAATTAGACCGGTTCTGTAAGGAACAAGGGAAGTGGGTAGAAGTAGCATATGTGTTGCCCTTTTTCTCTCTGCGAAATATGCCAGACTTATGTCCTAAGGGTATAGATTTGGGAGTGAAACCTTCAGCTCCCTCCTGTCCTCCTACTTTGCCCCCGAACCCGGGGCTCCAAGCTGAGCAAACTGAATACCAGAGAACCCCCCTTAGAAGGGTTGCCTTTGTCTCAGTGGAAATTCAAACTGTGCATGTGGAGGTCCAAACAACTCCTGTCTCAATACGACCTCAGACTACTCTGGTTTCAGTAGAAACTCAGACCATCGAAGCAAGAGATGAGATGGAGGACAGGAGACAAAGAGAAAAAGAAAAACAGGTTTCTCCAGTCTATCCCTGGGATCATATGTGCAGAGCAGCCGGAGAGACGGAGGAACAGCCACACAAGCTGTAGCCTCTTCATGAAACACCCACCGGGAGAAATAATCAGTCTATGAAAGTTAATAAGCCCTTTTCTCATCAAGAAATACAAAGAATCAAGGAGGATCTGGGAGACTATTTAGAGGACCCAGAAAAATATATTTAGAGTTTTTAAAGGTGTTACTCTGCTTTATGACCTTACTTGGAAAGATGTGATGTATATCTTTGGACAAACGCTGACTCCCAACTCAAAGACTTGAGTTTTGGGAAAAGCAGTTGCTTATGGAGATGAATGGCTTGGTAATGAATCAGTAGGGAAGAGGGAGGATGAGATAGCGGCCCTCCCCACTGGGAATCAGGCGGTCCCAACTATAGAACCAGACTGGGACTACAACACAGCTAAAAGAAGATGGGATCAGAGTCATTTTGTCAGATGTATTCTTGAAGGACTCAGGCAGGCATGTTCTAAGCCTTTAAACTATAGCAAATTGGCAGACATAGAACAGGAGAAGAAGGAAGCTCCTGGTAAATTCCTAGACAGACTAAGAGAAGCTCTTCGCAGCTTCACTGAGATTGATCCCGAAAGTGAAGAAGGAAAAGTGATCTTAAAAGATCGATTTCTCACTCAGTCGGCGGGTAAGCTACAAAAACGGGTGTATGGACCAAATCAGTCTTCAGATACTCTGTTACAACTGGCTCAGACAGTCTATTACAGTAGGGAATATGAGGAAAAGAAAGAAAGGCAAAAAAAGACAAAGGAAAAGACAGAAGCCTTCGCAATGGCTATGAAAAACTTAAACAGCCAGAGAAAAATGTCCAAAGGGACCCAGGTGAAAAGGGATGGGCTTGCTATTACTGTGGAAAGGAGGGGCATCTCAAGCGGGATTGCCCTCAGGCATCTAAGCCGCCCCCGGCTCCATGTCTGGTCTGCAAAGGACCACACTGGAAGAGAGACTGCTAGGTCTCCGGGGCCAAACTCTCAAGACAGTCAGGACTAAAGGTGCCCGGGGGTCCCCACACAAGCTCCCGTCCTAATTACACCTGAGGAACCCCGAGTATTAATAATTGTGGGGGGCCAATCCACCGATTTCCTTTTAGATACAGGAGCAACTTACTCTGTGCTTACTGAAGCCCCTGGCCCACTCTCTTCCCCATCCGCTCCCGTAATGGGACTGTCTGGATGAGCCAAAAGGTATTATTTCAGTTATTCTTTATCTTGCAACTGGGATTCTGTGCTATTTTCACACGAATTTCTGATCATGCCAGAATCTCCCTCACCCCTTTTGGGGAGGGATATTTTGAGCAAGGTCCATGCCTCTGTTTTCATGAATATGGAGCCCTCGCTTTCTCTCCCTTTAGTTGAACAAAATGTAAATCCTAGAGTATGGGCTGATGGGAAATCTGTGGGTCGAGCACAAAATGCTATTTCTGTAGTTGTCAAGCTCAAAGACCCACACTTATTTCCACATAAGAAAACTTAAACGAACAGACTATTAATTCCCTGTAACAGTCCTTGCAACACTCCTATTTTGGGTATAAAGAAATCGAATGGTAAATGGAGACTAGTTCAAGATTTATGTATAATAAATGAGGCTGTAGTTCCTTTACACCCCGTGCTGCCTAATCCTTATACTCTCTTGTCTAAATTCCTGAATGAGCCAAATATTTCTCAGTAATTGATTTAAAAGATGCTTTCTATTCAGTGCCTTTGGCAGAAGAAAGTCAATTTCTATTTGCCTTTGAAGACCCTACACAGCCAGCTTCTCAGTTAACCTGGACAGTTTTGCCCCAGGGATTTCGTAACAGTCCTCACTTATTTGGACAGTTTGTCATGGGATCTACAAAACTTTAATAGCTCTGAAGTGGTGGTGTTACAATATGTAGATGATATTTTGCTCTGTGCTGAGACAGAGGAAGCTTGTTCGCAAGCCTCAGATTTCTTAAACTTTCTGGCAGGCTGTGGTTACAAGGCATCAAGAGAAAAGGCTCAGCTTTGTCAATAATTAGTTGTCAACAGTTAGATATCTGGGCCTAATCATATCAGAAGGGACTAGGGCCATAGGCCTCCAGAGAATTAAACCTATACTAAATCATGCCCTACCTATGACTTTAAAACAATTGAGAGGATTTTTGGGAATCAAAAATTTGGATTCCGAGTTATGGGGAACTTGCCTGGACTTTATATAAACTTATAGCTGAAACTCAACAGGCCTAAACTGACAAACTGATTTGGTCTCCAGAAACTCAAAAGGCTTTTAAGGTTCTTCACACTGCATTCCTGCAAGCTCCAGCTCTGAGCCCCAGATTGAATTCTTCTCCTCCGGGGGCCAAGAATCCCGGCGTCGTGATTCAACAACAACCTTTCAAGTGTCCATCCACAGAGGAATGGTTGCTCAGTCGTGTCCAACTCTTTGCAACCCCATGGACTGTAGCCCACCAGGATCCTCTGTTCATGGGGATTCTCCAGGCAAGAATATTGGAGTGGGTTGCCATTCCCTTCTCCAGGGGATCTTCCCAACCCAGGGATTGAACCCAAGTCTCCCATATTGCAGGCAGATTCTTTACCATCTGAGCCACCAGAGAAGCCCAAGAATACTAAAGTGGGTAGCCTATCCCTTCTATAGGGGATCTTCCTAACCCAGGAATACAACTAGGGTCTCTAGCTCTGGAAGCAGATTCTTTACCAGCTGAGCTTCCAGAGAAGCCCTCATAGTATGTAGGTATGTGGTTATTGATATTTCTTCCGGCAATCTTGATTCCAGCTTGTGGTTCATCCAGCCCAGCATTTCGCATGGTGTACTCTGCATAAAAGTTAAATAAACAGGGTGACAATATACAGCCTTGATGTACTCCTTTCCCGATTTGGAATCAGTCTGTGTTCCATGTCCAGTTCTGTTACTTCTTGACCTGATACAGATTTCTCAGGAGGTAGGTCAGGTGGTCTGGTATTCCTATCTCTTTCAGAATTTTCCACAGTTTGTTGTGATCCACACAGTCAAAGGTTTTGGTGTAGTCAATAAAGCAGAAGTAGATGTTTTCTGAAACTCTTTTGCTTTTCTGGTGATCCAGTGGATGTCGGCAATTTGATCTCTGGTTCTTCTGCTTTTTCTAAATCCAGCTTGAGCATCTGGAAGTTCACGGTTCATGTACTGTTGAAGCCTGGCTTGGAGAATTTTGAGCATTACCTTGCTAGCATGTGAAATGAGTGCAACTGTGCAGTAGTTTGAACATTCTTTGGCATTACCTTTCTTTGGAATTGGAATGAAAACTGACCTTTTCAGTCTTGTGGCCACTGTTGAATTTTCCAAATTTGCTGTCATATTGAGTGCAGCACTTTCACAGCATCATCTTTTAGGATTTGAATTAGCTTAACTGGAATTTCATCACCTCCACTAGCTTTGTTCGTAGTGATTCTTCCTAAGGCCCAATTGACTTCACATTCCAGGATGTCTGGCTCTAGGTGAGTGATCATACCATTGTGGTTATCTGGATCATGAAGATATTTTCTGTATAGTTTTTCTGTGTATTCTTGCCACCTCTTCTTAATATGTTTTGCTTCTGTTAGGTCCATACAATTTCTGCCCTTCATTGTGCTCATCTTTGTATAAAATGTTCCCTTGGTATCTCTAACCTTCTTGAAGAGATCTCAAGTCCTTCCCATTCTATTATTTTCCTCTCTTTCTTTGCATTGATCACTGAGGAAGGCTTTCTTATCTCTCCTTGCTATTCTTTGGAAATTTGCATTCAAATGGGTATATCTTTTCTTTTCTCCTTTGCCTTTAGCTTCTCTTCTTTTCTCAGCTATTTGTAAGGCCTCCTCAGACAACCATTTTGCCTTTTTGCATTTATTTTCTTGGGGAAGGTCTTGATCACTGCCTCCTGTTCAATGTCATGAACCTCTGTCCATAGTTCTTTAGGAACTCTGTCTATCAGATCTAATCCCTTGAATCTATTTGTCATTTCCACTGTATAATCATAAGGAATTTGACTTAGGTCATACCTGAATGGTCTAGTGGCTTTCCCTACTCTCTTTAATTTAAGTCTGAATTTGGTAATAAGGAGTTCATGATCTGAGCCACAGTCAGCTCCCAGTCTTGTTTTTGCTGACTGTATAGAGCTTCTCCATCTTTGGCTGCAAAGAATATAATCAATCTAATTTCAGTATTGACCATCTTGTGATGTCCATGTGTAGAGTCTTCTCTTGTGTTTTTGGAAGAGGGTGTTTGCTATGACCAGTGTGTTCTCTTGGCAAAACTTTGTTAGCCTTTGACCTGCCTCATTTTGTACACCAAGGCCAAATTTGCCTGTTATTCCAGGTGTTTCTTGACTTCCTACTTTTGCAATCCAGTCCCCTATAATGAAGAGGACATCTTTTTTGGGTGTTAGTTCTAAAAGGTCTTGTAGGTCTTCATAGAACCATTCAATTCAGCTTCTTCAGCATTACTGGTTGGGGCATAGACTTGGATGACTGTGATATTGAATGGTTTGCTTTGGAAATGAACAGAGATCATTCTGTCATTTTTGAGATTGCATCCAAGTAGTGCGTTTTGGACTCTTTTGTTGACTATGATGGCTACTCCATTTCT
This sequence comes from Redunca redunca, assembly GCA_006410935.1. Lineage (NCBI taxonomy): Eukaryota > Metazoa > Chordata > Mammalia > Artiodactyla > Bovidae > Redunca > Redunca redunca. Next base: position 111,052 of record SJYQ01008025.1, read on the forward strand.
TCTAAGGGATTCCTGCCCAGAGTAGTAAATATAATGGTCATTTGAGTTACATTCACCCATTCCAGTCCATTTTAGTTCACTGATTCCTAAAATGTTGATGTTCACTCTTGTCATCTCCTGTTTGACCACTTCCAATTTGCCTTGATTCATGGACCTAACATTCCAGGTTCCTACGCAATATTGTATTGCTCTCTACAGCATCGGAATTTACTTCCATCACCAGTCACATCCACAACTGGGTATTGTTTTTCTCTTGGCTCCATCTCTTCATTCTTTCTGGAGTTATTTCTCCACTCTTCTCCATGCTTACTCCTTGGAAGAAAAGCTATGACCAACCTAGACAGCATATTAAAAAGCAGAGATATTACTTTACCAGCAAAAGTCTGTCTAGTCAAAGCTATGGTTTTTCCAGTAGTCATGTATGGATGTGAGAGTTGGACTATAAAGAAAGCTGAGCGCTGAAGAATTGATGCTTTTGAACTGTGGTGTTGGAGAAGACTCTTCAGAGTCCTTTGGACTGCAAGGAGATCCAACCAGACCATCCTAAAGGAAATCAGTCCTGAATATTCATTGGAAGGACTGATGGTGAAGCTGAAATTCCAATACTTTGGCCATCTGATGCAAAGAACTGACCCATGGAAAAGACCCTGATGCTAGAAAGATTGAAGGTAGGAGAAGAAGGGGATGACAGAGGATGAGATGGTTGGATGGCAACACCAACTTGATGCACACGAGTTTGAGTAGGCTCCAGGAGTTGGTGATGAACAGGGAAGCCTGGCATGCTGCGGCCATGGGGTCTCAAAGAGTCGGAAATGACTGAGCAACTGAACTGGACTGTCTTTTTTTAATATATATATATGACTATTACTCAGTCATCAAAATGAATTGAAATAATGCCATCTGTAGCAACATGGATGAACCTAGAGGTTATTATACTAAGTGAAGTTAAGTCAGAAAGAGGAAGACAAATATCATATGATATCATTTACATGTGGAACGTAAAATACGATACAAATTAACATATCTACAAAACAAAAACAGACTCACAGATATAGAGAACAAACTTATGGTTGCCAAGAGATGGGGGGGTGGGGGAGGAGGGATGGGTTGGGAGTTTGGGATTAGCAGAGGCAAACTATTATATATAGGATGGATAAAGAACAAGGTCCTATTGAATAGAACGGGGATCTAGATTCAATATCCTGTGACAAACCATAAAGGAAAGTATATATATTCTTTTTCATATTCCTTTATATATATCACTGAGTCACTTAGCTGTGTAGAAGAAATCAACACAACATTGTAAATCAACTATATTTAAATAAAATCTTAAGAAATTTAAAATAGGGCAGAACGGAGTACTTAGCATGTGGTAGGCGCTGGTCTAGACTCTAGGGACACAGTGATGAATATACACAGTCTTTGTCCATGGAACCCACTTTTTAGCGATGGAGACAGACAATCGATGCATCAGTACATAATATGGTGTCAGGTTGTGGTAAACAGGGCGGGAGGATAGAGAAAAACAGAGTGGTAGATATGCTGGGATATTCTTATAGGATGGGATGAGCAGGGGAGACCACTCTAAGGTGATATTTGAGAGTAGAACTGAGGTGACAATGAGTCTCAGAAGTACCTAGGGGCAGAGATTCAGGGCAGAGACAAAAGCAAGTACTGCTGCTGCTGCTGCTAAGTCGCTTCAGTCGTGTCTGACTCTGTGAGACCCGGTAGACGGTAGCCCACCAGGCTCCCCCGTCCCTGGGATTCTCCAGGCAAGAACACTGGAGTGGGTTGCCATTTCCTTCTCCAATGCATGAAAGTGAGAAGTGAAAGTGAAGTCGCTCAGTCGACTGTTAGTGACCACATGGACTGCAGCCCACCAGGCTCCTCCACCCATGGGATTTTCCAGGCAAGAGTACTGGAGTGGGGTGCCATTACCTTCTCCGAAAGCAAGTACGAAGCCCCTCAAACAGGACAGTGCTTGATGAGTTCAAGGAACACAGGGAGAGCACAGGTGATGTGGACTGCCCATCAAAGGTGCCAGGACCAACATGGAGCAGTGAGAAGGCCTGGGCTGGAAGCTGGGCATCTGGACCCTCTGTCCAGAGTTTCTGGACTTGCATGGGACTGGTAGTGGGGAGGGGCCTTCCCTGGCATCTGGCTCGAGGGGTTCACTTCCTCTAGCCCCTTTTCCTCTGTTGTTGGGCTGGGGTGGAGGCTGGTTTTCTGCGGCTCTCACTGAATCAGTGCAATACCATTGTCACATTGTCTCATTCCAGACAATGAGAACCCAGCTGGGTCTTTTCTTTGCTACTTACTCTAGAAGCTTAAGGTCCTTCCTCCATTTCTTCCTTGCTTCCCCCAGGGGTTACCCTGAGACTTTTGCCTCTGTGTCTCCAAGATGGTTTGGGGCTGACTTGTGCTCTTCTCTGGAAGGAGGCAAGTAGGCCCCGGGCTCCTGCACAGGTGGGTACTCCACCTGCCTTACTCCTCCACCTTCAAATCTCCACTCAGATGCTATCTTCTCAGGAGAGTTGCTTGAATTATTTAAGAAGAGTGCATCCCACCACAAACTGCCTCTCCTCTTTGATTCATTCATCTCCCACTGCAGCACTCTGTGCAACTTCCCAGGGCATGATGTGTAACTTTGTTCCTCCTCCATGCCCCACCCTGATCCTGTGAAATCGTAAGCCCCATGAGGGCAAGGATTTGTATCTTGTTTTCTCTGATGGAGCCCAAGCCTCTAGTCTAGTGCCTGGCACATGGTAGGTATTCAAATGTTTGTGGATTGAAATGAATAGACAAGTGAATATGTTTTGGGAAAGAATCTTAAGTGGCTGAATTACAAGAGCCCAGAGTAATTACTCCTTTGTGCCTTTCACTATAAGGGAAATGAGATGCAGAAAACAGGAATTCTTTAGGATACTGCTAGAGAATGCCAGGCTTGGTGCCAGAAGCAGAGAGGCAGCAGGGAGAAGAGCCAGATGCAGAACCCGCCCTCAGGAGTTCACATTCTAATTGGGGTGAGTAGATCCCCTCCTTGCACAACACCAGGGGGGCATCATTTTCACAGAACATGATATAAGTGATACCTATAGTTCTTTCAAGATAGTTGCCTGTGGGTGAGGTAAGTGGGGAGAAGATGGGGCTGGGTCATGTTATAGAGCTCACAAGAAAGAGGGGCCCAAATGTGCAGGGAGTGACGGCACAGAGGAAGGGCCCAGCCCAAGAATATTACCAGTCTAAGGCCAGGGGGAGTAGAGGTCAGAGACGGCCTCTCTGGTGTTCCCTGTGCCCAGCACAAGGCCGAGCCAGGACCAGCGCCTAGTAGCTGAAGGCTTGATGAGTGGGGAGTGAGCTCACTCCGGGCTCGTCTTGGGAAAAGAGAGCAGGCTTGCTCTTACACCTGGCCCCCTAACCCAGTAGGGCTTGACTCCCCTTGACTCTGTTCCTCTAGCTGGTGACTCTTCATTCTGCCTACATGGAGAAGCTTAAACTCAAAAATGAGAAGTTTAAAAAACCCCACCAGATGCTGGAATCCTCTCCTCAGGGATTCTAATTCAGGTGGTCAGGAGTAGGGCCAGGCAGCACCTAACTAGATGCTGCTAACGTGTAGCCAGTTTGAGAACCGCTGCCCTAGAAGTTTTGCTGCTGTCCCAGGATTGTGGGAGGGTCCAGGTTAAAGGTTCTTAACCCTGGAGCTTCACAAACAGAATTAGAAGGAGTCTGTGAACTTGAAATAAATCACACCTTAACATTCACCAACCTCTAACTAGAATTGAGCATTTTCTCTCATTATGGACGTGGATATTAAGCAATAGTGTCAACTATGCTTATGACTTTGTCACCCTTAAGAGTCATAGATATTGTCATATCAATTTATGGTTGTTGAGGGTATCTCAACATATAAGTTCATCCCTACTTCAAAATTAAGGTGAGTATTAGACTTGCCTTGCTGCTGCTACTGCTAAGTGGCTTCAGTCGTGTCCGACCCTGTAGATGGCCTCCTACCAGGCTCCCCTGTCCCTGGGATTCTCCAGGCAAGAACACTGGAGTGGGTTGCCATTTCCTTCTCCAGTGCATGAAAGTGAAAAGTGAAAGTGAAGTCTCTCACTCGTGTCTGACTCTTAGCGACCTCATGGACTGCAGCCTACCAGGCTCCTCCATCTGTGGGATTTTCCAGGCAAGAGTACTGGAGTGGAGTGCCATTGCCTTCTAGACTGGGTTATTTAATGTATTCATATAGATGCACATGTAACACTACATCACAGTGTTAAAAGTATTTTGATTCCTGGTATTCCATATGATCATTTCCATTGAAACTCTATGTATATTATATGCATTTTTTAACAGTATTCTGAGAGGGGGCCCATAGGGTCTCCCAGATGGCCAAAGGGCTCCTTGATCAAGGGAAACCTTTAGAGGAAGTTCCCTGTCTACCCCAGAGGAGAATCAAGTGGCATGTATTAAAAACAGTAACTCGATCTCTTGTTCTATGTGGCTCTCCAGCAAAAGTCAGGGCTGTCTGACTGCCCTTGGGCTGGGTACCCCAGCTCATTCACCCCATTTCCCCTCTCTAGGCAAAAGTGCCTTTTGCCTCACCTTGGCAGCCCTGAAGGAGGCCTGTCTATTGGTGCTGGTCTGAGGCTATTCTTTCTATCACATTGGCCCACTGTGGAGGGGGCAACCCAGACATCTAGGCAACAAGAAGAGCTTGGACTGGAGGAGAGCAGTTGTTCCCTGAGCCTTGGCTAGTGTGTGTTGACCACTGGCTCCCAGCTGCCTTCTCACCACTCCTTCTTGCCCCTGTTATTAGTATAGTAACCAGCCAGATGGAGGAAAGAGGAGACCCACTGATGTAGAGCCCATCTTCACTTCAGCAGACAGAGGGCATCCAAGCCTGAGCCAGAGTTCCTGCCCCTCAGGAGCTCGCAGTCTGGCAAGGGAATTAGAGCAAAGAACTCAGAGTAGGAAGAGATTAAAACTTTACAGCCAACATAGACCTACTGTATAGCACAGCGGACTCTACTCAATATTCTGTGATAACCTATATGGGAAAACAATCTGAAAAAGAATGAATAAATGTATATGTATAACTGAATCACTATGCTGTATACTTGAAACTAATACAACTTTGTAAATCAACTATACCACAATAAAAATTTTTTTAATTAAAAAAAAAAACTTTTAAAGGTTTGGAGGTGAAGTCTGATCTAAGTGAGTGGAACAAATTGGAAACAAGTTAATTTTAAATGGTGCTTCCTGGGCTGTTGGTGGGTTGCTCAGAGGGGCTGAGGTGGTTTAGAGGAAATGAAAAGTAGAGGCACAGGCAAGAGCTGGAAAGAGGCGTCTGGGCCCACTTCCTGGGTTGCTCAACTCTTGCTGAGAAGACACCATTTCCAGGCAGCCTGGATGCAAAAGCCTTTATGGCCTACTTCCATTCAGATTTCAGCAAAGGCAAACACTGATTCACCGTGGTTTGGTTCTTGTTAAGACCCTGAATATTTTCTCTGCTTGAGGAGGAAGGTGTGGATGAGAATAGGCTAGAGCGTTAGCTGCTCAGATGATGGTGGTGTCCCTGGGGCGCATGCCCCACCCTGCGGACATGTACATTGTGGAGAGCAGTGACCAGTCAGTGGGAGATGGCAGCTTCACTATGGCGGAGCTTGACTTCTTGGCTCTGCAGTCAGAAGCAAGGCTTTGTTGAACAAAAAGAATAGTAACTGTGGGTGGCAGGCATGGGGACGGGGGAGGAGATCACTGAGACAAGAGCCTGCATGAAACCCTGTCCAGTGGCAAGGCTAGGAAATGGCACCCAGGGCTCCCAGGGTCAGAGAAGAGGGCCCTCAGACACAACTTCATCCACATGGGGTCAGGGAATTACTTTAGTCCCTGGAGAAAATTACAGATGTTTCTTCCTAGGAAAATGCACGTGTACCATATAAATCTGCACAGCATTCAGAGGTTCTCAACCAAAAGGTGGAAACCCCCTGTTTTCAGGAGAAAGACAGAAAGCCAGAGGAGTGGAGTAACTGCCCCACAACCCACTGCACAGCTGGTGGCAGAGCCAGAAGCCCAGGTCTGATGCCCTTTCCCTTCCCTACATTGTCTCCTTTGGAGGGTAACTGGGATGGAGGGTAGGCCAAACGTCTGGTTCCAGGATACTACTTGGTAAGAATACACACAGGATACTATGGGCCCCAAAGGTGGCAGAGGCTTCTAGTTCCCCCCAGTTCTCATCCTCTCTGAATTCTTGATTCTATTGCAAAGGACCAATAAGTTTTCTCCCTGAGGCATAATCTAGGGATATTATAAAGAGCCTTCTAGCTTCCTCTGTATTCAATACCTTCCTCCTCAAGCAGAGAAAGTTTTCAGAATTTGCACAAGAAGCAAACCATGGTGACCCTACAGTGTTCTCCCTGCTGATAACTGGAAGGAAAGTGGGCCAAAGGTTTTATACCTAGGGTGCCTGGAAGTAATGTTTTCTCAGAATGAGCTGAGCAGCAGAGGGCAGACTCCTTTCCCCCACACCCCCAGCAAGGCACAGGGACTGCTGGTGACAAGAGGAGCCTGCTGCAAATAAATAGAGGATCACCCGCAATCTCTCAACTGCCTCTACCTACAAACAAGGAGGAAAGGGTAGGTCATGTGCTTCTAGTGAGCTAATCCCTCCTAGGGCTGGGGTTCAAGAGTGATGCAGGCTGCAGGTATCTGAGACTTGCATTCAAGAATGCTGTGCTCAGAGGCCCTGGATTTTCTGAATCAATGTTCATTTCAGATTTGCTATTTCCCTTCAGTTGTATATCCTGGTTATTGATTCAGAAAACATGTCCTTACAAAGGCTGGGGCAAAACCTTGTGGTGTCTACTGTGGGCAGGGCTCAGCAGTCTACATAGGAGTCTGGATTTGAGAGTTCTGTCCCCAGCATTCACTCTCCAGGTTTTATTGGTTTCTGTTTAATATCAGTTCATTGTGGACCAATTCTTGCCTCTTCTCTCTTTCTCTCTTTTCTTCTGTTTTGTCTAATTTTAACCACTACAAAAGAGAAGTCAACTCTCTCTTCCTGTCACCAACAAATCAATTTTTTATTTCATGGTCAAATTGACCAGTTTGGGGCAAAATACAGACTGATTCATGAACAGTCTATCTTAGAGAATATTTAAAAAGAGAACTCTAGATGAGACTGGTTTATAATTGGCATGTCTCTTAACTAATCTGGAGTCTTAGAAGAGTTTATTCTCTTTCAGTTTTCTTTTTTTTTTCTTTCAGTTTTCTTAAGTCATTAGGGATGCCACTCCAACCACTCCCAACCCTGGATCTACATTTGCACAATTTATTTGCTCTACCTCAGGAGTTTACTAAGTAAAGGGGAATTTCAGGTCCACCCCTGCCAAAATGAGTAAGATTTCTCTGAGTTCAGAATTCTGTTTGGGGGCTCCTTCTGTGCAAAATTCTCCTGGCTATAAGAGCCTCTGAATTCAAAACAGACATGAAGCAGAAACTGCCATAGCCTCTTTTCAACCTCCCAGCTACTGTAGTGAGACTCTCAGGAATGATAATCCTCACACAGCTGCTGCCTCTCAAAATTGCCACAGAAAAAAAATGGAAAGCCACTTAAAAAAAGAAGTGTGTGTGTGTATATGACTTTTACTTTTGAATTCTTGTTCATTGCAATAGAAAAATTCTGTGACCACTTTTGACACAAATAAGCAGCTCATCCTTAATGAAGCTCACCTGAAGAAAAGAGACTTTTCAATGGCAAACACGGTATCGTTCCTTGCACGCTTCTGAAGATTGAATATGGGACAGGCACTGCTGACCTGTGGTCTCCTTGGCAGGGCACTGTTGAGCTGGAGGAATTTTTAACTTAATTACACTAATTTAACTAAATTTACTTAATTTACAACTCTGTTGAAACTCTTAAGTAATGTGATAAAGCCAATCCAGGAAATTTCCCAGGAACAGAGCATGATTTAGAAGTTAGAGTATTTCTCGGACTTATAGGCTAATGGTGCTGGCAGTTTGAGAATTACACAATCTCTGCTCACATGCATTTCTTAAGTCACTGGACGTAGTTAAATGAATACTTCTTGTTCCTGTTGGCACTTCATAAAAATAGCAAAAGGAGCATGTATGAGATTGGGAGAGGAAAACAGCCCAAATAGCAAATTCTGTTCCACTCAACCCCACGTACATGATAGTGATCAGAGGACATCTCTGATGGCTCATTTTCCTCCTGACATTTTTGTACTTCCTGTACTCAGCTTCCTCTGCTGGGTGTGCCGCCCCTGCAGGGCTCCAGCTCCTCTGGTAGCACTGCCATGATAAGACTGCCTGCAAGCATGGGCTGGCTGGAGTCTTTCTGGCACAAACAAGGAACTTCTGTTTCTCACTATAGAGCCACCACAGCTCTGAGAGGCCGCTCCCCCACCACACACATACATTTCATAGATGAGACAAGGAGGCTCAACAACCCTCCCAGGGCAGGCCACTCTAGGTGGAGGAGCAGAGCTCAGGACCAGGTCCGTCTGGCTCCAGACCCTGCACTCCTATAGCCCTACCACCCACGCTATGACTCGGCCTCCATTTGTTTTCCTCACCAAAATGTTTCTGAGCAGTGCAGAAGTGAGAAAGCCTGGCTTCAAGAAGCCCACAGTCTGGTTAAGGAGAAAAGATGAATAGATGACAAAGCATTTCCTTCTCAGTACTATGAGGAACCTGGTATCCAGGGATTCTAACTGGGGCACCGAACCAGATGAACTGAACTGCAGGACCCTGGAACACAGCACTATGGGAATTCTGCTTAATTCTTGGCCAGAGCTGTGTGTATGGGCAGTAGTGAAATGGAGTGGGTAATGGAGCAAGTTGGAGGGACCAGAGTTTGTACTCCAGAATGATGGGTAAAGTGTAGACAGTATAATAGCTACTTCAACAGCTAGTATTTCTTTGGGATTTACCAAGGCCAGGTTTTAAGTGCTTTACAGATTTTGGTGTACTGAATCTACCTTATACCCTCAGAGTATGTGCTATTACCCTGTCCGTTTTCCACATAAGAAAAGGAGGCATGGGGGTAGGGAACTTGCCCAAGTCCCTCAACTAGTATATGGAGAGTAGGGATTTAAAACTGGGATGGCTGGCTCCAACCCAAGCTCTTCCTCATTACACAAAGAACAGGATAAATTAAGCCATACATCCCATAGACTTCACCGTGGTACTTATCAAAGCTGTAATTATTTTCTATTTTCTCTATTGGACTATGTCTCTGAGAAAGTGGGGATTCTATCTATCTTGCTTTTAGAGGCAATGGCAGTGCCTACACTAGATTGGCACATAGAAGGAACTCGAAAGTTTTGAAGAATGGATGAAATGCATTGGAAAGAGGATTCCTTTTCATAGGCACCCCCATCTCAATAGCTGGGGAATATGCGCAGATCACCTCACTTCCTCCCCACCTCAGTTTCCTCATCAACAAAATGAGGATGATGACAGAGGTGAAACTTTAGAATAACAGTCTGGCAGTTCCTCACAAAGTTCAACATAGAGTTACCATATGACATAGCAAGTCTACTCCTGTGTTTATGCCCAAGAGAACTGAAAATACAGTTCATGTCTACACAAAAATTTGTACATGAATACTCATAGAAGCATTACCATATTGGTGTCAAAATGTGGAAACTCGAATGTCCAACATTTGGATAAAGTATGAACAGCATTTGACTGAGAAAGGGAAAGAAGTGCTGACATATGCTACAACACAGGGAAACTTCAAAACATGATTCTAAGAAGCCAGTTAAAGAAGGTCACATATTATATGATTCCACTTATATGAAAATGTCCAGAATAGACAAATCCATAGAGGCAGAAAGCGATTGGCAGGGACTGGGTGGAAGGAGGAGTGGAGAGTGACTGCTAATAGATATAGGGTTTCTTTCTGGACTGATGCAAATGTTCTGGACTTAGTGGTGAGGATACTAACAAACTACTGAATTTTAAAGGGTGAATATTATGGTCTCTGACTTACATCTCAAAAAAATAATGGAAGTGAAAACAGTGTATTAAGTTCTGCATAGATTCAGGTGGGCCACTTGTTTATGTTTTGTGGGAATGTGGCTTCTGTTAGGTCCATACCATTTCTGTCCTTTATCGAGCCCATCTTTGCATAAAAAGTTCCCTTGGTGTCTCTAATTTTCTTGAAGAGATCTCTAGTCTTTCCCATTGTTGTTTTCCTCTATTTCTTTGCATTGATCGTTGAAGAAGGCTTTCTTATCTCTTCTTGCTATTCTTTGGAACTCTGCATTCAGATGCTTATACCTTTCCTTTTCTCCTTTGCTTTTCACTTCTCTTCTTTTCACAGCTATTTGTAAGGCCTCCCCAGACAGCTATTTTGCTTTTTTGCATTTCTTTTCCATGGGGATGGTCTTGATCNAACTCATATTCTTTAACATGTCACATCCTGGTTTCTGTTCTTCCTCTTCAGTGAAACTGGAAAAGGTCACCAATCCAATGGACAGTCACAGTCAGATAGTTACACAAGTCATTGTCTTGTGTAACCTCTTTGCAACATTTTATATTACTTCTCACTGAATCCTTGAAAATTTTCCTTCTTTGGTTTCTATGACATTACTCTATCCATAGTTTATTTAATAGTTTCATTCCTCAGTCACTTTTATGAGATTTTCTTTTTTGCTTGCTGTCTCCATATTGATATTACTATGTGTTCTTTTCTCTCCATAGAATGTGTGTGTAAAAGGAGAAAAGCAGAGGCTAGTCTAATTCAGTCATATAAATGGAAGAAATACCTCTGTGCCTAGATCCAAAATACATATCTGCAAACCAAACATTTTTCCTAAAGTCAGGATCATATGTCTAGTTGACAACTTTTCCCAAATGTCCTATAAACATACCAAAACATGACCTCACTGTTAAATCTATTTCTTGCTTTATCAAATGGCTTCACCATCCAGCATGACATACCTCAGATATCTCAGAGTTTTTGCCTTTAAATCATTTTGTCTTTTGCTTGCTAAATTCATTGGTTGTCAGGTCTTATAGATTATAGCTACCTCTCTTTAATATCTCATATCTCTTCTCATCTGTCAATCTTATCTAGAATTCTTATCTAAGAACTCAATAGGACATACCTGGTCTTTTAAGATTGCTTATGGTAAAAAAATGAAATTTATATATTTATAGAACATGGTTTGTCCAAGACCTGAGAGCAGTGATGAGCCAAGGGCTTTAATGTCCATTGCTACAAATCTTTGTTGAGATGAGACAAAGAACTGAGGAACATACACTCGCATGACATCTATGGTGCTGTGACTCGGATATAACCTGGCTGAAACAACCTCCGCGTGGAAGAGGCCAAGCACAGCCAGAGCCCAACTCAGCAAAGCTCCCGCGGTAGAGGCGGAAGAAAATCCAGCACAGGGAAAGGCCCATCGTGCTGGAAACCAGGACAGCAGAAAGCTCACGCAGCCCAGTCTCAGATCCCAGAAGACCTCCGGTTAAGGTAAGAGGTCTTTGCTGGAGGGACATGCCTAACGAAATCTTAATTCCTTTACAATCTCTTGTTTCTTGTTCCCTCAAACCTCCTGCAAACAGGCGGGCGGCAGGGGGCACAACTGAGGGACTCTGGAGAGTCAACCCCTCAGCATGTCCCAAAGATGCTATCTGCTGAGCCCCAGTAGCTGTTACACAAGCCGATGGGGGTTCTTCTGTCCTTTCTCTTCTCTGTGCCAAGAATCAGACCAATGAAATTGTGAGCACCAGTCAGTTATTTGGCAAATTTTCCGGTGGGCTATGAAGGGGATTCCTTGGCACGTTTTTTCCCACTGCTTTTTCCTCCTGTCCTTCAGCTCTCTCTGGGGACTCAAGCTTGGCCAAAACTAATGAAACTCAGGGCCTGATGTCTCATTGCAAAAATTCATTGAGAGACAAAGCAATAAGAGGTGGATTTGTTAGGATCCAGAGAGAAGCCACTCTTCAGGATGTGAACCATTGCCAAGGTCAAGGGCTGGGGCCACGGAATTAGGCCTGGCTAGGTTTTGTGAGAAGGCAATGGCACCCCACTCCAGTACTCTTGCCTGGAAAATGTCATGGACGGAGGAGCCTGGTAGGCTGCAGTCCATGGGGTCGCGAAGAGTCAGACATGACTGAGCGACTTCACTTTGACTTTTCACTTTCATGCACTGGAGAAGGAAATGGCAACCCACTCCAGTATTCTTGCCTAGAGAATACCAGGGTCAGGGGAGCCTGGTGGGCTGCCGTCTATGGGGTCGCACAGAGTTGGACATGACTGAAGCAACTTAGCAGCAGCAGCATCAGAGTGCTGACAGCTGAAGGAGGGAAGATAGTCACAGAGGCTTCCTGTCTGTGAAACAAATGGATATTAACTTGTACCATAAGCATAGTTATTATACATTTGTTACTTTGAAACAAAATGTATCTCACTGTTGAAAAGGGAAATTTGGGGAAAATTATATGGAATGATACTAAAGCTGAAACTCCAGTACTTTGGCCACCTCATGCAAAGAGTTGACTCACTGGAAAAGACTGATGCTGGGAGGGATTGGGGGCAGGAGGAGAAGGGGATGACAGAGGATGAGATGGCTGGATGGCATCACCGTCTCGATGGAAGTGAGTCTGTGTGAACTCTGGGAGTTGGTGATGGACAGGGAGGCCTGGCGTGCTGAGATTCATGGGGTCGCAAAGAGTTGGACATGACTGAGCGACTGAACTGAACTGAACTGAGGAATGTGGCGATCTGAGCAGAAGTCTCAAAAAATTAAGTTTTTTTTTTTTTTGTCTTTGATCTAGTTCAGGTATTGATATTAAATAGGAAGGCAAGAGAGATTTTACACTGGGTTCCACAGGACTACTATGTAGGGGATGGTGAAAGAGCAGTTGGGCTGGGGACCAGCCAGCTCTAGAATTGCTCAGCCTAACATTTCAGAATTCTTTCTGCCACTCAGTAGCTGGGGAATATGCGCAGATCACCTCACTTCCTCCCCACCTGTTTCCTCATCAACAAAATGAGGATGATGACAAAGGTGAAACTTTAGAAAACAGTCTGGCAGTTCCTCACAAAGTTCAACATAGAGTTACTGTATGACATAGCAAGTGTACTCCTGTGTTTATGCCCAAGATAACTGAAAATACAGTTCATGTCTACACAAAAATTTGTACATGAATACTTATAGCAGCACTACCATATTAGTGTCAAAATGTGGAAACTCAGATGTCCAACATTTGGATAGAGTATGGCCTCTATTTCTTCTGCTTCCATTCTTTTACAAGACACTGTCATCTCGTGTCTGAACTACTGCAATTCCCTCTTAATTGTTTCAATCATTCCAGAAATATTTACTGAACACCTACTAGGTTGGTTTTTCTTTCTTTCTTTCTTTTGACCACGCTGAGCAGCTTGTGGTATCTTGGGATCTTAAGATCCTAAGATCCCACCAGGGACTGAACCCAGGACTTTGGCAGTGAAAGCTCAGAGTCCTAACCACTGGCCCACATGGAATTCCGCTGAACACCTACTTGTGTTGCAGTGTTTAGGTACTGGGGATCAGCAGGGAATAAAACATTCAAAAATCCCTCCCCTAAAGCAGCTGACATTTCAACAGAGACAGACAATAATAAACAAGTGAATATACAAATCATTTGACCGATAGAAAGTGGTAAGTACTCTCGAGATAAATAAAACAGAAGATGGATATGGGGAGAAGTGGGTTGAAGAGTTAGAGTTTTAAATTTGGAGGTGGGCAAGGCTGAAATCAAGAGGATATCATCTGAGCAAAGACTGACAAAGAGGGAGTGAGCCATGCAGCTATCTGGGGGAAAGTGTCTAGGCTAGGGGAAAAGCCAGTGTGAAGGACTCACTAATTGTAGCCCGCAGTGGATGGAAGGCAGAGGCCAGCAGTGCAGATGGAAGGCAGAGGCCAGCAGTGAGGATGGAAGGCAGAGGCCAGCAGTGCAGATGGGAGGCAGAGGCCAGCAGTGAGGATGGAAGGCAGAGGCCAGCAGTGCAGATGGAAGGCAGAGGCCAGCAGTGTGGCTGGGGGAAAGAAAGGAAGCAATGAGGTCAAAGAGGTAAATGGGGGAGGGGGGAGACCATGGTCTGAAAGGCATCCATCCCTTCCTCTCTATAAAACCTTCCAGTGGATTCTAGCTCCTCGGCTATAAGACTTTCAGACCCCAGTACCCCCTCACTGCTTTGCCAAGTTCTTTCCCATCTCAGAATCTTTTCCCTTGCTGTTCCCTCTGCCTGGAAAGCCCTTCCCCCCATCTTCTCCTGGCTGGTTTGTTCTTACCATTCAGGTCTAAGCTCAAACATCACTTTTTCTGTGGACCCCATGTAAAGTACTCCTCCCCACACAAACACATCCTTTATCCATTCCTGGTTTTATTCTCTCTTTGCTTCCTGATGACCTAAAATGATCTTGTTTTACATGTGAGTTGTCTGTTTTCTGCTCCAGAAAGGACATTCATGAGGTCAGGGTCTTCCTCAGACCTCTGAACAATACCTTGGTATCCCTGCAGCCTTCCTCAATAGTTATTTACTGAACGCATGGGACATTTGATGACATCCTCCTGGAAATTCCTCTGATTAAAGGGGTGGCCTCGGAGAGTCACCATAGCCCTGACGCTTTCCTGAGGGGTTTATTACTGTCCTATCCAGACAGTCTTTGTCCTTGGGAAAGACTGATTGTTCCTCAGGTGGGGCCAGCATTCTTTCCCTCCTATCTCTCTTAAGAACCGTGTTTTGTATCTTCCACATTCTGTGCTGTGCTTAGTTACTCTTTTGTGTCTGACTCTTTGCTACCCCATAGACGGTAGCCCGCCAGGCTCCTCTGTCCATGGGGATTCTCCAGGCAAGTATACTGGAGTGGGTTGCCATGCCCTTCTCCAGGGGATCTTCCCAACCCAGGGACCGAACACAGGTCTCCCACATTGCAGGTGGATTCTTTACCAGCTGAGCTACCAGGGAAGCAGGAAGCTTCTACCTTCTATTCATCCTCAAACACTTCCAAAGTCATGCATGCTTTCCTCTTTCCAATCTCATTTTAGGTGGCTCACTCTCTAAGAATTAGGGGACTTCTGAAATCACTGATGTGTGAGATTTGAGACTGTATGGCCAAGAAAGTCTAGCAAATTCATGTTACAGATGGGGAAACTGAGGTCTACAGTAGGGAAAGAATATGTCCAGGAGAAGTGATGGAAGAGTTCAGGTAGAAAACATCAGAATAGAAGGTTTAACTCTAAAATCCCTAAAATTATGTGAATAGTTTTATGGTTACAGTCATTTTTCTAAAAAGAGGGTTCATCAGTTGTCTTAAGGGGTTCCTGTAGTGGCCTTAGGAGTTTCCATCAAGAGCATGGACTCCCTCAAGAAAAGTATAACTTGATTCCTTGCGCTGTCATGGCACCATCCTACTAAGTACATAGCAGTGCCAGCTCACAGTCGATGACCCAAAACTATCTATTGAATGATTGACTGGATAAGGAGTAAAATAGATTAATGGAGTGATAAGTGAAACTACCCTCTCCATTTAATCCCAGTGCTCTTTTTACCAAGTCACAAATGTAAGAAGTCAACCTGAGTCCAAAAAGGTCTGAGGCCCTTGGATCCCTGCCCCTCCAGGATGGTCTCTGGGATGGCTGCAGGTGTGTGCTTTCAGAGGTGGGCAGACCTTGAGAAGCAATCTCTGACCCTCTCTTGGGGCAGGCTGTCAGCTGACCTGAAGGTGCTCCTATTGTATGCAAAAGACTCAAACTCTCCCTGTCTGACTTTGCCTGCATCTAGAAACACCACCTCACGCTCAGCTCTGGCCCTTGGCAGTGCAGCTCGGGCAGGGACAAAGACAGGGACTGGAGCCAGAGGAGGTGAGTGTCTTCAAGTTCAAACTCTCCTGCCTTTCCTGGGCACTAATTAGTGATTCTTCTGGGGGTGGTTGGGTTGGGACACAATAAGTCTTGTTAAAAGAAAATCACCAGACAGGTTCTTGTGTTTTAGAACTCAGTCAAGTTGGCTTAGAAATACTTGGACCAAGAGTTTGGGATCAGCTGAGAAGGTGGGTAATTCTGGGAGCTGCTCACTTGGAGACGATTGTCGCTGCCCTGAATCTAAGGACAGGTTGACTCATGGTCTCTAAGACCTTCCTGCAGCTGCTCTTCTGAGACAACCAGCAGCTATTGGGAAAGAGCAAAAACCCTGGAGTCTGGAGACTTGGATCTGAGCTTGACTACTTAGACGTTGCATAAGTCCAGTCTTTGGAGACACATATGGGTTTAGACTCTGGCTCTCTCTTTGCCAGCATATGATGGGCAAGTTGCTTCTTTTCTGAATCTCAGTATCCTCATCTACAAGAGGAGAACCCTGGTAAATTTTGAACCCCACCATCCTGTAAGCTTCTTTCTTGGTATTTGAGGACACACTCGGGAAGAGGAAACATCGCCTGGTCCGTTGGGTTGCCCTGGGGCCAAGAATGCTCTCAACTGCTCTTAGATCAGGCAGGACTCTTTCCCTGTTTAATGTTGAGTCTCCCACCTTGCTTGGGGCCTGGGAAAGTGACAAGCTTACTTTGAGGAACATCCCCTCCTCCTTCTGTCTCATTTTCTTCCCTTTCCCATTGTTCCCCACAGCATTATTATTATTATTATTATTTTGGCTACACTGCACAGGTTGTAGGATTGTAGTTCCCCCACCAGAGATCAAACCCTTGCCTCCTGCAGTGGAAGAGCAGTGTCCTAACCACTGGATCACCAGTGAAGTCCCTTCATAGCATTTTTTGAGGACATTATTTACCAAATGTTTTTAGACAAGAAGGTGAAAAGGAGTTCTGTGTCAGTCACTCCTTTTAATGGCTTCTCCAACCTCCTTGGTAACCCCAGGGAACAAAGGTAACAATTCCAGAGTAACGGGCAAGCTGGTGGCAGAGCAGGAATTAGCTCTACAGCTCATGCTTGGAGTCCATAAATATGGCTTGAGATTGATGATTGAGCAAATTAGCAATCACGGAAGCCACAGAACTCCCTTCTCACCTACCCTCTTGAAGTTGGGTGCAGGCCTGGAGTGAGGGGAATTGCAGGAGAGATGCAATGATACCAGAGTATATTTCTCATACTCTACTTATTTTAGAGAAAGTTTTCTGGTATTTTAAATCTCCCAGGTGATTGAAATATACAGCAAAGTTTGAGAACTAGAAGAGAGCTAACAAAACCACCTGATTGACATAAACAAAGGGTAATATATGGAGGTGGAAAGTGGGGTCAACAGTGGATCAAGGAGCCAGGGAACGTGGCCCTAATCTCCCCAGCAGGCTCAGTTCTTGACTGGCATGAGGAGGGGCCTGGGCACAAACTCCGGTTAACATCAGAATCACTGGGGAGTTTATGAAAAAGAGTATAGGCTCCTAAGGCCTAATTCAGAAGGTCTGAGCCTGGTTCTGAAATCATGTTGATTACCCCTGCCAAATTCCTTAGATAATTCCAATGTGCAGCCAAGTTTGGAAACCACTAGCTTTAGCTAGCGTGCACCAGAAACACTGGAAGGTGTTTCTTAAATAACAATTGTTGGGTCCACCACCTGAGTTTCTGATTCTGTAGATCTGGAATGAAAGTGTCAGCTGCTCAGTCATGTTAAACTCTTTGCAACCCCATGGACTGTAGCCTGCCAGGCTCCTCTGTCCATGGGATTCTCCAGGCGAGAACACTGGAGCAGGTAGTCATTCCCTTCTCCAGGCTATCTCCCCAATCCAGGCATCGAGCCCGGGTCTTCGGCACTGCAGGAAGATCCTTTAGCATCTAAGCCACCAGGGAGATTTGGAAGAGGGCCCCAGAATTCACATTTCTGACAGGTTCCCAGGTGATGCTGATTTTGCTGGTCTGACCCACACTTGCCACACACCAGACAAGGAGAGTCAACCTTGGTGGAGTTCTTACAACTCTTGATGCAGAGGCTGTACCAAATGCATCTCTAGGTTGAGACCAGGCATCAGGATTTTCCTTCCAACAATGCACTATGGATATTTTCAAATAGTAAAATTGAAAGAACTTTGCAGTGAACTCACCGCCTAGACTCTGCCATGGCCATCTGACTCTGCTTCCTTAATCACACATCTTCCCATCTACCCCATGCCCTTAACACAAGGGTTTCTTAATGCTCGCTACTCAATTTTAGCTGAGTTTGAGGACCAGGTGCTAGTTATTTCTGGGCTCTTTCTCTGTAAGTCTCTTTCTGGCTATGGTCTGCAGAATCTCTGCCAAGAAAATAGACATGCATTTATTTAGCACCTACTGAGTATCATTGGAGATACGTTTCTCTTGGGCTGAGTCTGGTGAGAGAATTCATTTTCTGAACTGTTTCAAAGCCAGAGAGATCCAGACCAAGAAAGCTAGTGAACTTAGTATGTGGCCCTCTACTTGTGAGGAAGGTCCCACTGTTGTCCCATCACCAGGACCTGACTGGATCTGGATGTGACTTGCCTTGGGTCTCCCCTCTAGTGAAGACTGGGATGGGATGAAGCTTCCAGAGAGGGCTCATTAGTCACTAATTACAGAGTACTGACCAACCTGCATTTGGTACAGCCTCTGCATCAAGAGTTGTAAGAACTCCACCAAGGTTGACTCTCCTTGTCTGGTGTGTGGCAAGTGTGGGTCAGACCAGCAAAATCAGCATCACCTGGGAACCTGTCAGAAATGTGAATTCTGGGGCCCTCTTCCAAATCTCCCTGGTGGCTGTGAGATCTATGCCTACCCCCAAGCTTAAGTCTTTGTAGGGGCAAGTAAACTCCCTTCCTGGAGAAGGAAATGGCAACCTACTGCAGTATTCTTCCCTTGAAAATTCCGTGGACAGAGGAGCCTGGTGGGTTACAGTCCACGGGGTCACAAAGGGTCAGCCAGGACTGAGCAACTGAGCACCAACTCCTTTCACAATGAGTGATAAGTGCTCTGCCAAATCCCCCGAGGTTTACCAAATACTGGAGATAGACTTTGGGGCCAGCCTTGGAGGGAAAATGATAGAGTTTCTGCTGTTCAGAAATTCCTAGAAGGGCAGTATCTGACCAGTAACCATTCTTCCTCCCACATCACTGGCCACACAGCTGATCCTGTGGGGCCTCGGAGTCTAAGGAAGAGGGCAAAACCACAGCTCCCAGGTTGTCTGAGGCCTGGAGTTTCCAGCTGGGCCGTGTACCTTTAGTGTTTCTTCTACATCAGTCTCTGGCAGTTGGGTTAGGATGGGGACCGGAGAAGAGGGTTTCACATGAGAGACAATCTTGGTGGGGTAGAATAAGTGAATGTGAGTTCTTTTATTTCTAAAGAAAGAGTAGAGGGACTTCCCTGGTGGTCCAGTGGCTAAGTCTATTCTCCCAATGCAGGGGGCCTGGGTTCGATCCCTGGTCAGGGAATTAGATTCTACATGCTGCAACTAATTAATTGAAGCACAGCCTGATTGATAATTAATTTAAAGAAGAAAGAGTGAAGGGATTCTCTGGTGGTCAACCCAGTGGTTAGGACTCAGCACTTCCACTGCAGGGGACCCTGGTTTGATTTCTGGTCAGGGAACTAAGATCCTGCAAAGAAGTGCACAGCGAGGCCCAAAACACCCCCCCAACCCCCCCAATCCCCAAACAGTGGGAAAGTCAAATAACAAGAAAATCCAAGCCATAGTTCTCACCCTCTGTTTAGAGTGAGAAGTGGAGAGAAGACAGGAAGGTCCAGAGGGAGGCCAGCCCGTGCAGTAGCTCCACTGTGCCAGACAGGGGCCTAAATTCTCTCTCCAGTGCGTGGGCAAGGTGTCTGGGATTTCCTGGCTGGCAACAGGGTTAGGGAATTCATTCTGAATTAAAGGTGGGTTTTCCCTCAATTGCCGATGAAATCAGAAGACTTGCTGTTTAGAAATACAACCTCATGTGGAGGTAGTTTCAGGTCTGCTGGTAACTGAAATTTGGGAGCTGGGACTTCCTCAAACACTTTACTTCAGTCATTCTGAAAATGTAGAATTCTTTTGGGCCCCTCAGACTTCAGTCCCTTTTGCTGGGGCTTTTAGCATGATTCACTCGGTATGTCTTCCAAGGTTTCTTTGCATTTTGCTAAAATGGTTTGCTGGTGTGCTTGGGGACTTTATGGGTCAATGGAACCTTGGGCTCTTAGAGGATGGTGGCTGGTGACTCCTGGGCCCTGAAGCTCTCAGCACAGGACCTGGGTGGAAGAGATGCTCCACAGGCGGTGCTGAGTCCCTGAACACTGCACTTTTATCCACAATCCAAGAAAAAAAAAGTAGAAGTCCAACAACAGGGGAATAGTTTGCAATTAATAGTTTTGCACGGGAACCAGAATAGAGCAACATATAGCTTTTTGAAAGTGTGAATGATGAAAACTAAGCAGGAATATATAAAAATATAAATGGTGGAAAAGTATTCTCTGCTAAGTATGTTGTGATTGCTTCTGCTATAGAACATGATGTGTACGCCATAGTTAGGAAATGAAAGGAAAGGCAAATGGAGATAGTTGTGTGAAGACAGTGAGATTATGTGCAGTGACTAGTCAAAGTTTTTCTTAAATTTTAATGTTTGCACCATCATTATAATATAAAACCCAGACCTCTGTGGGAGTATTCCTTGGTAGGCATGACCAGGACTCAGGGGGCCAAAGTCCTTTACTTGTCCTGGTTAGATGGAATGCCTCTAGGCAGGGTCTGTGTTTTTTATACCTCACCCTCATGGCCCTGTATCTCGCACACAGTAGGTGCTTGATAAACACTTGCTGAACTCGTGGATCAGTGGGCAGCTTATTCCAAAGGTTTGGGCCTGTTTTGAAGGTACCTAGAGATATTTAGATTGGAGGAGGAAAAGACCTGGGAAAAGAATCACTTCTTAACGACATACCACCCATCAAAGGAAAAGTTTAAGCACTGTCACCTCTTGTCTAGATTGCATGTAAGTTAGTTCTTTATAGTTAAAGTGGTTTAGTAAAAGTATAACCAAATGATTTAATTTTTTTTAACCTCTAAGGTTTTTTTTTGTGTATGAATAAGATCACAAAAAGGAGGGGAAAACCCCTGTCCACTTGGGACCCATTCCGAGTTCAGAGGTAAAAAAGGCTGGCCCTCATGGAGGAGGCACTTCCTTACATCCCCTTTTGGCCCAGGACTCAGAGCTGAGAACTGCAGGTCGACCTTCCTCATGTTCCAGAGGTTGGCCTCTGTGAAGCTGGGAGGCAGGCATTCACTGCCATTTTTCCCTTCCTGAAGTCCTGGTTTGTATAGGACCCCCACTCTGCCAGTCTTGTGGGGACCTTTGTGTCAGCACATGGTGGAGGACTTGGTTTGGGGACAAGGAACAAGTAGGGTGTTTTTGGTTTGGTTTGACATTTGCTAACTAGTAAAGGTCCTGCCCTGAATAATCCCTCAGTAATCACCCTTTGGTTGAAATACTGCCATTAATCCATCCTTGAGGGTAGGGTTTTGAAGCTCCTGCTCAGGCAGAGGTCTGGAAATGGAGCATCTCTGAGACATTTCTCCAATGGAAAGAGGACCGCTAGGTGACTCAACACTGGAGGAAATTAACCAGTGAATCAAGTTGATGGATGTTGTATCTGGAAGCTATTCTTGATGCGCCCCCAACAAGGGAGGTCCAGAGTATGTTTATCTTTTCCAGAGTCCACCTGGACTACTAATATATCCAGCCAGTTGTTCACTCAACTAAGAAGACCCTGAAAGAGTGGAATCAATTCAGTTCAGTCACTCAGTTGTGTTGAACTCTTTGTGACCCTGTGAACTGCAGCATGCCAGGATTCCCTGTATATCACCAACTTCCAGAGCTTGTTCAAACTCACCGTTGAATTAGTGATGCCATCCAACCATCTAATTCTGTATAGCCTCCTTCTCCTCCCACCTTCAATCTTTCCTAGCATCAGGGTCTTTTCCAATGAGTCTGTTCTTTGCATCAGGTGGCCAAAGTATTGAAACTTCAGCTTCAGCATCAGTCTTTCCAGTGATTATTCAGGACTGATTTCCTTTAGGATTGACTGGTTTGATCTTCCTGTACAAGGGACTCTCAAGAGTCTTCTCCAACACCACAGTTCAGAAGCATCAACTCTTTGGTACTCAGCTTTCTTTATGATCCAACTCTCACATTCATACATGACTACTGGGAAAACCATAGCTTTGACTAGATGGAACTTTGTCAGTAATGTCTCTGCTTTTTAATATGCTGTCTAGGTTGGTCATAGCTTTTCTTCCAAGGAGCAAGCATCTTTTAATTTCATGGCTGCAGCCACCATGTACAGTGATTTTGGAGCACAGGAAAATAAAGTCTGCCCAACACAGTAAATGACTGACTTCTTACCCATTGTTTTCCAAGCAGTATACTAAGTCCTCTGTACATGATATTCTCAATCTTCCCAACAACTCTGTGGGGTGGATAATATCACTACTTTACATGAACAAAAACCAAGGCTCAGAGATGTGATTTGCCCAGTATTATGCAGCTAAATATAGCAGTGCTAATTGACAGTTAACAACCATTGAGCACTTACTACTAGAGGGCTTCCTGCTTCAACTCACTTAATTCTCATAACGTCCTTGTGAAGGAAATAGTATTGTCCCATTTTTAACAAGTGCGGAAACTGGAGTACATGCAAGTTAAAGGCTCCCCGAGGCATTCAGCTAGCAGATGTCAGAGTGGGGAAGTGAACATAGGCAGCTTGGTTGAACCAGGCTCTGAACCCTCATGCTGTATACGTATGCACTGGATCCAGCTGTGTCTGGTCTACAAAAATATCCTGAGAACCTCCTCTCTGCTGGCTACCCGTATAGAACCAGTCCCTGCCCTTACCAGCTTCCATGCTGATGTCATGACAGGCCAGGGTGGGGAAAGGGTTGGAACAGCCAGGAAAACGGCATCCAGGGGACACTGGACCTAAGCAGAGGCAGGACCCTGCCTCCCATCTCCCCTCGCCTGCAGAAGGCATTAAGGGGTGACACTAACCTCATCCTCTGTGGCTGGCCTGAGATAATAACTGTCCTCTTTAGGGGACTGAAGCAAGGTTGGAGGTCTCTAGGGCCTGCTTATCTCCAGGGCTTGGACCTCTGTGGGGTCTTGCCTCACACGCCCATCGTTAGGTTTTCCCTATCTCTGCTTCACATACACACCACAGAAGAGGAGATGCTGCAGATGGATCCTATCAGAGAAGCTCCTTCTAAGGAAACTTTGAGACCAGGATTAAGAGGCCTTAAATAGAAATTTCTGCTAGGGAGAAATTGTGCTTGACTGGGTGGCTCTGCCTTCAGAAGGTCTGGTGGGGTGTGACTTGATCTGATTTGTATTATAACAAGCTGGCTCTGGCCACTGGGTGGTAATAGGATTAGTGGGGCCTGTGTCTGGGCTCTCCTGTAGGGTCAGCCCTTTGGGAGCCCACCTCAGCCTCGACTCTGGAGGCCTGTCCTATATTGGGGAGGTCCCCTCTGCTCTATACTTTTGGACCTCAGCCTCAGCTGATCAAATTCTATCCTCAGCTTCCTCACTAGTACCATCCTTGGTGGACTGTGACAGGATTAAACTGTCATATCAGCTGTGACAGTTGATATGTGAAAAGTGTTTAGAACAAAGCCTGCTCATCTTTTACAAGGGTGATGATTATTGTAATTATATGTGGCCACATAAACAGAGATGGACAGATGCCTCAGTCCATCCTGGCTCTTTCCCTTTACCAGCCAGCTTGAGCTGGTCAGATCAACCTGGCAGAGTTGTGTGATCAGATTTCACACTCACACCCTGCCTGGCACCTAGTAGGTTCCTCCTCACCCAAGATTTTAGAAAACAAGTTAACAATTTCTCAGGAAGCTTTTTCAAAAAAATGTTTTAAATTAATTTATTATAATTGGAGGCTAATTACCTTACAATATTGTGGTGGTTTTTGCCACACATTGACATGAATCAGCCATGGGTATACATGTATCCCCCTGTCCCCAACCCCTCCCCCACCTCCCTTTCCATTCCATCCCTCTGGATTGTCCAGTGCACTGGCTTTGAGTGCCCTGTTTCATGCATCGAACTTGGACTGTTCGTCTTTTTCACATATGGTAATATTCATGTTTCAGTGCTATTCTCTCAAATCATCCCACCATCGCCTTCTCCCACAGAGTCCAAAAGTCTTCTTTGTATCTGTGTCTCTTTTGCTATCTCACATATAGGGTTGTCATTACCATCTTTCTAAATTCCATATATATGCATTAATATACTGTATTGGTATTTTTCTTTCTGACTTACTTCACTCTGTGTAATAGGCTCCAGTTTCATCCACCTCATTAGAACTGACTCAAATGTGTTCCTTGTAATAGCTGAGTAATATTCCATTGTGTATATATACCACAACTTTCTTATACATTTGTCTGCCAGTGGACATCTAGGTTGCTTCCATGTCCTGGCTATTGTAAACAGTGCTATGATGAACACTGGGGTACATGTGTCTCTTTCAATTCTGGTTTCTTTGGTGTGTATGCCCAGTAGTGGGATTGCTGGGTTGTATGGCAGTTCTATGTCCAGTTTTTTAAGGAATCTCTACACTGTTCTCCATGGTGGCTGTACTAGTGTGCATTCCCACCAACAGTGTAAGAGGGTTCCCTTTTCTCTACACCTTCTCCAGCATTTATTGCTTGTAGACTTTTGGATAGCAGCCATTCTGACTGGTGTGAGATGGTACCTCATTGTGGTTTTGATTTGCATTTCTCTGATAATGAGTGATGTTGAGCATCTTCTCATGTGTTTGTTAGCCATCTGTATGTCTTCTTTGGAGAAATGTCTATTTAGTTCTTTGGCGCTTTTTTTGATTGGGTCATTTATTTTTCGGGTATTGAGCTGCATTACCTGCTTGTATATTTTTGAGATCAATTATTTGTCAGTTGCTTCATTTGCTATTATTTTCTCCCATTCTGAAGGCTGTATTTTCACCTTGTTTATAGTTTCCTTCATTGCACAAAAGCTCTTAAGTTTAATTAGGTCCCATTTGTTTATTTTTGCTTTTATTTTGATTACTCTGGGAGGTGGGTCATAGAGGATCTTTCTGTGATTTATATCAGAGAGTGTTCTGCCTATGTTTTCCGCTAGGAGTTTTATAATTTCTGGTCTTGCATTTAGATCTTTAGTCCATTTTGAGTTTATTTTTGTGTATAGTGTTAGAAAGTGTTCTAGTTTCATTCTTTTGTAGGTGGTTGACCAGTTTTCCCAGAACCACTTGTTAAAGAGGTTGTCTTTTCTCCATTGTATATTTTTGACTCCTTTGTCAAAGATAAGGTGTCCATAGGTACACGCATTTATCTCTGGGCTTTCTGTTTTGTTCCATTGATCTATATTTCTTTCTTTGTGCCAGTAGCATGCTGTCTTGATGACCATAGCTTTGTAGTAGAGCCTGAAGTCAATCAGGTTGATTCCTCCAGTTCCATTCTTCTTTATCAAGATTGCTTTGGCTATTCAAGGTTTATTGTGTTTCCATGCAAATTGTTAAATTATTTGTTCTAGTTCTGTGAAAAATACCATTGTAGCTTGATAGGGTTGAATCTATAGATTGCTTTGGGTAGTATACTCATTTTCACTCTATTGATTCTTCTGATCCATGAACAATGTATATTTCTCCACCTATTTGTGTCATCTATGATTTCTTTCTCTGCTTTTGAATATGGTATCTAGGTTGGTCATAACTTTTCTTCCAAGGAGTAAGCGTCTTTTAATTTCATGGCTGCAGTCACCATCTGCAGTGATTTTGGAGCCCCCCCAAATAAACTCTGACACTGTTTCCCCATCTATTTCCCATCCAACCAGTCCATTCTGAAGGAGATCAGCCCTGGGATTTCTTTGGAAGGAATGATGCTAAAGCTGAAATTCCAGTATTTTGGCCACCTCATGTGAAGAGTTGACTCATTGGAAAAACCCTGATGCTGGGAGGGATTGGGGGCAGGAGAAGAAGGAGACGACAGAGGATGAGATGGCTGGATGGCATCACCAACTCAGTGGACGTGAGTCTGAGTGAACTCTGGGAGTTGTTGATGGACAGGGAGGCCTGGCGTGCTGCGATTCATGGGGTCGCAAAGAGTCGGACACGACTGAGCGACTGAACTGAACTGAACTGAATTGATGATTTCTTTCATCAGTGTTTTATAGTTTTCTATATATAGGTCTTTTGTTTCTTTAGGTAAATTTATTCCTAAGTATTTTACTCTTTTCATTGCAATGGTGAATGAGATTGTCAGGAAGCCTTTGCTCCTGTTTTTTAACCTTCTAGAGTTCCCAACTGTCCACCCTCTCATGGCCTCCAACCCCCACGTTTACCACCCTCCAGTTCCCAGATATAGTATGTCTCCTTGCAGCTTCTGTCTCCATTAAGATTGCCCTGTGGCCTCTATTCCAGTTTTCTACCTCTACCTTTAAGGACTACTAACTTCACCATGCCCATATGGTAAGAGAGCCTGTTTACTGGGCACTGACTGAGGGCCTGCCTGATTTTGTTCCTTATTGCAAGGTGCCAGATCTTCACAGGAAGGTGAATGCGCTTATCTGATCCTTGGAGGTTGATGTAATTATCACCCTATTTAAAAGGTAGAAAAACTGAGGCATAACTTGTTAAACAACTTTCCCAGCATCATAGCTAGAATGTGTCAGGTTTAAACCCAAGCAGTCTCAGTCTAAGCCTCAGCTCCCAACCACACCATTTTCTTGCCACAACATGACCCTAATGTTTAGAATCCAGAATTGGGAAAGGGAACATCAACTTTGTCCTATGATGCAAGAATTTTACTTTTTTTTTTTTTTTTAATGTTCTCTCTTTCTTTCTTTCTGGATGCCTTGCACAGCATGTGGGATCTTAGTTCCCCAGCCAGGGACTGAACCTGTGCCCTCTGCAGTGGAAGAGCAGAGTCTTAACTGCTGGCCTGCCAGGAAGGTCCTTACTTTTTTTTTTAATCAGAAGTTTTTTACTCCAGAGTTAGGCATCTCGAATTTCCCCTGATTATATTCTGCTGATATTTCATCACCTTCTAAAGCAAGTATTCTCTAAATCTCATTTGAATGCTCTTATAGTCAGAAATAGGCATTTTTCTCTTGCTCTGTCACCTGTAGGGATGGAAAATTGCCCATCAGCATGTTCTTTCTCATGCTTGAAAATAGTCTTATGATGTCTCAAAATCTCTCTGAGGAAGAAGGGCTTGGCTTCTTTCTGCTGGCCCGGTTTCCTGTCCCCTGCCCTGAGAACAGTGTTTAGAGTTTACAGGCTCTCTCCTTCCACTGGTACATGCTAGACAATGAGGGTCACACCCAGAGAGCACAGGTCTTCAGAGTTTTGTTTTAGCTTGATTTGTTATTTTCATATTCCAGACAGGAAATAAAAGTGAAAAGAAGAAGTAAAAAAAAAAAAGTTATCCATAAGACCTCCTCTCCTGACATTTTTATGCAGATTAGAATGTACATTGATCACAAGGGCTTGCCTATGTGCTGGGCACTGCACTTTTGGGTCTGTGGCAGGGACACAGACCTTGCCTTGAAGTTCTTACTGGCTGAACTGGTGAGCATCAAGAACAGCTTTGAACAGTTTCCATTTCACCCAGTATTTACTGAGCACCTACTGTGACCATGGGTTCTTCTGCACCCTTGGGGAACATCAATGAACAAAAACCGCTGTTCTCATGGAGCTTATATTTTAGAGGATAAGGAAGACAATTAGTTGATAAATGCTATAGAAAACAAGAAAAGGAAGAGGGCTGGGAGGCTGCAGTATTGGATAGGAAGCACAAGAGCATCATCTATCTCTTTGTAACCCCATGGACTGTAGTCCATCATGTTCCTCTGTTGAGGGATTTTCCAGCAAGAATACTGGAGTGGGTTGCTGTTTCCTACTCCAGGGGATCTTCCCAGCCCACGGATCAAGCCCTTATCTTTGAGTGAAGACTTGGTGGTGTCTGGGAATACAACATTTCAGGCAGTGGAAATAGCTAAAGTCTCAAAGAAAAAATCCAACACAAACATCAGGAAGTGGCTACCCAAAAGATAAAGAATCTGAGAAGAGGCCAGGGGAAGGAGGCAGGAGGCCACGCATGCCTCTGCTAATTGCTCTGTGGCTGCCCTGCTAAGGGGGATGACTTATCTGACCCAGGGAACCAGGCTTTGCCTGAACCTCTGGGCCAAGCGAAATTAGCCTCCATCCAGGCTCTTACACTGGTGAAGGCAATGGCACCCCACTCCAGTACTCTTGCCTGGAAAATCCCATGGACGGAGGAGCCTGGTAGGCTGTAGTCCATAGTGTCGCTAAGAGTCAGACACAACTGAGTGACTTCACTTTCACTTTTCACTTTCATGCATTGGAGAAGGAAATGGCAACCCACTCCAGTGTTCTTGCCTGGAGAGTCCCAGGGACAGAGGAGCCTGGTGGGCTGCCGTCTATGGGGTCGCACAGAGTCGGACACGACTGAAGNCACAAACATCAGGAAGTGGCTACCCAAAAGATAAAGAATCTGAGAAGAGGCCAGGGGAAGGAGGCAGGAGGCCACGCATGCCTCTGCTAATTGCTCTGTGGCTGCCCTGCTAGGGGGGATGACTTATCTGACCCAGGGAACCAGGCTTTGCCTGAACCTCTGGGCCAAGCGAAATTAGCCTCCATCCAGGCTCTTACACCGGTGAAGGCAATGGCACCCCACTCCAGTACTCTTGCCTGGAAAATCCCATGGACGGAGGAGCCTGGTAGGCTGTAGTCCATAGGGTCGCTAAGAGTCAGACACAACTGAGCGACTTCACTTTCACTTTTCACTTTCATGCATTGGAGAAGGAAATGGCAACCCACTCCAGTGTTCTTGCCTGGAGAGTCCCAGGGACAGAGGAGCCTGGTGGGCTGCCGTCTATGGGGTCGCACAGAGTCGGACACGACTGAAGCGACTTAGCAGCAGCAGGCTCTTACACAATAGGCCATGGCCTTGACTGCATCATATGCTCCCTGGGCCTCAGCTACCAGGTCTGTCAAAGAAGACAGGGAACATCTGGCTACTCCCCGCTACCCACCAATCCCCTGAGTGCACTTTATAATAATAATAGTAATTACAATAATAGTTATAATAATAATAACAAAGTTACAAATAAGATGGCAATTGTGGCATCTTTCCAGCAAGAGTAAGAAAATTATTCTTATTTTTGAGCCTTTTTAAAAGCAAAACTATCTAACTTCAGTGGTTTCTGAGGAAACCAAAGGCAAGACTATGGCTTTTGGTCAGGAGAAAAAAAAATGAGATGAAAGAGGCAAAAGGCTTCCTCTCACCAGCATTTAACTGTCATCCCTTTGTGGGAACTGGGCTCTGAGGGCCTCTGGGCTGCTCCCTGAGAATATTTCCTTAGCTGAGCTTCAGAACATTTGCAAGCAGCCAACTGTCAGTTTGGGAAAGTTTGGAAAGTATTATGTAAGGTGAAAAAAACAGTTTCTGACAAATTAAAAACCTGGCAAAACTTCCTGGCCTTTATGCTGCAGGGTCCAGAAATGCAAAACTGTGTTCTCACAACCTACTGAGTTGCTAAGAGGAGTTTGAGAGCGAGCATCATATTTTCAGGTACTTGGGTCTGCCCAAACTCCATGATTCAGGACTCTGAATCATGGAGCTTTCCCTATCCATGACAGACTGGAGTGTTTGATTTTGTAGTGCCAGGACATAGCTGAGGTGGGCCTGCTGGGGAAACAAGACTAACAAAGAATAGTCCCCTCAGAAACTACACCCCGGAAGGAGAGCTTATGTGAGGGCTCGCAGAACATGTACAAGTCAGCATCTGAAGTCTGACTGCCAAAAGTCAAATCCCATGTGCATTTATAACTCTCTGTGCCTCAGTTTCCTCATCTGTATAATAGGTGTAAAAACGATGCTACTGCACAGTACAGTTATGATCATCGAGTGAATTAAACAATGAAATCTAATTGTACATATGTCCTAATGAAAAAGTCACCAGTGGGTGTTTTTTCTTTGGGTTATGTGGATTCCTCCTAATCAATGAGTGTCTTTCATTGAGAAGTACCTATTTAGGGTCATTTTCAGTACAAGCACACTTGCAGGTCATGCATCTCTCTCTGTCTTTATTTTTCTTAATTTTTTGTTATAGAATAATTACTTTTAATTGAAGTATACTTGATTTATAGTTGTGTTAATTACTGCTGTACAGCAAAATAATTCAGCTAGATATATATATTGTTTTTTAAAATATTATTTCCATTGTGGTTTATTACATGATGTTGAATATAGTTCTCTGTGCCTCTCTTCTTTCTAGCCAATATGTTTTTTAATCTTAAAAGAGCCTCCTTTTCTAAGCCAAAACTGTCTAATAGAAACACAATGCAATCGACAAATGCAGGCCACCATATTTGATTTCAACTTTTTTGGTAGTCACATTTAAAAAAGTAAAATGAAACAGGTGAAATTAATTTTAATAATACATTTTAACCTAATATATCTAAAATAGTATTTCAACATATAATACAAATACATAGAGAAATTATTAATGAGATTTTATATTCATTTTTTCTTACTATATCTTTGAAACCCAATGTATACTTTACAAATACGGAACATCTCAATTGAGACTAGTCACATTTCAAGTACTTAATAGCCACATGTGGCTACCCTGATGGACACTACAGTTCTAAATGACAAGAGGATGGTTCTGGGCAGGGAGCTTGGGTGGGTTAGTCATGCTGTGTCCTGACTTTATCCCAATCACTACTATGATAACCATTATGGCCTCTGGGAAGAGGGGGTTTCCTGGTCATATGGAACAAGGAGGTTCTTGATGCAAGCCCTACAAGTCCAACAGTGTGGTTTTGAACAGAGATAGATTGAGCAAGCTCTTGCTTGCCCCTAACGGTCTATCTCTCCCCACTAACCCCATCCTCTGCCTCTGCTTGTCTTGAGGATTAAAATCTAAAATAAGTTTATTAATGGTTATCATCCTCTATTAAAATGCAAATGTTGGGATAATACCTTCTTTGAGTATCACCTAAGACTAAGGCAGTTGAGATAGAGATAAAGATGGGAAGTAGAATGTCTTTTTGGGTTCTGTTTGGAAGCTCTGGGAAGTAGCATGATAGGAAAGTGAGCAGTGATAGGAAAGCCTTGCAGAGCTAATTCTGCTCTTTAATGAGCCCTTCTAGCACAAGTCACTTAGCTCTAGTGGAAGTAGCATTAGCTCTGGGAAGTCACTTAGCTCTGGGAAGTAGCATTGTAGGAAAGTGAGCAGTGATAGGAAAGCCTTGAGAGCTGATCCTGCTCTTTAATGAGCCCTTCTAGCACAAGTCACTTAGCCCTAATGGGAACCTCATTAACCAAAAGGCAGCAGCTATGAGAAAGAGAGCAGACACTAACATTCTGAGCACCTTGGGTTTATTATTTTTTTAGGTGCATAAATCTGAATTTTAAACTATATCCCTTAAAATAGGAATTTTGCAGACTTGACCTACTCATCCATTCTTAGCAGCCCAAAAGAAGGAGAGACCACCCCTTTCCCCCTGGGGAAATGCTCTTTGATTCCATTCAAGGAGATTTCAGTTTGGTCTTTAGAGTAAGATGTGCTTTGGCAAAGGCTAATGTGATTTCTCTCTTTATCTGTCCCTTTCTTCATTCTGTTGTTTTACGGTGAATGTGTACATCTTGCCTCCAATTCATTATTTGAAGAAGGTCTCATTTTCCTATTTCCAAGTTCTTGGAAAGAGTGAAAGAGACCTCATTTCCACCCCCATGTTGTTGCTGTTTAGTAGCTAAGTCATGTCCAACTATTTTGAGACCCTATGGACTGTAACCCTCCAGGTTTCTCTGTCCATGGGATTTCCCAGGCAGGAATACTGGAGTGGGTTGCCATTTCTTTCTCCAGGGGATCTTCCTGACCCAGGGATCTAACCCTGTGTCTCCTGCATTGCGGGCAGATTCTTTACCACTGAGCCACCAGGGAAGTCCCCACCCCCATGAGCTGATAGTATTATTATCTCTGTGGATATTCTAAAATCCAAAAAGAAACTCTTCTTGTTTCATCTGTGATGATATTGGACTATTTACCTAACTCACAAATGTTCTTTCCCCTCAGCCTCCCTGACTGCTACTCTCCCTCAGTCTGTGGTATTCCTGAGGCTTCCCAGGTGGCACTAGTGGTATAGAACCTGCCTGCCAGTGCAGGAGACATAAGAGATGTGAGTTCGATCCCTGGGTTGGGGAGATCCGCTGGAGAAGGAAATGGCTACCCACTCCAGTATTCTTGCCTGGAGAATCCCATGGACGGAGGACGCTGGGGGTTACAGTCCATGGTGTCTCAAAGAGTTGGATGTGAATGAAGTGACTTAGCGTATGGTATTCCCAGAAACATCACCTTGAGGAAAATTACTTTTATCAGGCAGTTCCTGAGTGCTGATCTCTGACTCAACTTCTTTAGTCTCACTGTGTCTCAAGGGAGGTTATCCAAAGAATGCTTGCCACTAAAAGTGTTGTTTTTTTTTAAGTTAACTTTTGTCAACAACCAAAATATTTTTATTGTGTTTCCCTTGATTACTAAGATGATCCATAATTTTATTCCACAAAATTTGGCATAGTCTACAAAGGATAAAGAAGAAACATTTGTCATCCTACTGTCTAGAAAACACCACTGTTAACTTTTTGGTAAGCAATTGTTCTTTGAGTCCATTATATTCTATACCACTCAAAACTATATCCCTGGAATAATCAAGGTGTGAAGACAAGACTAGCACATACAACAAAATAGAAGTATTCAATACATATTTCATTCATTTATCCAATCATTCATTTCCTTATGGGAAAATACAGAAACATCGTAACCTCATCTAGAAGTTTGGTCTACTTGGGCATGTATGTCATCAAATAAAGGTCATTAAATGCAGAGCATAGTGTTGAGGCCAGAAGAGCAACTATTCCAGCAGTAGATTCTGTTTCTTTGGATGGAGGGTAGGCAGTTTCTTTTCATTCTTTAGTGGGGATTAAAAGTTAAGGTTTCCCATGAGAAAAACCTTTACTATCTCAGTGTAGTAACTGTGACCAAATGGTGAAGCTTCTAAAAAGCATTTAACTAAGAGATTTTGTTCATTTTCATGTTTGTAACAAAAACAACCTCCCCATCCCAACTCCTGCAAAAAAGAAAAAAATGAGCCTAGAGTCTGGGAAAAAAATACCAACTAAAGTGTAGTAACTTTATCGGCAAATGTGGTCAGCCTCAAGAGGATTGAAATCAACAGGCCGTTGAAGATCTGGTTTATGTCCTGTGGTTACAAATTAAGGGGCAAGAATTTCTCTCTTCCTTAGTGACCAATAACCTTAAATAAAATTGCAGGTAGTGAGTGGAACTTCAGTATCTGTGTATTTTGGGGAGTAGGAGTGAGGTTGAGCTGTGAAGCCTAGAAAATATTATCACTGAGTTTGGGAACTTGGATAGTTTGTTAGCTCAGAGCATTCAGGTGGTGAATTGATAGATTGGTGATAGAACTGACTGGAGTCAAGTTAGTTCTGGAGACATGTTAGGTCTGGAGACACTTGTGAGGCCAGGTAGTACCACAGGTTAAGGTGCAAAATAAAAGCCATAAGAGGAGATAAGCAGGACCCCAGTGAGCAAGAAAGTGGTATATGCTACTTTGAATTACCAAAGGCAGGACATAGCAGAGGTAATCTGGATGGAAGGTGATAAGGGATTTGTACTTTCCTGTAAGTCCCCTTTGGCCGTGCCTCAGCTGCCCACTTTTCCATAGTAAGCATTTATTAATTTCTAACAAGGAAATATAATTTAATAATGATATAAAAATAATTTAGAATAGTATTGATAGACAGTATGTCTTGGGAAAACATAAGACTTAAGTCAAATAAAGACCTCCTTTCTTGATTCATTTTTAAAGGGTCTTATTCCCCCTAATCATGTGTCCATTCCCATTCCCTCACATCTGAAATATTTCCTAAGAGATTTGTTTCCTGTATTTTTGATCCCTGTGAAAATATTCCCAAGAAAAGTAACACATCCCCCTGTTCCTGGTTATTTATATCAATAATATTCAACAAGTTCCACTGCAACTTTTGGTTCTTCAAAGCCCTGTAATTTTCAAATTGGAACATCATATTCTACTAGACTCTAGTTAGTATTTGAGAAGTTCTTTTATGTCTCTTTTTAAAAATAGAATTTATTTTTTAGAGTGGTTTTAGATTCATAGCAAAGTTGAGTAGAACCCCTGCCCCTTTGTTTTTCTTCTTTTTTTAATTGGAGGACAATTGCTTTACAATGTTGTATCAGTTTCTGCTGTACAACAACGTGAATCAGCCATAAGTATACATATATCTCCTTCCTCTTGAGCCTCTCTCCCACTCCACCCCCCATCCCACTCCTCTAGGTCATCACAGAACACCAAGCTGAGCTCCCTGTGTTGTACAGCAACTTCCCACTAGCTAGCTATTTTACACATGGTAAACCTTCTTGATGAAAGTGAAAGAGGAGAGTGAAAAAGCTGGCTTAAAGCTCAACATTCGGAAAACTAAGATCATGGCATCTGGTCCCATCACTTCATGGCAAATAGATAGGGAAACAGTCGAAACAGTGTCAGACTTTATTTTCTTAGGCTCCATAATCACTGCAGATGGTGACTGCAGCCATGAAATTAGAAAACGCTTACTCCTTGGAAGAAAAGTTATGACCAACCTAGATAGCATATTCAAAAGCAGAGGCATTACTTTGCCAACAAAGGTCCATCTAGTCAAGGCTATGGTTTTTCCAGTAGTCATGCATGGATGTGAGAGTTAGACTGTGAAGAAAGCTGAGCGCCGAAGAATTGATGCTTTTGAACTGTGGTGTTGGAGAAGACTCTTGAGAGTCCCTTGGACTGCAAGGAGATCCAACCAGTCCATTCTGAAGGAGATCAGCCCTGGGTGTTCTTTGGAAAGAGTGATGCTAAAGCTGAAACTCCAGTACTTTGGCCACCTCATGCGAAGAGTTGACTCATTGGAAAAGACCCTGATGCTGGGAGGGATTGGGGGCAGGAGGAGAAGGGGATGACGGAGGGTGAGATGGCTGGATGGTATCACCGACTTGATGGACATGAGTTTGAGTGAACCCCGGGAGTCGGTGATAGACAGGGAGGCCTGGCGTGCTGCGATTCATGGGGTTGCAAAGAGTCGGACACGACTGAGCGACTGAACTGAACTGAATGTATATATATCAATACTACTCTCTCAGTCAGTTCATCCCACCCTCTCCTACCCCTGCTGTGTCCATAAGTCCATTCTCTACATCTGCATCTCTATTNACTTTGCCAACAAAGGTCCATCTAGTCAAGGCTATGGTTTTTCCAGTAGTCATGCATGGATGTGAGAGTTAGACTGTGAAGAA
>SJYQ01008034.1:19102-38557 GCA_006410935.1 Redunca redunca
ACCCTGCTGCTTTTCTTCAATGTCTGGTTCTCTTCTTCCTGAGAATACAATACCACTACACTTAGTGACTAGGTAGGTTGTATGAAGAATTCCATAATGATAGCATAAGCAAAAACTCTTAAGAATTCATGAGTATATGAGAACAGATGAAAGTGTGGTAATTGGTGCTTTTTTCATAAATGTATATTATAGAAGTAAATGGTGGTAGTGGTGATGATTCAGTCACTAAGTTGTGATTTTTGTGACCCTATGGACTGTAGCCAACCAGGTTCCTCTGTCCATGGGATTTCCCAGCCAAGAATACTGTACTGGTTTACTATTTGCTACTCCAGGGGATCTTCCCAACCCAGGAATTGAACCTGCGTCTCTTGCATTGTAGGCAGATTCTTTGCCGACGAGTCACCAGGGGAGCCCATAGAAATAAATAATTTTAGTCGAAAGAGCCACAATGAAAGATGGAACAAAATGCAAAACCCAATCAAAAAATGGAAAATAAATTAGCCAAGATAAAATTATGTGTGGGGGAGGAGTATTTTGATTGATGACCCAATGCTGAAGGGAGAAAGCCACCCATTCCTGTTCTTCCACGATTTACAGATGGCTAGAAATTTGTTTTTAAAAAAGAAGAAGGGAAAAACTCTTCAAATACTCATGGCTTAATCAGCATAGTTTTGCTCTTACAGAAAGTGAAGCAGCAGCTGTGATTCAGGATTTTAATCCAGCTTTCTGCTTCTCAGCATCCTTACGACAGCAATAGTGCTGGATCTAGATGTATCTCTACCAGCAGCAGGGAGAGAGCTCACTTTCCCTTTGGAGCTTGTGCTTGGTCCTCAGTCATGTCCGATTCTTTGCAACCCCAAGGACTGTAGCCCACCAAGCTCCTCTGTCCATGGGGATTCTCCAGGCAAGAACACTGGACCGGGTTGCCATGCCCTCCTCCAGGGGATCTTCCCAACCCAGGGATCGACTCCAGGTCTCCTGCATTGCAAGTAGATTCTTTACCATCTGAGCCATCAGGGAAGCTTTGGAGCTTGCACCCCACCTAAGACTGCACCCAGTTACATTTCAGTGAATAATGATTTTATTGACTAATACATATCAAATATATGATAAGTATTTTTATGGTCCTTTCTGTTGAACAAGTGCTTTATCAAAGTGCAAATATATTTGGATAAGCTTCTTCATCTGAGATTATGCTAATACATAAAACCAGGCTAATAGGTTACTCTGATAACAGCTCAGGGCAGGGGCAGAATCGAAGAAGGGGAGATGGAAGCAAACTAATTTATTAACAATTTTCAAACTGATCAGTCAGTGAAGTAAAAAACCTAAGCCAGTTTATCCACCAGACTGAAGTTTTGTTTAAATGTCATGAGTTGCAAACTTGGAGAACAAAAGATGACTGACTACCAAAGTTTGGAATTCTTAAAGTAAATTTAAATGATTCCTTTTATGTTGGGAGGGAAAAAAAATCACTTTTTCAAAGTTTGTACAATGCATAGCCCTAATGCTAAAGTTAAGCTCCTGAGACTCTTTATAGAATATAAATCTCTAGTATTCTGAATGCTGTCACAATAGATGCCTCACCAAAGACAAACATGCTGTTAGATGAAATTGCTGCACTTTCCAAAGAGAAGCCAGAGAACCACCACAATTTGTGATGGCTCAACATGGAACATTTAGGTCACCATATTGGATTTGCTTATCTATTTATGTTATACACAGTCAGGAAATATGTTCTGACAGTTTCAAAACCAATATAATTGTTTTTGAAAATTGAGGATGACATAGCTGTGTTATGATTTTATAAATATAATCAAACATAGAATCTTTCTAGAGGAAGATTCTACCTTTATTCTCAATTAGCTTCATGAAACAGAATAAACACAATTAGCCACAATTATTTTTGCTACCTTAATCATCATCTATCAAACTGTTTGGGGGATCATTTCTACTTCCATAACTGGGATAAATAAACATGGCATAAAACACAGAAGGTCTTTTTGTCCCTGCGCTAGCTAAACTTATGTATCTCCTATGCACAGCTTATTATTTTTAAGTTGTAAAAGTTCTTGTGCCTTCTGCATAATTTGTAAGGATGGATAAGTGTTCTTCAAGTAAAGGAAGAGGTAGAAGAAACTGTATGTTTATATTTAATCAAAATTTAGTAAAGTGTTCAATTAGAAAATATCTTCTTTGTAGTACAAATCAAGAAGGTGTTACAGCACCTTCTTTTCAATGTCAAACTTCTCAAACTACTTTTCAATGTCTAAAGCTGACTGGACGTAGTCCCCAAAAGTTATCTATC
This sequence comes from Redunca redunca, assembly GCA_006410935.1. NCBI lineage: Eukaryota > Metazoa > Chordata > Mammalia > Artiodactyla > Bovidae > Redunca > Redunca redunca. Next base: position 21,411 of record SJYQ01008034.1, read on the forward strand.
AATTCATGATAATAAAACATGATAATAAATAAATCGTGATAATAAAGTTACATTCTAGGGAGATGGTATTTTCTCACCTTTGTAAAACAAATTACTACTGGGCTTATTTGTGTCCTTTTCCTCCCTCACTCACAAGTTTGAGCCAATCATTGTCATCATTAACATCTGGGGAGTAATAATTAACTCAGTGCTCTAACATCATCATGAGGGCCTCTTAATATGCCATGTCTCTCTTCCCAGTCTCATACTACACATGTTTGTATGTTTTCTTGTTTTTGTTTCTTTCAAAAATTACCCATCAGTTTTGACAGCACTGCTTGTGAAACCAGTCAACTCAATTTAAGTGCTTTGAAATTGAATGCAAAACACACAATTTAAAATCTCATACAGTCTATTTTAAAGAGAGGAAAATATAACACTTGAGGAAGAACATATCCAACGAGGAACACAGAAAGGTTAATAAGACAGTAAGTGGTAGAAAGCTTCAGATGTAGTTCCCCAAAATTCTCTACACACCACTAAATCTTCAAGTTGGTCTTTTCTCTAACCAATATTTCACTATCATAATTACTTTAAAAATAAAGCTTAGTTCATGTATCACATAAGCCTCTAAAATGAAGTCATTTAAATGACATTTTATCTTTAATGTTCCATTATTGTTTTAATACTACGCATTCCTTATCCCATTTAGAAATACACAGTAACTCAGTGGAAAGATCTCTGGGTACCCTCATTGTACTTCTGAAGAAGGTCAAAGTTGTCCACAATTTCTGACTCATACCAAGTCATGCAGGCTTTCAGCCCTGTGACTGGAACTCAGCCTGGGTCACCTTCAGTTCAGCATTCTTATGAATATACACACTGAAGTCTGAAAGTTGCTCCACAATCTGGGAAGGCAATTTTTCTACTCATCCCAAAGTGCTTTTCTGTGAATAATGCTACAGACTGAATTATGTCTCTCCCCCAAAAAGTATATATTAAATCTCTTACCTTCAATGTAATAATACTTGGAGATAAGACCTCTGGGGAATTAATTAGGGCTAAATGGAGTCATAGGGTTGGGGCCCTTACGATGAGATCAGTAGCTTTATAAGAAAAGAGAGAAATCACTCTCTTTGCCATGTGTAGATACAAAGAAAAGCCATCTGCAGGCCAAAGCTCTCACCAGGAGTCAAATCAGCTGATTCTTTGACATTGGACTTTCCAGCCTCCAGAACTATAAAAAATTAATGTCTGTAGTTTAAGCCACAGAGTGATAATTTGGTATAGCAGTTGAAGCTGACTATAGTTATGCAATTCATATTACCATGTTTATTGTATTCACAGATTCATAAGTGCATTAATTTAGAAATATATGCCCCCTTTTACTTCAAATTTTCATAATACTTGAATTTTAAAACAATTTTATGAGATTAATCCATGTGAGTTTTATTAATCACTCTCTCTTTTGTTTGATTCTTTTTTTGTTGATGGAGCACTCACTTTTTTCTGTCATTCTAGTGGTTTCTCAGGAGGGCTTCATATAATTGATATAATTATTATAAGTTTTGTAGAAGTAAGTAAATAACATTGAATTTGGGATTCTAGATATTTATTTGCTATTGACTCCTCTAGGAAGAGAAAAATCAGATTGAGGTGCAGATCTGACAAAGCCTGGACCCATCTTGCCCGTTAGAATATCAAAGCTGACCAGTCTTGGGCCAAAATGGCCCAGCTTTGTTACCTTCACCTCATTAGCCACTGGATGGGGGCTGTTCTGGGAAGCTCCTGAAAACGCTAACTGCTGGAAATGTCTACTGATCATCTTTCTTACAGCCAAGCAGTATGAGGTTGGCACATCTGTTTTCACCACTATAGCTAGATATTTAGGTTACCCATTACCATTACAGTGTGGATAAAGGCAAGTTCTGAACACCCTGAAGGATGCCCTGTGTCAGAATATCCTGAGAAAATATAGTTGACCCTATTAAAGTTATTGAGATGATCCTGGCTATTTTCGGTCGTTTCTATACCCTATCATCTGCTTATTATGGTCATCACCTGGCTACTTTTGAAGACGCTGATTCAATGTGGAAAACCACACCGGCCATCTGCTCATCCTCTGGTCACAATTCTTGTTCCATTAGACAAATGATATATTTAACTAACTTTTAAAACACACTTTTCCTGGATGAATAGCAAAAGGTGGGAATCTTAATTCCCAAGTGTTTATCCCCCTTTTTAGTAACCATATTATGGATCAATTAATTAATACTAGCCATATAAAAAGAAATTTTAAGACTATTTTAATCCTGAAACATTCAAAGAATCAAATGTAATCTGAATAAAGCTGTTGGCAAATACAGAATACTGTTTTTTTTCGGTTTCTTTTTAATAGAACCAAAACTTTTATTTCCAACTCACCTTGAAAAGAAAACCAACAAGTGTAACTCTGGTTTCTCTCTAAATTTTTGCTCATCTCATCCGTTGGAGGTGGAATGATCTAAGGAATTTATAAATTCAGCCAAGAAACTGCCAAAAAAGAGCATGAGTTTTACCCTATTCTCCCAGGACAGGTCTTCTGCATGAGACTGCCTATGAATTAAAGGTAAGGACCAGTCTAATTCTGAAACAATAATCCATGTTCTAAACCTGATTTTAGACACTTGGTGAAAAAAAAACTTGCTATGAATATTTATTGTTTGTGTAATTTCCTCTGATTTCAATACCCAAATTTGAAAGAAAGTACTCTGAGAGTCTTCCTCAGAAACTCTCAATAATTAGAACAAAATGGACAAAATTATCCTAATATATCTTTTAATGATATGTCTGAATTACTTTGCATACAAGTAAAAAAGAAAGGAAAACTAACAAGTAAATATGAAGATGGAAATGTATATTTTTATCCAACAAGTAACAAGCTTCTTTAAAAGTCTGCTTTGACATCAAGATAATCAAAATTCTGACAATAATACAACACAATAAATAACATAAACAACTCAAGTTTTTATCTGCTATGCCAAATATAATTCCTCTGGTTTCTTTTTGTTTGTTGATTCATTCAAGAAAATCTTTTTAAAACTTGAATTGACCAAATGGGCTGCCTGTCCTGTTATCATATAACAGCAGCTAGAAATGTTGAATAAGTAGATGAATATGATAGAGCTGTGTATTAGAAACAACAAGCCAGGTTTATCCTAAATGCTTGCCCCATAGCCAGGTTAATTTTAAGTCAGCATGTGAAAGATTTTGTGATTAGACCTCAAAGCACAAAAATACCAATTAATTATGATGATTAGATATGTCTTCATTAGTAGTCTATAAATAAATCATGCTCAGATTATGTAGTCAGCTATCCTGGAAAAAATATTCTTCTAGAGGGATGTGAAAACAGCTTAATTAATTATAGATGCTCTGCAACTTGCAACTTGCCACATATTATATTTTGAAATGTTAAATACACATATATCCACATGTTATATATGCGTGGAGGTATTTGTCAAACCGTTTCAGTGTTTCTTTGTCAAACTGTTTCAGTGTTTCTTTATGCTATTTAGCACTAAAATGCTTTCCAGAGTCAAGATGGGAGTTTGCTAAAAATCTGCATTTATTGTTAAAAAAAATGTTAGAACACTTATATTTCCATTTCCTTTCATGTTTTCAGATGACAGTGTTTCTCTTTGATATTTAACTTCTATACTTCCAGAAATGTTCTGTGAATGTGCTCCTCTCCTCTTCCCACCCCTCAGTATTTTTTCCCTGCCCTCAGTTTACTTTTTCATTTTTTCAAGAGAATTTCTACCTGAATATGTGGCTTTATTAAAAACATTTTCATTGCATTTGTAGTTAACCCAATTGGCAAGACATTCCCCATCCCCTCCTCCAGGTCCCCTGTCCTCTTTTCTGTACCCTGCTAGACCTCCAAGAGATGACCTCTACGAACTATATCAAGCACCTCCTTGCCCTTCAGTTTCCAGTTGATTTCTGCTAATGGAGATCTCTGGCAGGAGATCAGAGGTGGTGGGTAGGGGAATTTATCCCCTAACCCCTTCACTGCAGGTTGACTGTATACCTCAGCGAAAAGTCCAAGCTCCTGGCACGTGATACTTACCAGTAGATCTTTCTATGGGTTTTAGTCCTTTCAGATCTAAGAGTGGTAACAGATCTCTTCGTGTAACTTGCCCTGGGGGAACTGCATTATCTCTCTTGGTTTCCTGACACCTTTATAGGCTAGCTTTTATAAATAGTCATTTAATTAAATTTATCTCAAATTATCCAATTTGAACAAGTAGTCAAAAAACAAGTAGTTTTCCACAGAACCTTGACTGATACATGATATTTCTTATAAATTATTCAAACAATACAAAAATAAAAGATTAAAACATGAACATCCTCATTACATCTTTTGCTTCAGAAAACTGGAAACACAATTTGAATTGGCTTAAGCACCTGGAGTTTTCTAGCTTTCTGAGTCCATATATCACATACAGAAACACATGCAGAAGCTTGCTCTTGTCAGAGCTAGTTGGGATTTAAGTAGGCTACAACAGAAGTTTAAGTTCCCATCAAGCATGCTTTTGCATCTGTTACCCTGGGAAGGAATTTGTATCAGTCAGGGTCCAATCAGGAGACAAAATCAAATTAATTTAACAGAAACAGAATATATAAATAATTATTAGTAAGGTTTTGAAGAATGAAAAAGGCGAAAAGGCAAATTAAATGATTATAGAAAGACTGTCAGCAGACTGCAGCTACCATCCTAGGGCTTTGGGAAGGAGTGCAAATGTACAAACTTGGAGTAGGCACCCAACAGAACTGAAGCTCAGAACTCAGAGAAGAGACCACTGCTTGACCTAAACTGAAATCTCTTAGCTTGGAGGAGATATCTCACTGGACTAGGATCCAGTCCCATGAAGAGGGATACTGAACAACATCAGAAGGTGCTGGAGTTTTTGCAGGTACACATCAAGGTTGGTTCAGCACGTTTAGAAAAGCTGAAAACTCAGTTCAACATTTTACTGAAATAAATTGGTGCCTCCAAAGGGAAGAAGTGAAAAGAGGCCAGGGTGATGCTGATAGGGACAGGAAGACAACAACAAGCAAATAAGATGGAACAAGTCCCTCTTCCTCCATCCTCATAGCTGCCTCTTGTGCTTCCTACTGACCAACACAGAGAGGCAGCTGGCGAAGCTGAAGATTTCCAGGCAGCATCATAGAACAGTGCAGAAGAGACAGTCTGAACTGAAAAGCAATGGCTTAATAAGGTGGTATAAGGTAATAGGCAGAAAATCAACTACACTCCTCTAGCGAAACACAGAGTTTCTACTGTACACAAGCCCTGTGTGAGGCTAGTCTGTCTTAATTGCAAGTAAATTTTAATATCCTTTCTAATAGGACATTTAATATGACAAAGAAAGCAATTATAATATTATTTAATAATAATAATAAAAGTAATAATATGGGACTTTGGGAGTGGCATTTGTATTAGGCAAGAAAAATAAATATAGTAACCAAATTGAGAAGGAAGAAGTAAATTGCAACTGCTTGCCAGTGGCATGAGATTATATATAGGAAAATTTGAAGATTCATCAAAAATCTGCTACAACTAATAAATAAATACAATAAAGTTATAGAACACAAAATCAATACACAAAAATATGTTGCATTTCCATACCCTAATAACAAATTATCATAAAGAGAACTAAGTAAACAATCCCATTTATAATTGTATCTAAAAGAATGTAATGTTGTTGTTCACTCGCTTAGTCATTTCTGGCTCTTTGGAACCCACGGACTGCAGCACGCCAGGCTTCCCTGTCCTTCACTATCTCCTAGAGTTTGCTCAAACTCATGTCCATAGAGTTGGTAATACCATCCAACCATCTCATCCGCTATTGCACTCTTCCTGCCCACAATCTTTCCCAGCATCAGGGTCTTTTCCAATGAGTCAGCTCTTCACATCAGGTGGCCAACGTATTGAAGCTTCAGCTTCAGCATCATTCCCTCCAATGAATATTCCGGGTTGATTTCCTTTCGGATGGACTGGTTTGATCTCCTTGCATTCCAAGGGATTCTCAAGAGTCTTCTCCAGCACACAGTAGAAAAGCATCAATCCTTCAGTGCTTAGTCCTCTTTAGGGTCCAGCTCTCACATCTGTACATAACTACCAGAAAAACCATAACTTTTGATGATACAGAGTGATTTGTCATAGCTTTTCTTCCAAGGAGCAAGTGTCCTTTAATTTAATAACTTAATAAAATTTAACTGAGTAATTTAAATACCTGTATATTCAAATACTCCATGGATAAAAAAAACTTTTGTCAGTGTTTTTAAAATTAACTGCAAAGTGGTAATAATTACAGTGCATAGGGCATGCTTGCTCCATGCATGTGTTTATGCTGCATACATGTATGCTAAATTGCATCAGTCATATTCTCATTTGGAAGGTGTTTGTTAATGGTGAGAACAAAATGAAACTCCAGGTGTTAAAAAATAAATAAATAAATAAAGACCTGTATACTGAGAACTAGAAAACATTAATGAAAGAAACTGAAGAATATACAGATAAATGAAAAGATATTCTGTGCTTATTCATCAGAAGAACTATTATTATAATTCACATAAACCCAAAGCAATGCATAGATTCAATGCAAATTCTATCAAAATTCCAGTGGTATTTTTCAAAGAAATAGAAGACACGATCTTCAATTTGTATGGAACCATATACAAATTTGTACAAATGCAAAACCAAGTACAAGTAGCCAAAGCAATCTTGAGGAGGAGAAAAAAGGAACAAAATTGAAAGCATCATGGTCCCTAGTTTCAAACTGTATTGCAAAAGTATACTAGTCAAAACAGTATGGTATTAGCATTAAAAACTGACACATAGACCAAAGTAACAGAATAGCAAGCCTAGAAATAAATTCATACTTATGTGGTCAATTAATTTATGGCAAAGGAGCCAAAATTACAATAAGGAAAGAACAGTCTCTTTTTTTGTTATTGTTGGAAAAAGTAGACAGCCACATGCAAAAGAATGAAATTGAAGCACAACAAAAATTAATTCAAAATGTACTAATGACTTGGATGTAATATCTGAAACTATTAAACTCCTGGAAAAGAAGCATAAGCAGTAAGCCCCTTGAAATAGGTCTCAGTAATAAGCTTTTGAATCTGATACTAAATGCAAAACCAACAAAAGCAGAAATAAACAGGTGAAACTACATCAAATTAAAAAAGCTTCTGCACAGCAAAGGAAACCATCAACCAAATGAAAAAGCAACATACTGAATGAGAGAAAATATTTGCAAAATATTCCATATTATATACATATATAACTATACTGTCCATGGAATTCTTCAGGCCAAAATACTGTAGTGGGTAGCCTTTCCCTTCTCCAGATCTTCCCAGCACAGGGATCAAACCCACATCTTCCACATTGCAGGCAGATTCCTTACCACCCGAGCCACAAGGGAAGCCCAAGAATACTGGAGTGGATAGCTTATCCCTTCTCCAGTGGATCTCCCTGACCCAGGAATCAAACCAGAGTATCCTGCATTGCAGGTGGATTCTTTGCCAACTGAGCTACCAGGGAAACCCTACATATATAACCATATATCTGATAATAAGCTAATATCCAAAACTTATGAATAACTCATACAACTGGATAGAAAAAATAAACTATTCAGTTAACTTGGGGGAAGAAGATCTGAATAGATATTTTTCTAAAGAACCATACAAATGGAAACAGGTACATGAAAAGATGCTCAAAATTATTATGCAGACTCAGATCTATAGAGTGAACTTTTGGACTCTGGGGGAGAGAGAGAGGGAGAGGGTGGGATGTGATGGGAGAATGGCATTGAAACATGTTAAAAATAAATAAATAAATAAATTTTTAAAAAAAATAAATAAATAAATAAACTCTCAAAAAAAAAAAAAAAGAAATGCAAAGCAAACCACAAGATAACACTTCACACTTTTTAGAATGGCTATTATCAAAAATATAAGAAGTCAGAAGTGTTGAAGATGTGGAGAAAAGTGAACTCTTGAGCACTGTTCATGGGATTAAGTTAGTACAGCCACTGTGGAAAACAATATGGAGGTTTCTTAAAAAATTAAAATGAAACTGCCATATGATCCAACAATTCCTGTTCTGGCTATGTATCCAGATAAATCAAAAGCACAAATTTAAACATATATATGCACCCTCATGTTCATTACAGCATTACTTAAAGTATCCAATATATGGCCATAACCTAAGTGTTTATCCATGGATGAACCGTTAAAGAATTGTGATATATGTATAAAATGGAATACTATTCAGCCCTAAAAAGGAAGAACTCTGTTGTTAGGGATATCATGGATGGTCCCTAAGACCATTATGCAAAGTGAAGGACACCAGTTAAGTTCAGTTCAGTTCAGACACTCGGTCGTGTTCGACTCTTTGTGACCCCATGATCGCAGCATGCCAGGCCTCCCTGTCCATCACCATCTCCCAGAGTTAACTCAGACTGACGTCCATCAAGTCAGTGATGCCATCCAGCCATCTCATCCTCTGTCGTCCCCTTCTCCTCCTGCCCCCAATCCCTCCCAGCATCAGAATATTTTCCAATGAGTCAACTCGTTGCATGAGGTGGCTAAAGTACTGGAGTTTAAGCTTTAACATCATTCCTTCCGAAGAAATCCCAGGATTGATCTCCTTTAGAATGGACTGGTTGGATCTCCTTGCAAAACAAGGGACTCTCAAGAGTCTTCTCCAACACCACAGTTCCAAAGCATCAATTCTTCAGTGCTCAGCCTTCTTCACAGTCCAACTCTCACATACATACATGACCACAGGAAAAACCATAGCCTTGACTAGACAGACCTTAGTCGGCAAAGTAATGTCTCTGCTTTTGAATATGCTACCTAGGTTGGTCATAACTTTCCTTCCAAGCAGTAAGCGTCTTTTAATTTCATGGCTGCAGTTCACCATCTGCAGTGATTTTGGAGCCGAAAAAATAAAGTCTGACACTGTTTCCACTGTTTCCCCATCTATTTCCCATGAAGTGATGGGACCGGATGCCATGATCTTCGTTTTCTGAATGTTGAGCTTTAAGCCAACTTTTTCACTCTCCACTTTCACTTTCAAAAAGAGGTTTCTTAGCTCCTCTTCACTTTCTGCCATAAGGGTGGTGGCATCTGCATATCTGAGGTTATGGATATTTCTCCCGGCAATCTTGATTCCAGCTTGTGTTTCTTCCAGTCCAGCGTTTCTCATGATGTACTCTGCATAGAAGTTAAATAAGCAGGATGACAGTACACAACCTTGACGTACTCCTTTTCCTATTTGGAACCAGTCTGTTGTTCCATGTCCAGTTTTAACTGTTGCTTCCCTACCTGCATACAGATTTCTCAAGAGGCAGGTCAGGTGGTCTGGATTCCCATCTCTTTCACAATTTTCCACAATTTATTGTGATCCACACAGTCAAAGGCTTTGGCATAGTCAATAAAGCAGAAGTAGGTGTTTTCCTGGAACTCTCTTGCTTTTTCCATGGTCCAGCAGATGTTGGCGATTTGATCTCTGGTTCCTCTGCCTTTTTGAAAACCAGCTTGAACATCAGGAAGTTCATGATTCACATATTGCTGAAGCCTGGTTTGGAGAATTTTGAGCATTCCTTTACTAGCATGTGAGATGAGTGCAATTGTGCAGTAGTTTGAGCATTCTTTGTCATTGCCTTTCTTTAGGATTGGAATGAAAACTGACTTATTCCAGTCCTGTGGCCACTGCTGAGCTTTCCAAATTTGTTGGCATATTGAGTGAAGCACTTTCACAGCATCATCTTTCAGGATTTGAAATAGTTCAACTGGAATTCCATCACCTCCACTAGCTTTGCTCATAGTGATGCTTTCTAAGGCCCACTTGACTTCACATTCCAGGGTGTCTGGCTCTAGGTAAGTGATCACACCATCATGATTATCTTGGTCGTGAAAATCTTTTTTGTACAGTTCTTCTGTGTATTCTTGCCACCTCTTCTTAATATCTTCTGCTTCTGTTAGGTCCATACCATTTTTGTCCTTTATCGAGCCCATCTTTGCATGAAATATTCCCTTGGTATCTCTAATTTTCTTGAAGAGATCTCTAGTCTTTTCCATTCTGTTCTTTTCCTCTATTTCCTTGCATTGATTGCTGAAGAAGGCTTTCTTATCTCTTCTTGCTATTCTCTGGAACTCTGCATTCAGATGCTTATATCTTTCCTTTTCTCCTTTGCTTTTCGCCTCTCTTCTTTTCACAGCTATTTGTAAGGCCTCCCCAGACAGCCATTATGCTTTTTTGCATTTCTTTTCCATGGGGATGGTCTTGATCCCTGTCTCCTGTACAATGTCACGAATCTCATTCCATAGTTCATCAGGCACTCTATCTATCAGATCTAGGCCCTTAAATCTTTTTCTCACTTCCACTGTATAATCATAAGGGATTTGATTTAGGTCATACCTGAATGGTCTAGTGGTTTTCCCTACTTTCTTCAATTTGAGTCTGAATTTGGTAATAAGGAGTTCATGATCTGAGCCACAGTCAGCTCCTGGTCTTGTTTTTGTTGACTGTATAGAGCTTCTCCATCTTTGGCTGCAAAGAATATAATCAATCTGATTTTGGTGTTGACCATCTGGTGATGTCCATGTGTAGAGTCTTCTCTTGTGTTGTTGCAAGAGGGTCTTTGCTATGACCAGTGCATTTTCTTGGCAAAACTCTGTTAATCTTTGCCTTGCTTCACTCCACATTCCAAGGCCAAATTTGCCTATTTACTCCAGGTGTTTCTTGACTTCCTACTTTTGCATTCCAGTCCCCTATAATGAAAAGGACATCTTTTTTGGGTGTTAGTTCTAAAAGGTCTTCTAGATCTTCGTAGAACCGTTCAACTTCAGCTTCTTCAGCGTTACTGGTTGGGGCATAGACTTGGATTACTGTGATATTGAATGGTTTGTCTTGGAAACGAACAGAGATCATTCTGTTGTTTTTGAGATTGCATCCAAGTACTGCATTTCAGACTCTTTTGTTGACCATGATGGCTACTCCATTTCTTCTAAGGGATTCCTGCCCGCAGTAGTAGATATAATGGTCATCTGAGATAAATTCACCCATTCCAGTCCATTTTAGTTCACTGATTTCTAGAATGTCGACATTCACTCTTGCCATCTCCTGTTTGACCACCTCCAATTTGCCTTGATTCATGGACCTGACATTCCAGGTTCCGATGCAATATTGCTCTTTACAGCATTGGACCTTGCTTCTATCACCAGTCAATCCACAGCTGGGTATTGTTTTTGCTTGGGCTCCATCCCTTCATTCTTTCTGGAGTTATTTCTCCACTGATCTCCAGTAGCATATTGGGCACCTATTGACCTGGGAAGTTCCTCTTTCAGTATCCTATCATTTTGCCTTTTTATACTGTTCATGGAGTTCTCAAGGCAAGAATACGAGATGGTTTGCCATTCCCTTCTCCATTGGACCACATTCTGTCAAACTTCTCCACCATTACCCGCCTGTCTTGGGTTGCCCAGCGGGCATGGCTTAGTTTCATTGAGTTAGACAAGGCTGTGGTCCTAGTGTGATTAGATTGACTAGTTTTCTGTGATTATGGTTTCAGTGTGTCTGCTCTCTGATGCCCTCTTGCAACATCTACTGTCTTATTTGGGTTTCTCTTACCTTGGGTGTGGGGTATCTCTTCACCGCTGTTCCAGCAAAGCACAGCCGCTGCTCCTTACCTTGGACTAGGGGTATCTCCTCACTGCTGCCCTTCCTGACCTTCAACGTAGGATAGCTCCTCTAGGTACCTCCTGCACCCGTGCAGCCGCTGCTCCTTGGACGTCGGGTTGCTCCTCCCAGCCGCTGCCCCTGGCCTCGGGCATGGGGTGGCTCCTCCCGGCCACCTCTAACCTCGGAGTTGAGTAGCCCCTCTCGGCTATTCCTGTGCCATCGCAGCCTGGCACTCTTGGCCGCTGCCCCGACCTCGGACGTGGGGTAGCTCCTCTCAGCCGCGCTTAGTGCTCCGCTTAGTGTGCCATTCGCAGCATCACATGGTCTCTCATATATGGAAATGAAAAATAAACAACAAAACAACACAAGCTCATAGATTGGTGGTTGCCAGAGGCAGGAAGTAGAAGTTGGGAGAAATGGGTAAACTTTTTTTTTCAGTTTAAATAAATTGAAAAAAAAAAGTGGAGGGGTGGCATCTGTTTGGTGGAAGGTAGGTCTCTTGCCCTGCTCTAGGTGCCAGAGATAAAAATGAATAGACTTTGACCCTTTTGTCTGAGCTTGAACCTTGGCTCCCTCCCAGGTTTACATAATGAAGACTTTATTCTCAAATAAATATTCTCAAGTAAGTTGAATATTTGTATCATGGCCTTAAAATATGCTCACTAAAAATTGTCCCTTTGGGGCTCTGTATCAACCTAGAGATGATAGGTTGATATCATCCTGGAGATGGGATGGGGAAGGAGATGGGAGGGAGGTTCAACAGGGAGGGGACATGAACATACCTATGGCTGATTCATGTTGAGGCTTGACAGAAATTGACAAAATTATGTAAAACAAGTATCCTTCAATTTATAAATAAATTAATTAAAAAATATCCCTTTGCTGTCTCACATACAGGGTTATCATTACCATCTTTTTAAATTCCATATATATGTGTTAATATACTGTATTGGTGTTTTTCTTTCTGGCTTACTTCACTCTGTATAATAGGCTCCAGTTTCATCCACCTCATTAGAACTGATTCAAATGTATTCTTTTTAATAGCTGAGTAATACTCCATTGTGTTTATGTACCACAGCTTTCTTATCCATTCATCTGCTAATGGACATCTAGGTTGCTTCCATGTCCTGGCTATTATAAACAGTGCTGTGGTGAACATTGGGGTACCCATGTCTCTTTCAATTCTGGTTTCCTCCATGGGTATGCCCAAAAGCAAAAGAGACACAGATGTATAGAACAGTCTTTTAGACTCTGTGGGAGAGGGAGAAGGTGGGATGATTTGGGAGAATGGCATTGAAACATGTATAATATCATATATGAAACGAATTGCCAGTCCAGGTTCAATGCATGATTCGGGATGCGGGGCTGGTGTGCTGAGATGAACCAGAGGGATGGTACGAGGAGGGAGGAGGGAGGGGAGTTCAGGATGGGATACATACATATACCTGTGGCAGATTCATGTTGATGTATGGCAAAACCAATACAATATTATAAAGTAATTAACCTCCAATTAAAATAAATAAATTTATATTTAAAAATAAATTAATTAAAGGATTGTTTAAAAAAATCCCTTTGGCAATCCAAATATAAAATGCTCTTCTTATTTTAAAGGAAAAACCTCCTAACACAGTGCGATTTCCTCTAATAGCAAAAATCCATTTTTACCAGCGTTTTGAAAGGAAAAAACTATAGGTTTCTTCCATTCCTCACCTAGCTCTAAGTCTAGGAGCCTTGAGTAACATCCATCCTGACCCTAGTTATCTTGAATCCAGTCTTGACGTTCAACAAAATATATCTCTAAAATTATAAATGTAATAATCATTTATTCCTGTGGCAGTAGCTACCGAAAGGAAAGGAAATGAAAGCAGAAAGAGATTTCAATTATGTATATATATTTTGGTGGCTCAGATGCACCCACTCCAGCACTCTTGCCTGGCAAATCCCATGGACGGAGGAGCCTGGTAGGCTGCAGTCCATGGGGTCGCTAGGAGTCAGACACGACTGAGCGACTTCACTTTCACTTTTAACTTTCATGCGTTGGAGAAGGAAATGGCAACCCACTCCAGTGTTCTTGCCTGGAGAATCCCAGGGACGGCGGAGCCTGGTGGGCTGTCGTCTATGGGATCGCACAGAGTTGGACACGACTGAAGCGACTTAGCAGTAGCAGTAGCAGCAGCAGCAGATGGTAAAGAATCCGCCTGCAATGCAGGAGACCTGGGTTCGATCCCTAGATCAGGAAGATCTTTTGGAGAAGGGAATGGCTACCAACTCTAGTATCATTGCCTGGAGAATTCCATGGAAAGAGGAGCCTGGTGGGCTACATCTGCAAGGTTGCAAAGAGTCAGACAAGACTGAGCAACTAACACTTTCACTTTCATATATATTTTCAAGAATAAGGTTTGCTGAGAAAAAGATATGTCATTGGAGCTAATGGTCATTTTTTAAATGATCACAAAATTATATATAATATATGCATATGTGGATGTGATATAGATATATATACGTGTGTGTGTGTGTGTGTGTGTGTGTGTGTGTGTGTGTATCACTTTTATTAAAAAAAAGTTTGGCCACACCACATGGCATGTGGGATCTTAGTTCCCCACCAATTGAACCCACACCCCCTGCATTGGAAGCATGACGTCAAAATCACTGGGCTGTCAGGGAATTCCCAATATCACATTCATTTTTCTCTAAACTATGTATTTCCTTTGCCATTGGCACTTGTTGAGCTTTTTAGCCAGTGAAGTGATCAACCCTTTACTCCTAGGAGTTCTAAGCTCTTCTGTGTGCTGTGCTGTGCTTAGTTGTTCAGTCATGTCTGACTGTTTAGGAGTCCTGTCTATACAGAGTCTCAATCTTGTACAAGTAGATATGATTGTATGAAAATTCCTCAGAGACCACGAAAAACCTATCCTCCTTGATGCATCACTATTCTCTTTTCTTTTGATTTCCAGAATCTAATAACCCAATTCAAGAGAGTAACCCCTGTTTTTGCCTGCTGACTCGGTTTCATGAGACTGAATGGTCTAGCTGATGTCGTTTACTTTCATGTAACCATTGCTGAATCCCTTGGTAGAACATTTTCCCATGGTTATTACTAATGTCTAAATTAGTAGCTCCCAATCTCAGGGATAAGAATTTTTCTAAATATGTCAATGGTTGATTAGGTTTAATTGTGAGAGATACTATAATAATTACAACTTCATTCTTTTGTTTTGCCTTTGTGTGCTTAGTCACTCAGTCATATCCAAATCTTTGCAACCCTTTGGGCTGTAGCCCACCAGACTCCTCTGTTCAAGAGGTTTCCCAAGCAAGAATACTGGAGTGGGTTGCTATTTCCTTCTCCAGGATATCTTCCTGACCCAGGGATCAAACCTGAATTTCTGGTGTCTCCTGCATTGCAGGTGGGTTCTTTATCTGCTAAGCCATCAGATAAGCCCTATTCCTTTGTTTGGGGACCTACAAATACTTACTATGAAAGAAATAGTGCCATATATTGGTCAGTGTTTCAAAACATAGATACCATCCTATGATCTGATGCCATAATTGATTCCTTAGTAATGTACATGATAAGACTAAAGTAACCTAAGGACACTACCCCATTGTCTTCGTTCTTTCATGAGAAATTGAGCTCCTTGTTTGGAAAAACTTATGAGCAGTGTCATCATGTTGAATGAAGTATTCTGTTGAATAAAACATTTGTGAAAATACTGTCTTGAGGCATGATGAATGGAGAAATCAAATCTAAATCCAAATCCAGAATAAGTATAATAACTAATCTGCATCACAGGAACTCTCCATGACAAAGGAAGTAAAATAGAAAAATCATCACCTGATGCCCAAATATATTATTGTACAATATTACAGGTTCAGACATACCACTTTTCGGAAAATGTCTTCATATATTGGTGAAGGGGATTCTGTATTGTTATATTTGTGAATGCATCCATATTGTTCACCATAGCCACATAATTCATTAGGTAAGTTCTGAAGATATTATAGAAGAGAGATAACTGGCACTAACAGATCATGTTGTCTTGTATGCCTAATTATTATGAGTGAAGATGTCTTTTGAGCACGTAGCATGGATATTCTTCATGTTCCAAGCCCATTTCAAAATCTTTATCCCTGCTTCTCCTACCCCTCCAAAATACATATTCTTTGAGATTCCTTATTATTTAAGAAAACTAGCAGCCACTATCTATAAATTCTGACAGATCCTTGTTGAAGGCAATGTGAAACAGTTGTCAAAGTCTACATGATAACAACCAAGAAAATTGGACTTCCTGTGGCATTTTTTTGTACCAGGAGATTCACAAGTTGCCCTGAAAACCATAAAGAGAGAATATCCTCCAATAGGTACAAGGAGTTAATACATGCTTAAAGCTCATTTAGCATTTCCCTTTCATCAGGGAACCTTTACTCTGGTAAGTGGCTCTAGGTGTATTTAGGGAGAAGCAGGAGGATGTTTCTTTGAATCTTCTTCAGTTTCAATGGACTATCAGTGGGAGTTAGTGTTTGGACTGCCAACATACTCTTTCTATCAGTTCTTTAATTTTCACATGAGAGAGAAATAAAAGCTGTGAATTCGACTGATAGTCTTAATTCTACTATCTCGAAGACCACATTTTATTTTTTACCCAGCTCAGTTCCTGCAACAACAAAAGATGAAAGATTCTTTTATCTTGATCCTAGAGACTCCCTGGATTTCAGTCAGTGCTATGAGTCTAGAATTCAAGGATTTTAACTTGTCATTCTCTTTCTTTAAGCTGCCCATTGATGTTTGAAGCAGCTGCCCCTTTTCTAAGCCCATAAATTCCTCATGTACATCCTACTGTTCTGTGGTAAGAGCAACTCAGTTCGCATAAGTGATGCCTGTATTGTGCACTTGATGCCAGGTGACCACAAGCAATGATTTGATTAGCTTTTTCACTGCTGAAGAATTCTCATATTGGCATTTAAGCAAGGTTTTGACTAGTTTCTGATCCAGCTATGCCAGGGAACAATTGATGGTCCCCATATTCTCTTGCAGGCATCTATCAATGAACCATATTCCTTGGTAACAATTTCTCTCTTGGTTATGGATCTTGATTGTGAACAGCAAAAACAGCTCTAGCTAATAAAAGGAGAACATTGATTTGTTGAAAGAATGTTGGATAGCTCACACAATTAGCTGGCAGGATGGAAGACCTGCTAGGAAAATGGGCAGAAAACAACAGAAGCTCTGTGGGAGGAACTGGAGCCAAGATGATGTTGAAGAAATGCACTTGTTTGGATGCCCCTTATGTACCACTGGTGCCATATACAGGTCTGTGCAGGATTATACCACTGCTACCCACACCAGAAAGTGATAGATGATAAATCCAAAGGGCATAAATCCAGTTTAAATCACTGGTAAGCAAGAAAAAGAATGTAGATCAAGCAGAAG
>SJYQ01008034.1:38793-67250 GCA_006410935.1 Redunca redunca
AAAATTACTCTTGCAAAAAACAAGGGAATTAATGGAACAAACAAATTCTTTATATTAGGCCTAATAAAATAGTTCTAAAAGGTAATTGAGTGTGTCAATAAAGTAAAATTAATGGCTTTCCCATTCATATGCACAAGATACAACTACTAGAAAATACAATGAAAATATATAATGTAAAAATAGCATGTAAAATAAAGGACAAATTCCACTCACAATGGTAGCAAAACCCTTCAAGATTCCTATGTATTTATCTGAAAGGATACATAAAACTTAAGTGGAGAGAAAAAAAAATTTTCTAAAGACATGAAATGTATTCCTGAATGTGAAGTTTCTATCCTAATTCTTAATTTTTCTTGTTAATTCTCCTCTAAGACAGTTAATATTTTTTAAGTCAAATTCATCTTGTTATTTTAACTTGTCTAACTGATTCCAAATTGTTTTCCATTTGTTTGTTGTTGTTGTTTGCTTTGCTTTATTTTTGCTTTTTTTAAAATAAATTTTCTCAAATAAAGATATTGCTAACATATTAGTTGAAATATTTCTTTGTTGGATAGGTATCTTTCATTTATTGAAATATGCTAACATCTCTGGCCTTCACTTAGTAACTGCTAGTGGCACACCATTAGTCATTGTGACACCATAAAATACCCTCACACCTCCCAATATTCCCTGATGATATGGAGCAACTTAATATTGAGAATTAGTGGTCTGGAAAATATCAAATCATACTATAAAGCAAAACCAGCAAAACATTGTAGTGTACACAGAGAAATAGGAAAATAGGTCAGTAAAACAAATAGAAGTATGAAATAGATTTATGTGCATATACAAATTTTCCTTATCATGAGAATGATCTTTGAAATCATTGAGGAAAGATAGATTTTATTGATTAGGTTATAAATCTAATACACACTGATGTACACACACACAAGCAGTTTCCAGATAGATTGAAACGTGAAGTAAAAAAAATAAATGAATTTCTGGGAGGATTGTAGGGGAGTATTTCTATATTGACAAAATATTGATAAACAAGTAGCTTCCCTAGGAAGGAAAAAATTAGAAATCAATAGCAGTTTTGCCTACAAGATATTTTAAACTTCTGTAAAATAATAGACATCATAAAAAAATTAAAAAGTGAGAGCAGAGAAGAAAAATTAACAAACAAGTAATACTCACAAAATAAAGTATTTCTATTCAATGATAAGTTGAAAATAAATTAATTAGGTATGAATGGCATGTTTACAATGTTGAACTTTCAATCCAATGTATCATTATAATGAAAAATGTTTTGTATACATTTTTGTAATATCAACAACCTTGCCTCAATTAAAGGCCAGTTCTGGTGGTTAAAAATGTCCCTTCAATATTGGACAAAAAATAAAAATAGAAAGAAAGAAACAAAGGTGAGGAAGGATGGTAGGAAGGAAGGAAAGAGGAAAGAAGGAAGGGTCTAGTTAGTCATAATCTGGTGAGATGTATGAATTTCAAGGATTAAACAAAATACTAATTTATAAGAATTGGAAGATCCAGCAGGGGAAAAAAAAAATATTAGTATGGACTCAGCTGAATTCAAGGACTCCATCAATTCGTTGGATATAACTGACATTTATAGACTGCTTCAACCAACAATCCCAGAATACACATTCTTCTCATATGGAACATTTACCAAAATATACCATGTTGTGGGTCATAAAACAGTTTTAACAAATTTGAAAGACTAGAGTTGCTACTGGAGAAGGCAATGGCACTCCACTCCAGTACTCTTGCCTGGAAACTCCCATGGACGGAGGAGCCTGGTAGGCTGCAATTCATGGGGTTGCTAAGAGTTGGGCACGACTGAGCAACTTCACTTTCACTTTTCATTTTCATGCATTGGAGAAGGAAATGGCAACCCACTCCAGTGTTCTTGCCTGGAGAATCCCAGGGATGGGGAGCCTGATGGGCTGCCGTCTATGGGGTTGACTGAAGCAACTTAGCAGCAGCAGCAGAGTTGCTACAGTATCTGCTCTCAGACCACAGAGGAGGATAAACCAGAAATCAATGATAGAAAGATAACTGTAAAATCCCCAAGTAAGTGGAGATTAAACAATACATTTCTAAATAACACATGTCAAGAAAACATTCTCAAGGGAAATTTTTAAATATTTTTAATTAAATGAAAATATAACATCAAAATTTGCCATTTGCAATGAAAGCAGTGCTTAGAGGGAAATATATTTCATTGAATTACCATATTAGAAAAGAGAAAACATATAAATCAAAAAAATTACATTTCTAGCTTGGGAAGCTAGAAAAAGAAGGGCAAACTAAATCTGAAGTAAGCAGGAGAAAAATAAATAATTAGAATTAGAACAAAAATCAGCAAAATTGAAAACAAAATCAATAGAGAAAACTAATGAAAATAAAATCTGGTTCTTCGGAAAGATTAATAAAATTTAAAAAAAAAAATACCTCTAGCAGGCTAAGAAAATAAGAGAGGATAAAAAGTACAGTATCCGAAATGAAAGCAGACACATCACTAGTGATCCTATGGACATTAAAGAAAGATTGTTTTTGTTCAGTCGCCTAGTCATGTCCAGTATCTGACTCTTTGTCACCCCATGGACTGCAGCCCACCAGGCCTCCCTGCCCCTCATCATCTTCCAAAGTTTGCCCAGATTCATTTTGATTGCATGGGTGATGCCATCCAGCCATCTCATCCTCCAACACCCTCTTCTCCTTCTACCCTCTATCTTTCCTAGCATCAGGGACTTCACCAGTGAGTCAGCTGTTCACATTAGATCACCAAAATACTGGAGTCTCAGTTTCGTGGATCACTGCGTATGGTGAAAAGGTCTGCATAACTGGATGAAGTTATGAGACATGTCATGTAGGGCCATCCAAAATGGATGGGGCATAGTGGAGAGTTCTGACAAAATGTGATCCACTGGAGGAGGGAATGACAAACTACCCCAGTATACCTGCTGTGAGAACTTCATGAACTGTATAAAAGGACAAAAAAAGAAAGCTAAAGGAATACAATGAACCCTATGTCTACAAATATGATAACCTAGATGGAATGGACAAATTCCTTGAAAGATCCAACTTTTCATCCAAGAGGAAACAATCTGAGTTGGTCTAAATCTATTACAGAAGTTGAATTAATAATTAATAACCTTCCATAAAGCATCATACCAGTGAATTCTACCAAGCATTTAAGGAAGAATTTGTACCAGTTGTCTAAAATCATTTTCAGATGATAGAAACAGATAGAGTACAATCCAGCTCATTCTTTAAGGCCAGAATTACACTAATATCAAAATCAGACAAAGGTATTATTAATGTAATCAATGACATCAATAAACAAACAAACAAAAAAACATGATTTTTTCATTAGATGTAGGAAAGCATTTGGTAAAATCCAACATCCATTCATGATAAAAACTCAGTAGACTAGGGACAGAGGATAATATCCCCAACTTGATAAATACTCTCAATCAAAAACTTACAGCTAGCATCAAATATTTCCCTCTGGTACAAGGCAAGGACATTTGCCCTAATCAACTCTTTTATATCATTCTACTGGAAGTACTAGCTAATGAAATAAGAAAAGGAAATAAGAGATATACAGCATGGGAAGGAAGAAATAAAACTGCCTTTGTTCATAGAAGACAGTTGTTCACAAAATCCAAATAAGTGGACAGCAAAAATGATGGAATTAATATGTGATTATAACAAGGTTGTAGGATACAAGGTAACAAGTGAACCTCTTTCACATAAAACCTGGGCACCTCTCAATTGGCTGCTTCTATACAGACCCCTGGGTAATTGGGCTTCTTATGCTAAGAACAGACCTCTGTTCTCTGGAAATTTAGAGGCAACTGATCAGTGCTTATATCTCCCTTTGTGAGGGTTGCCTGTATCTCGGGGAGGGAGTCAGAAGCACAGAAGCTTCCCAAGTCATGAAATTTTGCACAGATATAAATTTTGAGATTGAAAGAAATTCTGGAAGAATTGTTTTCATTAAGGGACTGAGCAAGTTTATAGTAGAGTCATGGATGAACAAATCCTAGTCCAAGAACTCCTGGGAGACTTTGAGGTTTTACCTCAAAGACTATGTGGTTTTGTTCATGAACCTTGTGAGTTTTCTAAACTGATCCTCACATTCACAGAAACCCTTTTCTCATTTTATGCAGAGCCTTCTGACTGAGCTGGGTCCAAGTCTGGCCCCTTCTGTGATTATTTCCAACCCTCTAGTAAGCACCAGACCTCCCTATGCACAGATGGAGATTCCATGACCATGCTGGAACACTGAAGAACAGCCAAAGGCTCTATTTCATAGTTATTTGTATGGTTTCTTCACACCACAGAAAGGCAAGAATGAGGTTTGTTAGAGATTACAGTGATCTAACAAGTGAGACCCAGACCAGTGTTAGTGGTAAATCCGGGAGTGGAACGTGTCTAATTCATTATGTAGTTGTTGAACTCTTTCCTATTTAAAGCTAATATATTATTGATATCCTCCTAGTATTCACAGAAGAGAGAGAATGAAGGGGTTGTTAAAAACCTGTAATCTGAACTTTGAAAGTTTTCTTATAATGACTGGGCTATTTCCTTTCTGGGTTCAGTTTCAAAATGTAAACAAAATGACTACTACAATTGTAAAGTATTACTCGTACAGTAAACACTGTGCTTAATTCTTTTTTTTTTTTTCCTGAACTTTTAACAGAACAATTTAAATACATAGTAAGATTGTTGTTCTTTACAAGTATATGTTTTAGAGGGAAAAGACAAGAATTTTTTTTTAAGAAATAGTAATGCCATTTATTATTTTTTTATCTTTCTGAACTAAAACTGCAGATGAAAGTAAGCTTTCCTAGAATAAGCTTAGCTTGGGAAACAACCATCTGTACTCAGGGACTCAATCTATTCCCAGAGGATCATCTATTGGCAGGAAGGTTAATACTTGATTTCAGATTGCTTGCCTCTTTTAACTCAATGTGAAGTCTAGTCATAATGAAGATTCAAACAATATTTTAAATTCTGTATAAGTGCATGAATTTCATCCAACATGAATTAAGAGTTTTAACTTCTTTTTTAAAAATAATAGTAGGGAATACGTTAACTTGACACTTTCTGATTACAAAATATATGTCCTTATAAAATCTTCTAACTATTTCAACCAGCTAGGGTAGTCTTCTGCAGTAAACCTTTTGTTCTTCAAAATGTTTCTCTGCTAACCAAATCTCATGTTTCCTTCTTTACAGATAGGAAGTCCTTTACAATTAAATTGCAATTCCTTTTACCTTGTATAGGGGACAAAATCTACTTCAGTTTCTGGCCAGTTCCTACATCTCCACTTTATGATTATATTTTCATTTGTTAACAATTCCATATATTTACTGATGATTTTCCCATCAAACATTTGTGATTTCTCTCTGTTTTCAGCTTCTAGTACAACAGAATAATTATAAAATTTGTGCACCAGACCTTGACAGTGAAGACACCATTTAGCTTCTCTACAGATGTGTCAAATATTTCCATCATGTGCAGTGCCACAATAGGAATCATTATGTCTGATGCCATGAAAGTGAAGGCCTGCAACATATTCTCATTCACTTGCCTTTTAAAAAGTGACAGTCCCTGAGTTGTTATAATTTTGTTGGTAAATTCATTCCCATCTTAAATTCATTACTATGTGCCTTTGTGCATGTGTGCTGAGCTGCTTCAGTAGCTCAAACAGTAAACTGCCTTCAGTTCAGTTCAGTTCAGTTGCTCAGTCATATCCGACGCTTTGTGACCCCATGAATTATGCCAGGCCTCCCTGTCCATCACCAACTCCTGGAGTTCACTCAAACTCATGTCCATCAAGTCAGTGATGCCATCCAGCCATCTCATCCTCGGTCGTCCCCTTCTCCTCCTGCCCCCAATCCCTCCAGGCATCAGAGTCTTTTCCAATGAGTCAACTCTTCGCGTGAGGTGGCCAAAGCACTGGAGTTTCAGTTTTAGCATCAGTCCTTCCAATGAACACCCAGGGCTGATCTCCTTTAGGATGGACTGGTTGGATCTCCTTGCAGTCCAAGGGACTCTCTCAGGTAACCTCAAAAAAACCTTCCTGCTCTTGGAAGTGCCTGCAGCTTTCATACAGTCCTTTAAAAAAAAAAAATGTTTTGCTCACATTTGCCTCAATGTCATCTACTTCATTTTCTTCAGCAAGTTTGAATATTTTAATCAATCCCTGGTGCTTTACTCTAGCTTCCTTAATTATACTTTTTCTAGCCCGGTTTAATGTTCCACTCATAAAGTAGAATCTACTTTCCTTCCAGCTGCTTCACAAAGCCTCACCTTCTTACCTGCTTTAGCTCACTGATCTTGCAGCAACCAGCCTACTGTCTACAACAATGCCCACCCGTAGCTCACAGAACCTCCCCTTGCATCAACTGGCAGCCATCCTTCTCTGTCCGTGGCCAGTTGTTAGTCTGTCCTCCCACTCCACCATGATCTAAGGCAGATCCCCTTTCCCTGCTTGGTCATGTCTACACAGGTGCTGCAGCCTCTTTCAGGTTCAGTGCATGATCTGTCCTGGGGAATGTTCTATGTGCTCTTGAGAAGAAGGCCTATCCTGTTGCTTTCAGACGGAATGTTTTGTGTATGTCTATTAGACATCTGGTCTAGTGTGTAGTTTAAGTCCATTGTTTCCTATTGATATTTTTGGTCTGGTTGCTTGAAAGTAGAGCATCAAAGTCCTCTACTATTATTATACTGCTGTCTATTTCTCTCTTCAGATCTGTTAATATTTGCCTTATATATTTAGGAGATCCAATTTGGGTACATAAATATTTACAAATGTAATGTCCTTTTGTTGGATTAACTCTTTTGATATTGTATAATGACCTCCTTTATCTCTTATTACAGATTATTTTATCTTATATAAATATAGCTATCTCTACCCTCTTTTCAGTTTCATTTGCATGGAATATCTTCTTCTATTTCTTCACTTTCAGTCTTTGTATGTCCTTAAAGCTGAGGCCTCTTATAGTTATCATATAACTGCATTTTTTTAAACCCATATAGTCATTCTGTGCCCTTTGATTGGATAATTTAGTCCACTTACAATTAAAATAATAATTAAAAAGGTAAGGACTTACTTTTGCCATTTTATTAGCTGTTTTGTGACTATTTTGTAATTCCTTTGTTTCTTTCTTCTTCCCTTGCTCTCTTCTTTTGTGATATGATGATTTTCTGTAGTGGTACACTTAGATTCCCTTCTCTATATCTTTCATGTATTTACATAGGTTTTTGCTTTGTGATTATGATGAGGCTTACAAAAAATATCTCACATTTATAACAGTTTATTTTAAGCTCTAACCACTTAGCTTTAAATGTAAAATAAAGCTTTACATTTTTACTATCCCACCCATGCACACATGGATTTTATAATTTTGATGCTAAAATTTGCATCTTTTGTCTTGTGTATCCATTAGCGTTATTGTAGTTATAGTTATTTTTAATACTTTATCTTTTAACTTTTATATGAAGTGGTGATTAATTTATTTTAATCAGAGTTCATCTCATTTTCACAGGAAAATAATTGACATATTAGAATACAATTAAATCATGTAATTGTCCAGCTTTTACCTGCATTTATTATATAGATCATTTAAACATTTTATTGTCATTTTNCCAGTGGTTTTCAGAGACATTGCAAATAAAATCGACTGGATTCACATGCTTAGAACTCAGTCCGTTCCACTATATGCTCATGTCTGCACAAAGCTACTGATAGAACTGGATCCGAAAGTTGGAGTTCAAAACAGAAGATCTGCTATTCTGTGTATATGACAAGGTACACAAATGTATTTTTACAGGCCTACCTTCCAGCGGTGTTTACCTTCTATAATACAGATGCAAATTAATTTAGATTTTGTTGCAAGATAAACTGCATAGGCAGCATGATTTGAAACAATGGCAGTGGATGACTTTTGGGAAAGCTAAGTCAAATGAAATGTATTTCATTATGGGTTTATTCTTGAGACATAAAATGTGTTTTAGGAAGACAGTCTGAATGTATTAACTCCTGCATTTGCCTCTTTTATTCTCTTTCAAGGCAGGCCCAGGTGAGAATATAAAAAAGGAAGTGTCCATCCTATGAGTACACCCTGTGTCATACTCTTTGCTGTATAGAGGTATTTGTTCTTGAAAGGATAATTAAACTGGCCTTATCCAATGTCTCTTGCACATTACATGTGTGCATTTTTACAAAGGGAAAATAAAACCTGACTGCAAAGCATAATTATAAATGGTAATAGTTACATTTTCATCATATTTATGCAATAAATAAGTCTGTCAAACCTAGAGTTTGGAATTTGTAGTGTTGCTTCCCTCCTGTACTGATATAATTTATTTTGCTCCTCTGGTAATGAGGCTGGCTTTAGATAGCCGTGAGCACCAGTCTCAAATAAAAATTAAAAGTCAGTATATTACATTTCTCCTTCTGTTCCTTCTGCATATTACATTGCTCCATAAGCTCATTGATTCTGGAATTCTATCTCTCCTTTGGCACAATTTTCCTCTGTGGTATGATGCTATGAATATTTATGGCACAATAAAAATAATATAATAATAAGCATTTTTCTAAACTTGTGCTGCATATATCTTCAGACAGGCGCTGGGAGGGCTATATCTGTTACCTCCCACTAGAGAAGATCTTTATGTCCTGTGAAATAGCTGGCTGTCCCAAAGACCTTCACTTCCACGTGAGTTAAATGGCTTTTATACTGACAAATTCCAAGAGGAATTTTTGTTCTTCCATGTATAGTTTAGGCTCTCATCATCTCTGAAACATTGCCAGATTTTCCTTACATTGAATGGGCTTCAATTGATATCCTTATTCATCCTTCCTGTGTCAACCACTACAATTCATGCTTTTATAGCCACCTTAAATCTTTAGTCTGTAAAATTCCAGGGTCCAGAATACTCTGAGCAGACTATTATCTTGCTCAGTGAAGCGGGACTGCTTTCCCCTCACTCCTCCTCCATCACCTTAACTGACGGGATTTCTTTTCATTTATAAATTTAACTCAAATTGTTTTCTTTTTTCAAATATTTGCCAAAATCTCTCATTCCAGCCAATTTCCCCAGCTTGATATCTGCGGAGCTGTACACAGTGTTCCTAATTCTGTGACTTTGGATTTTGCCCCATGTCAGTCTCCCATTTATCCTCTGCAGTCATTCTTCTTATCTGTGTAATTAAGATAGTTAGAATTCATTCCATTTCCCACTAATAATTACCAGAAAAAGAGGTTTTTAAGCTTTGTCAACTGTTAAAGAAATTCCGAGGCTCCTATCATATGAACATTCTGATATTTTATTGTAAAACTTATGGGAATTATTTTAAAGCTATAAGATACCTCCAAAAACTTTCCTCAACATTTGGGATATGCGTGTATGTGTTTATGTATCTGTAAGAGAAAAGAGACAGAGATGGAAACAAAAACACAGCCAGAAAATGCCCTTTACTACGTTTTCATATGGAAACCTTTTTGGGAGACAGTTATCCATGAGTTTCTCACATTTCTGCACATCTTCTGAGCAGAGGCCTAGGCCTTTGTTCTGGACTATTATTTCGAGGCTGTTAGTTTAGCAAACAGCATCAGGAGATAGATAGTTTCTCCCCCTGGGGCAAAAGGCAGTTTTATTTTTTTGTTCTGTGTTTTGTTTCAGGCTTCCCAGATACTCAATTGGTAAAGAATCCACCTGCAGTGCTGGGAACCCTGATTTCTGGGTTTGGAAGACTCACTGGAGAAGGGATAGGCTACCCACTCCAGTATTCTTGGGCTTCCCTGGTGGCTCAACTGGTAAAGAATCTGCCTGCAATATGGGAGACCTGGGTTCAATCCTTGGGATTGGAAGATCCCCTGGAGAAGGGAAAGGCTACCCACTCCAGTATTCTGGCCTGGAGAATTCCATGGACTATACAGTCCGAGTTGGACATGACTGAGAGACTCACTCGTTTCATTGTTTTTGTTGTTCTTATTTGTTTATGTTACTGTCCACTATAATGAAAACATGTTTGTCTTTGGGTTAAAAGAAGGCATGTTTTCTACCTATTACAGAGGTTTTGCTTTCTCTAACTCATGTTTTGTCTCATACTGTAACCATGTGCAAGATATCAACTGAATCTCTTCATGCTGTACTATGGGAATTGGAACTTGGGGAACCTGTGAAAATACTGACACTCTTGCTATTACTGTCACTGGAAATAAAGTCTTCTGTCTCTTATCCCAGGGGGTTGTTTTTTAACTTATTTACTTTTTGTGTTCTCTGAAAATCTATAACAGAGAGTAAGTTGCTAGTCAAGTAAAACCTCAAAGCCTCCATTATTCTGATGGATGAGAGGCTGGCAGAGATATGGCTTTCTGCAGGAATAAAGATAAAGGTATCATGGGCTGGTTAAAAAGAGAAGAGGAAAGTTCATGTATGATCAAGTGGGTATAAAAAATTCTCCATCTTATTTCCTTTTAATTAACAGGAATTGTGGAGATGGTTTCAGGTCGAGCACTAGGAAGTAAGTGTAAACACAACCTCAAATGATGCCCAAGGTATTGCTTATTCTCTTCTAAGAGCAAAAACTAAAGTTTCTCAGCTGGATCATCCTCACGCAGAAATTTGTACCACCATTCGTTCAAAAGAAATGGACTGAAGAGACTTCATTACCACAGAGGGTAAAAGCAGACAAACCATTAGAATTTTGGTCAGTTTGGCTGAGGAGATGAGACATGGGGATATATTGCTTGACTTCGGGCATGTAATGACAATTATGGCAAAATGGCTATGGAAGGGTTGCTTATGGCTTAATCCTTTCTGCAATCTAGCAGGCCAACTTCAGAGGTACTTTCAGAGATCACAATAAATGGTCTCAAGGCTTTGCTCATTGGGCCTTTGCTACCCTGAGGGGAATTCCTGGTGAGAAAGAAAATTTGTTTGGGAAACCATAGATGCAGCATTGACAAAGATTTGGGCTCTTACTGCCCTGGGTGAGCTTTACAATGCTGATGAAAGTGACTCACTAATAAATAAGAAATGGACTCAAAGAAACCTGGTAAGTTTGCTCAGCAAGAATGCCACCTTGGAAAACTCCCTTAGGCCTTACATTGAAACTGGGCAAGAACTTAAGTTGTTATTTTCACAATGCAATTTCAGATGCTCTTGATTAAGGTAGAATCAAAAAAGTTTCCTCTGTGTATGTAACATCCACATCAGCCAAGTAGAATAAATCTCACAGCCTCAACCAAGCAATGTGATTATGGCAGTTGAATCAAAGTTTCCCCAAAGCTAAAATAGTTGGTGTCAGTAGTTATAATCTTGGCCTCTTTTATGACTTTGGATGGACTAAAAACATTGAAGCTTCATTTGGTTGAGCTGTATGTGGGCACCACTCTGCTCACAACTGAAAGTAAACATGATTTGACTTTTGATTACCCCAGGCTCTCTGATTCCTCCCTCTTGATTAACCTGATTTCAACCACTTTAAAGAGAAAGGTGATTTTGGATGAGTTCTAGGTGTCCCTGATTCCGTGAAAAACCAAAGGCTATACACATCCATCTAAGTCTACAGGGGAATTTGGACGAAGGAAGAAATTCAAATATGTGTAATTCTTTTGGAGAAGAGTGCATGCATGCTCAGTTGCCAAGTCGTGTCTGACTCTTTGCAACACCATGGACTCCTCTGTCCGTGGGATTTTCCAGGCAAGAATACTCGAACCTAAGACTCCTGCATTGGCAAGCAGATTTTTCACCGCTGAGCTACCTGGGAAGCTCTTGGAGAAGGGTAACTGAGTCCCAATTCCTCCTGGTTCTACAGTTACAGGGATACCCAGATTCAGATATTGAGATTTGGACTAGGTACGCATTGGGTAAAGAGAGTTAATATGTCCTTGTGGACGTGGCCCTTTTGATCAATTCAATATACTGTTGTGATTTCTGCTCCTACATGTACAATTATATTAATTTATATGTGTTTACTGTGAATACTTATAAAATCCAGAATAGATTATCCCAATTAAGAAGTGTCATATATAGAAAATCACTATGCGACATGTAAATCATTTCCAAGCTCCTCTGCCTATTCACTCCAAGGTTGTCCAAGAGAAACAATATATAATCCAAGGATAACAAATAGAAATCACAGTCTTAACGTCTTAAAGACAGTGAGGATGGATCACAAAATCAAAACAAGAATCCTGTGCAGCCAGTGAAAAATCATAATGGGAGATAGAGTCTTATGGTGGCTTATTACCAACTGAATCTTGTTATTGCTACTATAGCCCTACAAATAGATTCATTGCACAGACTGATGGCCCTTGGTATGCTTTGTTAAACATTGGCAACACCGTCTTTTGCATCCTGCTGTCACCCAAGGATCAAGACCAATGTCCCTTCACTCAGCAAGGCCTTCAATATATATTTACAGTCCTCCCCAGGGGATACCTAAGCTCCCCTGTCTTTTGCCTTCAGGGCGTGGCCCAGATAAAACTAATATCTCTACCATATTAAGTCTGAATTTTAGACTATTTAAGTCATAAATAGATGATAACCTGTGGGTCAGCAAGTTTGAGGCTTCAGTGTGAACAGACTTAACTTCAGTGTTACCACAGTTCTCCCGGCAAGAGTGGCTGATAAACTAACAAAATTTAGAGGCTTGATAGCCAAGGAGTATCTTGGGATTGTGTGGGTATATATCAAAGTTCTCAAACCCTCTGGCAATGAAGGAAAAACTATTGTCTCTTTGCTACTCCTCACAGAGAGATTCAACAATTTATAGAATTCTTTGAATATTATTGGGGCTTCTCTGGTGGCTCAGATGGTAAAGAATCTACCTGCAATGTGGGAGATTTGGGTTTGATCACTGTGTTGGGAAGATCCCCTGGAGAAGGGAATGGCTATACCTCCAGTGTTCGTGCCTGGAGAATTCCATGGACAGAGGAATCTGGCAGGCTACAGTCCACGGGGTTGAAAAAAGTCCAACACAACTGAGCGACTGACACTTTGAATATTAAAGACTGTACACAACTCAAGTGGGCATTCTGTTTGTAACATTATATCAGTTAGTTTAAAAACATTCGTCCTTTGATGGGACCCAGACTAAAAGGGTGGATTAGAAGCTATCCGGTGAGCCCTGCATGGTCTCTACACAACTGACCTCCGTGACTGATGATACTGCTGATTGGAATCTCTGGCAAAGAGTGGTACCCTCCATCTAGAGGTGCCTCATGCAATAGTGACATAGTTAAGTTACAAATATAATGACCACTTGGTTGAGAACACAGTTTACCATGATCCCCTACAGTAGACCACACTGGTCAGAGCAAGAGACACTACAGGGCTCTGTAACTTCTATTAAATTGCCTTTGTCACATTTGCATTTATCCCTTCTGAGTGTGAGCAGGGAATAGTTGAGAAAAGATGAATTTTTAGCTACTTTAATGTGGCATAGATATTTTATGGCTGGGGAAGAAGAGCATTATTCTGAAACCTGCAGAGGGAACATCTTAGACTGTGGGAGGCATGGATGAGAAAGTGACATTAAGATTTTTTTTTTTCTTTCAAGCTATCCCTAGAGTCTTCCTCAAGAAAAGTGCATTGCCTCCAAATTAATGAGCACTTAAATTTAATTGATTTCAGGATCTGTTATCTCCCAGTAAGAAGGTCTGGTACCATCTGATTGCCAAATTTCTTAAAATAACCAAAAACTCTACCAAAGGGGCAGATAACAGCCCTATTCTCTACAATTCACAGTAAAATTCCTGTCAACACCTTTAGTATCCACTTCACCCTATGCCAAGTACTGTACTTCAGTGATGCTCCAGAGTGTATAAAAGCTGCCCAGCTGATGAGGCAGATAGCAGGAGAGAGTGGGCTCACTGTCCTTAGGCATTACCTTCAAAAACAATAACTAGACTCGGTTTTTTCAAATTGAATTGAGAGCTCTAAAGTCTACTAGCTGGGTATGAGGCCACCTTGGAACAGAGTCAACTTATGTTCCTGGATGATGTAGGCCAGGGGTCTCCAACCTCTGTGATCTAATGCCTGATGGTCTGAGGTGAAGCTGATGTAGTTATAATAGAAATAAAGTTCACAATAAATGTAATATGCTTGAATCATCTCCTCCACCCCCACGTCCCCCACCCTTGCCACATCTGTGGAAGTTTTCTTCCACGGAACTAGTATTTGGTGCCAAAAACACTGGGGATGGCTGATATAGACCCCTCTTTAGTGACTTCAGTAGCATTTCTTTTAGGGCACATGTACCCTTAGGACTATATGTCTTGTGTGGAAACTCAAACATCAGCTTCTCTCCCCTAAATGTTGATTATAACCTTAGGAATGGTCATAAAAGACCTCCAAGTTTTTAAGGAAAATGCCCCTAAGATAATGTAGGCCTTGAATGACTGTACCATCTTCCCAAAATGATGACTTGGGAAGCTCCCTGGATAGGGAACTGACTTATACTTGCACCCACCTTGCAGTCAGCTTTCCCTGCAATGTGTGTTGCCCAATTCGAGAAAAAGTGGTATAAAACTTGTCTTCAGTATTAGTTGAGGTGATCAAATATACTGCTGTAGTCCTGGAATGTATTCAGGTTAGTAGTAACTCAATGACCAAGCTTGCGATAGATGATGTTGCCCCTAAATTTGCCCCTTGAGTGCCAAGGTAAAGTCTGTGTAATCTCTAAAACTCCTGCTGTATCTGGACTAAGGCCATGGGACGATTTGAAAAGTCAATGTGGAATTAAAGGGAAAAAAAAAAAAACAACCTAGATTTCTGAGGTAGATCCAGATGGTTTATGAGATTTGTTCAGCTGGTTGAGGGACAGTTGAGGGTAATAATGCATATTTCCTCATCCAGCTGCTCAGAGTCCTATTGATATCAGCCTTAATGAAATGTGATATAAGCCAAATTGAACAGATTTAGTCCTAATCTCTATCAGCCTGATTAATCATGTGGCTGACAGAGGGTTGTACTCAGAGCAAAATTTTCCAGATATCAAGACAGTTTTGGATGGAGGGGTAGATACCATTAGAAGACTAGTCTCCATAGATCTTGAACTTTTATTGCTCAGTATGACAAAGATAGTTTTTCCCCTGGAGGCAAAGATCAGACAGGTTTACTGCCCATTATAAAAGATTCAGTTTCCCTAAAGTTGGAATCCCACTCCTGTAATACAAACCACTGTGTGTATGCGCAGGCACTTGGCTCATCTGCATGGTCTTACAAGCACCAGCACAAATACTGACAACTGCTATTCCTATGAGTAATAAATACCTTTTCTTCTGAAGTCTCCTGTCTTCTGCCAGCACCCATGAACTGTAGCATACTAACTTGGCACACAGGTAGAGTAACATCTCAGAACCTTCTGTGTTTTTGTCATATATAAAATTACTAACATATACTAATTATGATTTCACTTACATTAAAGAGAGTGGGAGAAAAAACCCTTAGGCTACAGATCTTGTAGCTAACATTTTCAAGGCACACTGAGCTTTAATTAAGTGAGCAAATGAATGTGATTAAATAGAAAGCAATTCAGCACTCTCCTGAAAAGAAATTCTGGTTTGTACTAAGAGCATTTATTTTAATATGTTGGAGAAACTGATGAAGAGCATGGAAAATGCCCAGTAACACAAATTGTGCTTTGACATTTGTAGATAGTTCTAAGTCTGTGAATTGTTTAATTGAGAACCTTGCTCTAAGTGAATTTACTCCCTTTCTAGTGAGTATGCTGTTCCCAGGCCAACCTGCTGGCACCTCCTAGGAATGACATAACAGGGTATAATATCTTGTCACAGAATTCTAGGAAATGCAACAACATACATGCGACTTCAGAACACTGGAACATTTGAATATGATTCATTACTGGGTAGATGGGTATATACTAATATGGCATAAATCTAGAATCACGTGAATCAGATACATTTCTAAATTAATTTTGACTTCATAGATTAGAAGTCAGGGAAATAGCTTGTTGAAATTTGTAAAAGTATATATAGTATCCAACTAATGAATTTGCTAATAGTTGTTCTCTGTCCATGGACATGAATCTAGCATTTTATATATTATTCACATGAAGTTCAAATGCCAGGTAGCCAAGAAATAGAAAATCATTATCCATTTGAAGTGAGTGATTTAGCCATTCTTTAAACATGAGTTGTGCAATGAAAAATAGCAAAGAACAGTTAACTCAAATCTTAAGGAACCATTTATTCTATAATGCCTTATTCTTACAACAAAATGGACCATCACTTGTAATTCTATAGTTCCTTTCAGAAATGTGTAAGGGAAAATGTACTTGGGAAAAAATAGTCAACATTTTCTTCCCTGCTAGTATTAGAAAAGGTACTGAAGGTAGGGAAAAGTTATTTGTTTGCTATTTCTGAACGTTTGCTGCACACAGAGCAGAAAATAGGAATAAAGAAAGGAAGTCAGCTCTCCAATCCCAGCTGCAGGCTGATGAATCACTTAGTGATTAATTGTTCCTCCTAGTAATTGAAATAATCATATTTCAGAGAGGGGAAGAAAAGCATTTGGTCTCTGGATTTTTTTTCCTAAAATTATAATTGCTGCAATATCAAAGATTTTTTTAAAGGAGATATAAAGATCTTAACATAAAACTAAAAGGAATATAACTCCCAAGATTTACCCAACATCTGGCATCAGGTTTTGAAAAACTTTCCTCTGGCTGTAAAAACCAGTGCTCCCCTTTACACTAACCAGCCGTCTTATTTTCCTATATAGTTTTCTTTTCAATACAGTTTGCCATATAGAGAACAATGAAAAACTCTGAAATATATATTGCCTTTTTTTCCAAAAAGCCACTGAGTTCACATTTACTGCCCCCAATATAGTATTTAAACATTTTAATCAATGTTAATCTGAGTCAATAGACAGGCTTTATCATGTTTGGAGTTCTAAATGTATATGGTCCTATGCCAAGAATTTGAGAAGTCACTACCTTCAAGGAGTTTACTGTCTAATTATGGAGGGATAGTGTGGCAACCCACTCCAACATTCTTGCCTGGAAAATCCCATGGACGGTGAAACCTGGTAGGCTACAGTCCATGGGGTCACAAAGAGTCGGACACGACTGAGCAACTTCACTTAGTGTATACAGAAAATGTTAGCAATAAGTATGGTGCCTGTGAGCATCATAGAAAAGATGTCATGATGTTGGAAATTTGCATTCGGTGTGTACTTAATATGTTTAGGACTTTTCAAAGTTTTTTCATAGCTAATCTCCACAATGACCCTGAGAAGAAATTATCATATCAATTTTAGGTGATGAATAAGTAGGATCAGAAAGACTAAACGATTTATTCATGTTCACACTGCTAGTAAAAGATAGAGCTAGTTTTCAAATGTGGTTCTCTTTCCCTCTGATTTTAAAAGAAAGAGAGAAAGGTATAACTCCATATTTTAAATCCTTGGTGATAATAAAATCTGAATAGCATTTATAGAATAGAATTATGAGAAAAAGCTGGCATCAGAGAAGAGATGGGTCAATTTGTGTATATTGTTTCTGAAGCAATGCTAGGGAATATAAGAAGAAATATTATTCTATTATTAGATAGATATTAAAAACCCTAGTTAAAAAATCAGTCTTGGATATGTAGGTACGGTATTCAACTTTGTTTAAATGTAGACACAATGAATAATAATAATAAATGAGCAACTATATTCTTGATTCCACACAACAAAATGATGCCATCTGGAAATTCAAGTTCTAGGAGGTGTAATGAGTAGTTGGCAAAGCGGACTGTAACAATTCCTCCTGTGCCTGTGCATGCATGCAACACCTCATGTTAAAATTGGAAACTATTTTTTTTTCCCTTGGAATATGGGTTGGCTTTAGACTTAACTTGCACAATAGAATGTGGGAAAAGTAACTCTGTGCTAGTTCAGGTTCTAGGCTTATATTGCAGCTGCTGCTTTCATTCTTTTGCTATCCTGAGCCTTCTGGTAAAGAAGTCCAGGCTCTCCATCTGGAGAAAAAGGCCACTTGGAGAAAGAGGCCCCATCCAACAGCCTAGAACTAAGGCCCCCAACATGGGAGGGTGACCGTCCTGATCCTCCAGCCCAGCTGCCATCTGAATGAGTGTCACTGACACAACAGAGAGGAGAAATCTCTGCGGAGCCCCACTCAGATTTCTGAATCCCAGAATCATGGTTAATACATGGGTTTCATTTTAGTGCACTAGGTGTAGGGTAGAGTGTTACTGATTATTGCTAAAAGAGAGGCTCTTCTAGCAGCAAATTATTACATAAATATCTGCCTTTTCTTCCTGACAGGAATTGAATCATTCTTTTAAGAAACATAAAACAGGACTTGATGATAGAGAGCTGCCAAGGAAGTGGTCGAGAAGTGATCAGAGAAGGCTTCCTGAGGAGGTGACATTTGAGCAGAAAAGGAAATTAGAGAATTGAATGGGTCATGGTGATGAACCACGAATATCAGGGAAAAATAATTCCCCAGTGTCTCATAATAGGTTATAACTGGCATATTCAAAATTAAATTCCCACCTGTATATTGACACCGATATAGAAGGCTCTGCTCTTTTCTTTTGTCTATATTACTATTCGCATTTAAAAATGAATTCACATGCCATCTTCCTCAGAAAGGCCTGACTTCTCTAACCTGAGCAGGTGTCCTCTTCTACATCACCATCTCCAACCACATTTTCTTCCAGGGGATTTGGAACATTTTATGCAGCTTATTTCCTTTTATCCAAACCCTATGCCACTAAACTTAAAGCTTGTTTTGATCTCTGTACTCACAATATGTATATTGTAGGTGAAATGACATTACTGTCTTGCCTCTATTTACACTACATTAACTACATTTGATTATCCTTTTTCTTTTTTTCTTTCAGGCTTCCACTGGATACCAGCTTAAGCACATGATCAAAATTTAGATTGTATCACAAAAAGATGTTGTTGTTGTTGTTTTGGCCAATGGCTGCTTAACCTGTTACTGAAAGGTAGCAACAAAATAAAGCTTTTATTAACCAGAAAATGTACTGTGTTTCCTTTGGGAAGATAAACAAGACAGCAGATATAGAAGCCTCGCTCAAAGAGGAGAAAGGAAACTGAAGGATTTTAAGAGTAACACCTGTCAACTGGAGCAGTAATGTGTACTGCTTGACAAAATAGGTTGGTGACTGTCAAAATAAATAATAAAACTTCCAGCTCTAATGACAGAACTACACCAGCAGACTTGAGGGAAGCATCCAACAAAACGCAAAATTGAAAGTAAAGTTGGAACGATCAGCACAGCCTCCCAGCAGCTAAATTCCAAGTAATTTTGGAGAAACTCAAACCATTCACCAGGTTTCATGGCAGAGGGAAAAGTTCCAAAAACTCTTCTGACTGAGCATTCCTCTTTCATTAGGAAATCACATCTCTTCTGATGGAGCGCTGGGACCTTGTTTCTGCTTTTTCAATACAAGAAACAATCTTGCCGTGACTGTGGCATTCTCTGTGCACACATTCAGCTGACTGCCAATAATATCATCAGGAGGATCAACCAGAGCTGTACCCCTTTGTTGTCAGAGTGGGGCACATGGCAGAAAAGGCAGAGATCCAGGGAAAGGCCACTTCTGATTCCTTTCTGCGTCCATTTCTTCCCATTTGAGGTACCTAGTTTTCTTTTCCCGTAGCTCCTGAGAGGATCATCTTATTTTCTCTTTCCAGAAAGCAAGGTTTTCTAAAACAATTACAGAGCAAGCTGCCCAAGTGTCTGCAGATAATGTTATGACCCTTTCCAGGGGCATTTTCATTTAAGCAAATTGTTTTTTGGAAGCCCTAAAAACCCTTGATAAATTTCTGCTGTAAATTTAATAATACATCAGAAGTGGAAGAATATATTGTTAGTGGAAGAATTTTAAACATCTCAAAAACATAGTTCTGCAAAAGCCATTTTGCTTCAGAAATTATCCACTTATGCCTCTAGTTCCAAGTGTCAGAGGTGAGGGGCGGTTTGTCCCTCTGCCTGACTCTCTTAATTGTATTTTTGTTCCCAGGCAGAGCTATTCTCTGGGCTCCCAAAGTCAAAGTGAAAGAGAGAGGAATAAAAACACTAAACAGCACTAACTCCCAAGGAGAAGCCGCTTCTAGAAATTATTTAACCTACAGTAACATGGCTTGCTTTCTCATTTAATTTTATTTATGTTCTTCTATTATTTATTCTTCCTTTATCCGTTTCATCCATTATATTTATTGACTCTAGTTCCAAATATGTTTTTTATTAGAATCTAATTCTAAGCAAATAATTTAGAGATGTGCAAAAAGCAAAATATCTAAAATATCTAAAAACATAAATTTAATGCTGGTTTCTTTTCAGTCCAAAGTATTTACTAAAATGTGTAATTTAAGAAAAAACAAAACTGAACATTTTATTTATTTTAAATGTTATCTTGGAGAGTTATGCTAATCTAAAAACTGCATTTTATATTATTTTGATAGCCATATTTATTAAACTAAAACATCAAGACATACTCAGATTACAGAATGAATATCAGAACTCAGGACCATATCAGATATATGAGTAGCAAGTGATTGTCAAGATGTGTCATAAGTGAAGTGAAAGATTAGTTCCCTCAAATTACTTTGACTCACAAATGGACAGGAATCAGGATGCCTTTACTTTGTATCCAGTGATTTCAACATTCTAGGATGATTTTGTTGACCAGACCATTGGCTGATCCATCCTACTCGGATTGAGTGTGACCCAACCCAGTCACCATCATGTCCAAGGAATCCTTTACCTCCTGCTGCAATTATTCTGGTTGGCAGGACTGTCTTCTTTAAAACCTTCTCTACTCATTATTCTTGCTGCCTCTGAAGGGTCAGTAATGTGTCTGCCAGTAAAGCATTGTCTCCTTCCATTTCCTATTCCCATAACCACAAAAAGTAGAAGCAGTTCCCCAGTTGAGGAAAGAGCATGTGTTCATTAATAACCACAGTAGTCTAGCAGCCAAGCCCTTGCTAATGCTCTGCTCATTTTTAACTTGGACTACTATAACCACACTCTGTTTTGTCTCCAAGGCTTTATTCTTCTGTCCAGTTTAAAATGATATGCATTCTGCAGATCAAATCATTTTCTAGATGGATTTAAGTTATGCCTGTGGGCAGAAACAGCCTGGGCTTGGCAATGTTGTGTATAAGGAGTGTGGTGTGGAATAGGGAGACGAGTGTCTAAAAAAGTCATATAAATACTAGGGACCCAGTTTTGTTTGGTGTTTCTTTTTTTTTTTTGTATTCCAGGAATCATGAACTCTTAAGATTTAATTGCAACTTTAATGACTACATTTGACAAATTACAGGAATTTTCTCTGCCTGTGTCCCACCTTATTACACAGTATTAATACTTTGTGTACAGCAAGATGATTTGACTTACATACGATGTGAAATGATTACAAAAGTTTAGTGAATGCCCATCATCTCTTATAGATATAAAATTAAATAGAAAAATTGTTTTCCTTGAGATGAGAACACTTAGGATTTACTCTCTTAATAACTTTCATATATGACACACAGTAGTGTTAATTATAATTATCATGTTGTATGTTACATTCCTAGTACTTATAATGGGAAGTCTGTACCCTTTGACTACCTTTATCCAGTTCTCCTTTCCCCATCCCCACCTCTGGTAACCATAAATCTGATCTCTTTTTTTATGAGTTTATTTGTTTTTGAAGTACAATTGACTGACAATGCTCTTCTAGTTTCTGTTACACAACATAGTGATTTGACATTTCTATACAAGGCAAAATAATCATCACAAAAAGTCATTACCATCAATCACTTTTCAAAGATATTACATAATTATTGGCTATGTTTCCCACATCTTACATTTCACATTGGTGGCTCATTTATTTTTCAACTGGAAGTTTGTACCTCTTAATCTCCCTTACCTATTTCTCTCACCCACTCAACCCCCTTCCTTCTGGCAAACACCTGTTTGTTCTCTCTATATCTATGATTCTGTTTCTGTTTTGTTACTTTTGTTCATTTGTTTGTTTTTTAGATTCCACTTGTAAATGAATTCATATAATATTTGTCTTTCTCTCTCTGACTTGTTTCATGTAACATAGTACCCTCTAGGTTCATCTATGTCTTTACAAATGGCAAGATTTTATTCTTTTTTATGGGCAAATAGTATTTCCTTCTATATAATACCACATCTTTATCCATTCATCTAGATGGACACTTAGGTTGCATCCATATCTTGGCTGTTGTAAATAATGCTGCTTTGAACATAGGGTAAATATATCTTTTCTAATTTGTGATTTCAGGTTTTTGGATAAATACCCAGGAGTAGAATTCCTGGATCTTATGATAGCTCTATTTTTAATTTTTTGAGGACTCTCCATAATGTTTTACATAGTGGCAGTACCAATTTATATTACCATAAAAAATGTAGGAGA
The DNA here is from genome assembly GCA_006410935.1 of Redunca redunca. Classification (NCBI taxonomy): domain Eukaryota; kingdom Metazoa; phylum Chordata; class Mammalia; order Artiodactyla; family Bovidae; genus Redunca; species Redunca redunca. Next base: position 61,254 of record SJYQ01008034.1, read on the forward strand.
GTTCTCTTTTCTTCACATCTTTACCATTTGTTGTTTACTGTCTATTTAATAAGAGCCATTCTGATAGGTGTGAGCAGATATCTTATTGAGGTTTGACTTGCATTTCCCTGATGGTTAGTGATGTTGAACATCATTTCATGTCCCTATTGACCATATATATGTCTTCTCTAGAACTATGTCTATTTGGATTCCGTGCCTATGCTTTAATTGAGTTTTTTTTTTTTTAATGTTGAATTGCATGAGTTGTTTGCTATACTTTTGATATTAATCTCTTTAATGATATATTGTTTTCAAATATATTCCCCCATTTAGTANTATACTTTTGATATTAATCCCTTTTATGATATATTGTTTTCAAATATATTCCCCCATTTAGTAGATGGACTTTTTGTTTTGTTTCTTTTGCTGTGCCAAAAGCCTTTTAGTTTGATGTAGTTCCATTTGTTTATGTTTTTATTTCTCTTGCCTGAGGAGACAGGTTTAAAATTACTACTAAGACTTATGTTAAAAAACATACCACCTGGGCTTCCCTGGTGGCTCAGAGGTTAAAGCATCTGCCTGGAATGTGGGAGACCCAGGTTCTATCCCTGGGTTGGGAAGATCCCCTGGCGAAGGAAATGGCAACCCACTCCAGTACTCTTGCCTGGAGAATCCTATGGAGGGAGGAGCCTGGTAGGCTACAGTCCATGGGGTCGCAATGAGTCGGACACGACTGAGCGACTTCACACCTTCACACCTGTAGACCTCAAATTTGTACAATGCTCTATGTCGATTATATCTCAATAAAACTGAAAGAAAAACTAATAATTTTAAGTTTAATAAATAATTGAGAGATCATCCATAATATAGAAAACTTGTAAGGACCTGAATGTAAGACAAAGCTCTTATTATATTAAAGGGTAATTTGGGAGAAATCTACCTTACATTTATTTGTTTTCAGATTTTTTTAAGGCACATAATTTGTGCATGATATGCAGCAGATGCTCAATAAATTTGAGTTTCCTTCATGCTTGTTTGTGCAACTTTTGCAAGCTGAAAAGCCACTGAAGAGTACTGCCATGCCATTGCTAAATAACTTCCTCTCTGATGCAGCCAAATCAGCAGAGTCAATTTTTAAGGAACTTCTTGAGCAATAGGTATGTAGTCCACCAAAATCTGCAGATAGAAAAGAGTAAAAGCAAGAGGAACTTGAGACAGTGATAGAAAAAGAGTAATTGTCTGCTACCCATGGACATCGTTCATCTACTGGCATCCTAGACATTTTTGTGGCTTATATTTTGAAATTACTGTTGCCCTCCAAGAAAGAGTTAATTCATTACCAAATGGTGAGCCATTTCCTGTCTACTGAATTGTAGAATCAGAATAACTACTATTTTATCAAAAGAACATTGGCTGTCACCTAGAGTTAATCACTTTCAGAACAATTATGATTTATTTATTTCCAGATTCCATTTTGGCAACTTGGAGCCTTACCTCATATTTAAGATTATTGTTGAAAACAGCGCTTCTCCAACTTGTCTTTCTTCATGTTTTTTGTCTCTTAAAAGAAAAAATTAATTACATTCAAGCTAGGGAGCTTGTGAGCCTATGTGAGGCCTATGCTAGCTCAAATATTGTTTATATATAATGTTACACAGATGTGGAGCCAATAGGGAGCTAGATCACAGTGTGCTTTTACACATCTTTTAGTGAAATTAAAAATCCAAAACTAAATCTTGTGTTCTGAGACAGTGTGTGAATTTGACATTTCCTGGAGGCGATTAGAACCATAAACCAATTTAAGTGGTTTGTGACTGTGAAAGACTAAATATTTACAATGTCTTTTATCCTTGGATACAATATAATGATTTCATCATTTTAATAGCTCTTTACTCAAATGTAGCTGTATCCCACTTAGATTTTAGAGACAAGAATTTAAAATCGTTTGGATCTCATTAACCATTTGAGTAAAGCCCAAAGAATGACAAAATATATAGCAAGAGTTCAAGGTGTTGAAATCATGATTTTAGTTTTGATTTATGTCTTCCCTCCTGAATCTTGCACTATTTACCAAACTTTGCTCTAAATGTTCAGATAAGGAGATATATTTGTTCATACACAGTCAGAAGAAGGTCACTAACAGATCCCAGGCATCTGCATATAAATACAGGGTTATGCACACAAATAGGGACTGGTTGACGAAACGTGAATGAACCAGGACAAAACCATGGAACTACTATGGAAGCAATGAAAGCAACGTTCCCCACAGCAAGGTGCATGAATAACTTTTTTGTGTACAGGAAAATACGGCATTATCTCATAAAACCCATTATCTTGTCATTTGCTTTTCCCTTTAGAGTCCTACAAATGCCTCAGTGTTCTTCCTCTCATTATTTTCCCTATGTATACTCTTAGCAGTTTCTGAAAAGGAAACTGAGTTAGTATATTTGGTTAATATTATTCTTCCCTTCTCTCTCCCATGTAGGATGAAAACAAAATTTGGTTTATTTTGAACACAGAAATGCAGAGATTACTTTAACTGTTTTTTTTTTTTTTTTTTTTAAATTTGGCTCTAGTACTCACAGGTTTTCACTTATATTAATTCTCAGTCTTTTGCATAAAAAAGAAATAAAACAATACTGACTAACACAGACACTATCAAAATAAATTTATAGTTCCCTCTTCAAGGTGTAGAGAAGATATGATCTATTAGGACTTTTTGTACTAAGACTTTCAGCATTCTCCATTCATAGTAGTTGATTTCAAAGATTATTTCATAAATTGCTATCCTAAGGCACCTATGTAAAATGTTTTACAATACCTTGGTTGGATCATCAGTCAAGACATAGTTTAGGACATGATGAGGTAGAATCAAAATGAAAAAAATTAAAGCTAAGGGATTTTTGGTGTATAATATACTGATCCTTAATGACTGTTCAAAGGAAACCATCTATGTACAAAGGAGAAATTTTTATTTCTTTTTTAATATACATTTATTTAATTGGAGGTTAATTGCTTTAAATATTGTATTGGTTTTGCCATACATCAACAAGAATCCTCCACGGGTGTACACGTGTTCCCCATCCTGAACCCCCTTTCCACCTCCCTCCCTGTACCATCCCTCTACGTAATCCCAGTGCACCAGCCCATGAAATTTTTATTTCTATCCCACAGCAGGGAGGGGGAAATACACACATATATATGTGGGATTAAATGTTATGTTTAATAATAAAAACTACAAACAACAGGTCCTACTGTATAGCACAGAGATCTATACTTAACACCCTATTATAAATCATAAAGAAAAAGAATATTAAAAAAACATGCATATATAAGTACAACTGAAGCACTTTGCTGTACAGCAGAAATTAACATAATATTATAAATCAACATTATCTAAAACAAACAAACTCTCACCGTTACTTATTGACTTTAACACTCAATTTCCTTGCATTACATGACAATGAAATTTGCTGTATAATACTTTACAAACTTATTGAAAGTATAAAGTGAAATAATGTGCTTGAAACTACTATGAAAATCAAAAGCAACATGTACTGAGAAGATGGCATCACTAATTCACTGGTGGCAAGTGAGGATATATGAATAACATCTGTGTCTGCCTTTTATTGTTGTTGTTTAGTGTCTAAGTCAGACTCTGTGACCCCATGGACTGTAGCCCACCAGGCTCTTCTGTATGTGGGATTTTCCAGGGAAAAATACTCTGGTGAGCTGTCTGACTTTTAAGGGCTGTCATACAGTGGAAGAATCAGACCCATAGAATGTCATGGGTAAATCAGGAGGGAGTTCTCACTTTCCTTGGAACATAGTGGAAAACTATGCAGAAGAAAGGATATCTGGACTTGATATTGGAGGTAAAGCCAGGGTTCTTTCAAGTGGAGAAGAAAGGAAATAGTATTCTACACAGAGGGAACAATAGGTACCCATATAGATAAGCAAGAAAAATCATAATAAACTCATCAAACTTGTGGCTGAACTGGGAGAATGGGAAGATAGTGAGCTGTAGGTGGCTGACGAAAAACTGATGTATTATGATTATTTATGTGTTAGTGTGATGAGTCAAGATTTCATCGCCTAATTGTTTGGCGATTGGAGACACTTGGGTTTTATTTACTTATTTATTTATTACTGAAGTGTGGTTGATTTACCACATTATATTAGTTTCAGTGTATGACAGAATGATTCAGTATTTTTACAGATTATGCTCCATTAAAATTTCACAAGATAATGACACCCCACTCCAATACTCTTGCCTGGAATATCCCATGGACGGAGGAGCCTGGTAGGCTGCAGTCCATGGGGTCGTGAAGAGTCAGACACGACTGAATGCCTTCACTTTCACTTTTCACTTTCATGCATTGGAGAAGGAAATGGCAACCCACTCTAGTGTTCTTGCCTGGAGAATCCCAGGGACAGGGGAGCCTGGTGGGCTGCCGTCTATGGGGTCGCACAGAGTCAGACATGACTGAAGCGACTTAGCAGCAGCAGCAATGGCTATAATTCCCTGTATTGTATATCCTTATTGCTTATCTATTTTATACACGGTAGTTTGTACCTCTTAATCATGTACCCCTGTCTTGCTTTTCCTCTCTCCTTTCTACCTACTGGTAACCCCTAGTTTGGAATCACTGTGGTGAGAAAGCTCTTGAATTTTTAGAATGGAAATTGTGCAATAAAATGTATATTAAAAAATAAGTAATCTCAAGTCAGCAGTGTGGACCTGTTATGGAAAGGATTGGTAAACAGACTAGAAAGAAAAATAGCTACAAATGTATTACAATTATCCAGAAAGAAAGGGCTAACAATCCATGTTAATTTGGCTGTACTAAATGGTGAAGGATAAGTTGCAGAGTAACAGAGGTAGTGACATGTCACTACCTTTGACATTGTATTAAGGATTTTGATATATAACTTTTTTGGTAATAAAATGGGAGTAATTCTCTAAACATGTACTTAAACTCTACCAGAATGAAAAATATGCATTACTCTATTGTGGTTCTCTGCAATGTTTGCCAGTAAGTAGTTTATTTCTGATTTGACCCTCTTCCACACAGTATAAAACATTTTCAAAACATGTAAAACAGATGCAAGCTAGCAATCTTTTCCCTCTAGTAATTTCTGAGATGAAATATGGAAGATTTAGGAAAAATTCCACTGTGCCCCTCTCCCCTTCTTATCACACTCTCATTTGAACAGCACTCAGTCAAGTCCTGGGATTTCAGTAAGGGTTCTTCCTACATGATTGGTGATGCAGTCGTGAATCACCGTGACATGCATCTCCCAAGTGTCTCCTTTTTCACCCAGTTCACTGATATACTTTGCTCAAGGGTGCAAATGTTCATGGTAAAAACTTACTTATCTCTTTCTCTTTGTTTAATGCATGACCTTAAAACGCCTGCATCATTGCTGTCTGGACAGTTCATACTCGAACCTCCAATGAGGCAGGAATTGAGCTTAATTAATTCCCGTTTATAACAGTACTGCCTTCTAAAAATACAGACATTTAATAAATGTTTTGGTGATAATGGGATAATTTATCTCTTCTAAGGAGCATCCCTTTCAACTGAACCAAGAACAGCATACACTGTACTGGTCTAGGGAGGATAAATGTAAGTCCATGACAATTAAAAATGATAGGAGGAATAAAAACTCATCCATCTGCCTAATGACTAAATTTCAGTGGTGAAGATTTGATAATTCTAGTGAAGTTGTTAGTGGAAGAGCCTTTTATTTTAACACATTTTAAAAATTCAGGGAAGTCTGACTGCTTGTGCTAGCTCAGTAGTGTCAAGTCAATTTAGGCAACCTCAGTGAACTCAGGAAAAGGACATGACCTGTATTTTCACTTCAAGACAAAAGAAAACATGATTTGTTTCTGTTTAAATTACTTCAAACTTAGTTCAAATTTTTCCAATATGGTACCCAAATCACAGAATTTAAGCTTGTCCTTATACACATATATACACAGACGTACACAAAGGTGTGTGTGTGTGTATG
>SJYQ01008034.1:67393-91602 GCA_006410935.1 Redunca redunca
TATGGATTGATATGTGTGTGTTTGTGTTTTTAATACCTACAAAAATTGACCCATGCAGTTCCTAGAGACTGCTTGCTAAAAACTTGGCTGATTGGTTGACTTCTTTTCATAGTCACATAACCAATACTAAGATTAAAAAGAAAATCTTAAAATGAAGCAAAACAGATTTGTAAAAGGAAATTTCTCATCCTCACCAGAATACATTTTACATATCTGTTCTATTTAGATTAACATGCATTGTCAAACAACAGAAAAAATAAAAGTATAATAAAACCTTGTGTCCTAGTCTGTTGAGTAATTTCTTCTTGTTCAGTCTCCAGAGCAAGAGAGGTGCATTGGTTATTTCAAAACTTAGAAAAAGCATTACCTGAGTATTTTCAAATAAAGCTTATTAAAGTACATTGTTTCAAGCCAAGCCTATTAAAGCCACCATTGTGAATATACTATATTCCTTACTGACATGTAATACAAATTCAGTTTACTTCTTTTGCTGCAGCTATTGTGGTAGATGGTGATTTCTAAAAAAGAAACAATATACTCAAGTCAGTAGTTTTTAGTATGCATCAGAAATAGGATAGTTAGAATTTTATTTATATAGTTTTAAATCATGGAGTTGATTTTGTAGATACCACTGAAATACTTATTTAAGGGACACACTCTTATTTTAGAAAATGTAGTTCCCATTTTATCATTTATATTTATGTTCCAGTAAACTTGCTTTCTCCTTTGATTTAATTTTATCCACTGAAAAATTGCCTCTGATGTGTTTTGCATTTCCCTCCTCCCTCCAGATCTGTCCTTACATGTTTCACCACCAGCAGATTTACTCTGATGTTGTTAGCAGTTTCTGCCACCAGAGAAAGTTGTGGTTTTTTCCCCCACTGTGGCTGCCTTGCAAAGGTTTAAGGGAAGCTGAGCTACATTTCAGTTCAAAATGACACTTCTGTCCAGTTAAGCCGCATATTTATTTCTTTGAAAATTTAATTTCTGTGCCTAAAAATAAATAACCATTGTTAGTTTATATTGACATTTTGAGACATTTGAGACAATAGTAAATAGACATTTACTATTCCTCAGAGTATTCCCCTTGAGTTAACATTTTTTATTTATATGCTTGATTTTTAAAGGTTTATTGAATTCATAATTAAATGTATTATGTCTTTGAGCCAAATGACTTTAAAAGTCTGTACATCTAGTTTTATATGGTTAATCAATAGAAAAACATTCAAAATACAGTGTTGAATCTTCTCCACTGAGGGGCCCTCTTTGGATCTAAGGGCTGCAACCTCTGACAGAAAATTTGAATTACTTTGACACTGCTTTTCCTATTTGTGAGGGTAGGATCAAAAGACTTGCACTTTAATGCCTTAAACTCATTTGAGAGAAAGATGTTGACTTCCTATTATATTTCTACACGTGCAATAAAAATATTGCTATAATAAAATTAATAATGGTTATAAGAATTTACCAAATATTTTCTGGGTGTCAGACATTACGATAAGGCTTGCATCAGGAAGAATAGGATAGGCTATGCTATTGTAGAACAATCCTCGAGTCACCTCTGATGTCCAGCATGGGTCAGCATGACAGTCTTAGCTGAAGGAGGCCCCTTTTCCATATATGTTTCCATAAAGCTTCCAGCAGGCAAGAAGAGATGTGGCAAATCTTAACTGGCCTTTCTGAAAGCTTCTGCATGCAACTTCTTTCTGTTCAACTTTCAAAGCAAATCACAAGGCCATGCCTAAATCCAAAGGTGGTAGAAACTGTAATCCTATTACACATCAAGAAGAAACAGAATATGTGAGAGCAGCCCTAAAATTTGGAGGGTCTTCTACAATTCACAAATCAGCTTCTCTAATAAACCCTAGGACTTTCTGCTAGCTCTATCAAGTTCTGTTTCCTTACTTTGCTTTATTTACTTAAAAGTAATTTTATGGCAAAACCAATACAATATTGTAAAGTAATTAGTCTCCAAAAAATAAAAAAGAAAAGCAATTTTAAATATATGAACTCCTATAGTTTGTTCTATAAGTGTGGATATGGATAGATATGAATAATCAATAGCTAGAATGTACTCTCAATGAGGACAAGAACTTGTCCAATTTTTCCTTTCCTCCTCTACCCTTTTCTTCCTATTCTTTCTTTTTTCCGTTTAACTTTATGATCAATACCTTCAATAGCACCTGCCGCATAATAAATATAAGAATGAATGAATTATATGCATTATACAAATAAATAAGCTGAACCTTAGAAATATTAAGTAACTTAAGTAAGATAATATAACCATGAGTTGCAGAGCTATGATTCTGAACCCAAGGTTTAAACACTCAATTGTAATAGCTCCTGTGCTCGATGATTACAAAGGATAGTAGGAAAGACATTTATAATGAGGTAGCATGAGAAGTTTTTATAACATAGACATATTACTATGAAAATAAAGGAGTAAAATCTCACCATCAGATATAGCGTGTTTGAAGCTGATGAAATATGGTAAGAAGGAAAGTTTTATGGAGGCTGTACTAGATTTACAGTGAGATCTCGAAAATATCTTTACTACTTTTTTTGAAATAACTTCTTAGACTTTCTGCAATGAACTAGGAACGTGCTAGCTTCTAAGGATATTGCTATTGTTTAGACACTAAGTTGTGTCTGACTCTTTGCAACCCCATGGGCTGTAGCACACCAGGGTTCCCTGTCCACTATTTCCCAGAGTTTGCTCAAACTCATGTACATTGAGTCAATGATGCCATCCAACCATCTCATCCTCTATCACCCCCTTCTCCTCCTGCCCTCAGTCTTTCCCAGCATAAGGATCTTTTCCAATGAACTGGTTTATTGCATCAGATGGTCAAGGTATTGGAACTTCAACGTTAGTCCTTCCAAAGAATATTCAGGGTTTATTTCCTTAGTATTGACTGGTTTGATCTCCTTGCAGTCCAAGGAACTATAAGGATATAGAAATACTCCAAAGAGGAAAAACAGACTTTGTCCTTGTAGTGTCTCTAATCTCATGAGTTATGTGCCAGACACACAGACAAGAGACACCTCTCAGTAAGAGGCTGATGGTCCTCTCAGCAGTTTTTGGAGGAACAGATGTGGGTGAGGAAGGGGAGTTTCTACATGGTCAAGTGAGCAGATGCTGACAGGACTACACCCCGCATAAGGGTCTTTGGGAGCTATTAACACCAAAGGCTGTCCCAGCGCACATTGTGGCACAAGAAGAAACAGGGCCTGGGTCCCTGCTGTATTTCTTCTTCCTTCTTTACTGAAGTTCCCCCAGTCATACTCTACCACACTGCTTTACAGGCAGAGTCAGATAAAAGAAAAACCACTGCTTGCCATAAGACAGACTTTGGGCATGGACTCAGAAAGAAAATACTTAAACTATCAATCTTCTGTACTTATAAGAATGTGAAATTTGACTCTTCCTAAATAAATGGGCAAAGTGTTTTACTTATCAATAACTATATTGATTAACTTCTGAGTTTAGGGCACAACATTTTAGTTAGGGGCCAGGGGATGGTACGAGAATGGTACATAATAATACATTTAGATATTCTCAACTGAAAGGAAGTGGTAAAGACACAAAGTCTACTGACATGCAGAGGAAAGAGTGACATCCATGGGATACGGTGAATGCTGACTGTGGTCAGTAAAGCATCACTTTCCAGACAAGTAGATAAGGAGTTATCAAAGTGGGAGTTATCTCATTGAGGATTATTCTTGGCTGCCTATAATATTTATTGTTGTTCAGTTGCTCAGTCATGTTAACTCTTTGCAACCCCATAAACTGCAGCATGCCAGGCTTCCCTATCCTTCACTATCTCCTGGAGTTTGCTCAAACTCATGTCCACTGAGTCAATGATGCCATCCAATCATTTTATCCTCTGTCATCCCCTTCTCTTCCTGTCCTCAATCTTTCCCAGCATCAGAAAAATATAGAAATAACAGTCTTTAAAAAATAACAGTCTTTAAAAAAGATAGATTTTCTTTATCTCACTAGAAAAATATCCATAAGTATGTGCTAGAATATGATGTGGTATTTCCCCAGGATTATCTTTTTTGTTGTCATTTATTCTGGGAGAAAAAAATACTGCATACTCAAAGGAGTAGTATTCCAGAGTTAAGTAAAGGAATTATTTCTAGAAGTGTTGAAATGGTTAAGAGTAGCAAAAAAGAATGCTGAAGATACCAAGGACTAGCAACAGGGGGGACGCCAACATATCCTTAGGCTGCTCCAGGAAGTTAGAGCTGTGGCCATATGAAGAGGAGCTGTGGCCTTAGAAAGAGGGACACAGCTGCTGCTAAAGACCAGCTCAGCAGAGAGGAAGTATAGGGAATGAATAAATAATCAATTTCCCATCGACATTTTATTGCCTCCCATTGGCCAAACACAACCAGAAGCTACAGAGCAAGGAAGCCCAGGGAGATACTTTCAGCTTCTCAGAGTACAGAACAGGGGATACAAAAGTAAAGAATTGAACCAGAAGAACAAACAGGAAAATCAACACAATTCCCCATTCAGCATTGTACCCCTTAGCATCTGTTCTTTTTTTTTTTTTTCCATTTTGGGCAGCTGGAGTCATAAAATTACTTGGTGTCTCATCATTAGGTGTTAAGAGTTTACCAGGACCCAAATGTATGCCAGAAGCTACTTTTCAAATTGAGTTTATAACTGGTGGCAGAATAGGTTATGAATTTAATTAAAATCCAAGAGATCTCCACTATTACTCTCATATATGGATTTATCAGACAACTCACAAAGTATCTCCATGTATCACAGTCCTTTTCAAGACCATTGTCACTGCCAGGTCCTAAGCCTAGACATGCTGTGTAGCCTTCTCTTGCCTTGGGCCAAGTCAATATCATAACCTTAAAGATTACCTGGTAAACATAACAAAACAATATGCCCAAATGATTTGCACATTTGCTTCAAAATCTGAAGTTAATCAACTGTTATGCCTATTTGGGCAGTATTGAAAAATGCAGCAATTTTTTTTTTTTCGCTTTAAGAGAGAATCCCTAGATATTCCACACCTGAGAAACCCCAAGAAACTTCATAGATTTTGCAGGCCTGAATGCATCAAAATTTTGGTTGCTTGTTACTTTCTTCTTACTTGTTTCAAGTAGCATAATGTAATGGATCAGCATGTAGTCTATATAACACTACAAGCAAACAAATAAAGATAATTCCTTCATATTAGATTATGACAGAGAGCAAAATAATTGTCATAGAACAGAAAAAAAAAAAGGCAAATAGTGTGACTATTGCTGACACGTGAAGACAATCTGTTTCTGATTTTTAAGTGTATTTCTAAGGTGATAGCATACCAGGGCTTCTTCACTTGCTCCAGTGAAGACATTATGTCCAGAGCAACAGAGACAATTTCATTTTCTGATTGTTATAAAGACTTTTATAATCCATAATCACTTTCTAAGATCTCTGTAAGTTTGTAGTAGTCAAACAAAAAATTAAATGGATAGAAAATAGAAACACCCACTCTGTTATCTCTAGGTCCTTGGTAGTGGCAGCAATGTCTGCAATACCCACCAGGAATGCACTATTGCTTTTGATTTGTTATCTTTCAATTTAGTATTTTAGGGGAGAATGCCACAACAGGAAATTATATAGGCCATTTCTACAATAATAGCCCTCATTCCTTGGCATAGAAAACCAATGTGAGGACTGTGTCAGTCGCTAGGTATATATATTCACTCCAAAATATTTCAGGACTAGGGAAATAACAGGAGAAGTAATTCCCAAAGGATTTGGTGTTAAAACTGGCTTTGCCAAGATTTCCTCTCTCACCTGATCTCCATTAGCTCCTAACTGGACCAAAGGCCCACATGGTTCCATTCAGAGCCAGCATCTAATAATCACATAAGGTCTGGCTATGTGCTTTTTCCCAGTCACATTATTAAGGGATAATAGCCTTCAGAGAGGACTTGGAGGAAGAGAGTCACAGTAAAGGGGTGAGGCCATTTTGGAGGATTTTTCTTCAAAGAGGGCTGGTCTCCCTGCCAGTCATTTTGAGTCTGTGGGATAGTTTACATTTTAGAATTGAATGAGAGACTGTGAACCTCACTACAGTATTTCAACTCTTAGTTTTACTCAGCAGACCTGAAATGTTCTGCTTATAAGTCAAACAGCACATTAAGAGGTTGCCCAGCTATTTCAATCACAGAGCCCTGGGAATAATTAGCTACAGCTATAGACCTCTGTGGCTGATTAGGGTAATTGTGCCCACTACAGCTAAAGGTTACATGCTAGCACCTGACCTCACCATGCTGGGATCTCATTTGTGCTGGGGGGCCTAGTGCCATGGCAGCAGACTCACTTTCTTCCTAAGCTCAGAGAGAGCAGCCGCCATAGCGCTCGTAGCTCTTTCCACGAATGCTGGTGTTCCATGGACTCCTTTGTGCATTACTGAAGAGGATTTCCTGCAAGCTGACAGTCGTCTTTGTATGGAAGCAGTTCCTCATGGAGGAGGCCCTGACTGTCTGTACCATGCTTGGATCTAATTCTCATTTGCGGAATGGCGTCAACAAGAAATATTGGGAGTGGATACTGAAGAGAACCATCATCTTCTCATGAGATATCTGCACCAGGTAACATGATTTTGTTTATTTTTGCATTGTTTTTCTGTTTTCATTGTGATAGAAGACAAGTTGTCTTCAGCAAGCATGAGTGCTTGGAGAGGGAGGAAGTCAGGCGGGTTCAAATTCTCACGCCCGTCGGTGTCTATTTGAACCCAACCTACATCTCAGGGCCTTGGTTTTTTCCACTGCCACTGCTAACTTATCTGTAAGTATGTGCAGTATAGTTGTATAAATCTGCACAGATTTTCACAATATGTCTATCACCATATACACAACGTCTGAGTCTGAGCTGATAAATATTGGTCATTCAGGATGTAGTAAAGTATGAGCTGAAGCTTAAGAAAGGCTTGAGTTTAGAGCCTTCCTCTATTAGAACCTCTAGCTATACATCTAGTTATCTTTGGTTTATTGTTAAAATCTGGGTGTTGTTTATCTATTTTAATGTGAGGAATAAATGAGAGCACGTATATAATGTTCCTTATGAAAGCGGTGCTCACTATGAATTTCTGTTTCCATCATTACCTTTATTTTCTTTCCTCTCCCTTTCTTTTACCTACTTCAGTGTAATTTATAAAATAGTACTACTGTAGTCCCCACTTCACCTCAAGAATTCAAAACTTTCTAAATTCCCTGCCTTTTACAAGCTAAAAAATGCCAGTGACACCATTGTATGTCTTTGTAGTATCCCTTAACACAGAAAACATTAGAGAAAATACTAATAAAGCATTCCAAACATCTTGGGAAAATAATAACTCAAATATTTATGCAAAATTTTGTAACACTGGCTATGTAAACAAAATGAAAACAAGTTTTATAAGTCATAAATACTGCACATTTCAATTCTGATCATTTTAAGGATACTGTTTCCCAAATATAAAATAGTTGGAAATCTAAAAGAATTTCAATAACTGAGTCTCTGTTCTGTGCCCTTTGAGGGCTAGTGCTAAATCTGATAGGTGCTTTTTAACTTCCTGTTAATATTTCCTCATTAATCATTTGTAAAGAATTAACAGTGCCAGAGGGGAAGTTTTTTTTTCCTTTTTTCTTATTCTTATTTACTATACAAACAGCCATTTGTATGATTTCAGTTTTATTCAGTGATTCCAAATTGGTCAATAAAATGCTAATGATTGCCAACATACTATATTTCTCACTGGGAGATCATCATTTAATTCTAACAAATGCCAGTTGGATACTTGTTAAAACAGCAGGAACTAATTCATATATTCGAGCTAAATAAATAAAGTTTGATTGCATATTTGTTCCACTCAGCTTTGATGACTAGCACTGTTAGAGAGATGCTTTGTACAAATTACCCTGGAAAAGCCTGATAACCAAGTCTCAGTGATAAAAGTGACATGTTAACAGAGTGCAGCTAAATATCATTTTGTTTGTGTCGCTGTAAATGGGTGTTAGCCCTTGAAAGCCACATTCTGAAATTCTGGGGCAGGCTTATTACACCTGGAAAAGCCCCATAATAGAGACCTGCAGAAACTTATCAATATTTTCCATAAAGTCTCTGTGTGTCAGTCTATCCACTCCCAATTATAAAATCCTGCTAAGACTAAGGATAATCCTAGAACATTATAAGATGATTTCTAATCGCCTTAACATAAAAGTGAGTTGAGGGAAATGCTTAATGTTCACTTTAAAATAGACTTTCATTGGTCCTCTTCTTGAAGCTTCTTTTGATTTCTTGAGAAAATTTACACTCTCAAATATTCATTTTTGAATAGGTTTTTAGTAAAACATTTTTCAGGGTTTTTTTTTAATTTCATATAACTTTTTCTAAATTTTTAATTGAAGGATAATTGCTTTATAATGTCATGTTGGTTTCTGCCATATGACAACGTGAATCAGCCATGAGCATACATATGTCTCCTCTTTCATGTACATCCCTCCCACCTTACCCCATCCCAACCTTATAGGTGTCACAAAGCACCGAGTTGAACTCTCAGGTCTTGCTTTTGGGAAATATGACCACTGTCTTATTTGTGATTAGCTCATGTGACACTCTAACATCTTCCTGTTTGCTCTTTACATACGGTTAACAAAGTGTCTGTGTTTAACCTCAGTTCAGTTCAGTTCAGCCGCTCAGTCGTGTCTGACTCTTTGCGACCCCATGAATTGCAGCACGCCAGGCCTCCCTGTCCATCACCAACTCCCAGAGTTTACTCAGACTCACGTCCATCGAGTCAGTGATGCCATCCAGCCATCTAAGGTCTTATTTTGTGGTTTAATTTCACAAAAGTCAAAACAGTATGGAAAGTCAAAAGCTCAGTTGGCTTATCTTGATGTTTTGCAAAATATCACATAAGAAACAAATTATGTGTAACTTTAATTTTTAAAGTTTAATTTCTTTAAAAGTTATTAGGATCACAGCAGTCAAAAGTTAAGTGACAGCTTATCCTTTTATTCAGAGTTGAAAAGAAACAACTAAACAATTAAAACTCTGTAATTTTAATAAATCCAATAAGGACATGGAATGACTCTGACTGCTGATTTATTTGATGTTTATAATTAATGAATAACTGTCTTTCGGTAACCTTCCTTCTCAAATATCACTGATATTCAGAAAGAAGATTTTTAAGCAGGTTCTCAAATACAGATTCCTGTTGAACAATACTTTTGCCTGAAGACTTTTGTGTTTGTTAGAGATTGAAGTTTCTAATGTCAAAATGATAATTCAGAGTAAGTGTACAAAACTTTACACAGAGTTCTCCTTGACATAGCAGGAAGCAGATTACAAAGATTTTAAAGTTATAATACACTGAAAAAAGGCTCTAACACTTCTTTATTGTATAAGTTAATTTTCTATTATTGCTAACAGTATTTGATTAAACTATTTTTAAATTCCAAAGTGCAAATGTCAGCCAGGTTATCACATCCATGTCCTTCTATGTAGAATGATTTACCTCAATTGATGTGACTGGCCAGATCATACTTATGGCATGATGCACATTACTATGTTACTAATTAAAGATCTAAGTTATATGGTTGTTTAACATGTGTTTGTGTACATAATCATTATAAATCATTCATTAAAACCATTGGCATAATTTGAAGGCAAGAATATTGAGCTATACTTTTAATATATGTCTTAACAACAGAAGTAATTCTGAAATTGAGTTGAACCCGGAATCCTGGTGGCTCAGACCGTAAAGAATCTGCCTGTGATGTGGGAGACCCAGGTTCAGTCCCTAAGTTAGGAAGATCCTCCGCAGAAGGGAATGGCTACCCACTCCAGTATTCTTACCTGGAGAATTCCATGGACAGGATCCTGGTGGACAATAGTCCATGGGATCACAAAGACTCAAACACAACTGAGTGACACTTTCACTTTATTTCTTTCAGAAACCTTTAAAGTTTCTAAATGGAAAAAAAGTGAGCACAGGCAATATTAAAGTGAATAAGAGAAATAGAGAACCTCAATTAGAAAAATTAAAAAAATAAAATCTGATGTTTATTAAAATGTAATAGCTAACAAACAAATGTGTATTGAGCATTTGGTGTATGCAGAACACCGTGTTGATCCCAGGTCAATAATGAGTTCTTTACCCTGTGGATAGACATGCCTAAGAGATAGTCATTTATCAATGTAGTAACAGTTTAGTTGTTACTCTGTAGGGTTGAGAAGAGAAAAAAAAAGATAACTTTTTACTTGATGTCTAGGGGGTGAAAAGTTAGAAGAGATATAAAGATATAATGCAGGTTATTTGTGCAGCTCACATAGAGACTCAGAGCCTGGGCTCTACCATATGCTGTGTTTATCTACCCATTGTGTGCTGAAAGCTGCTTTATACTTTCAAATAGCTGCCATTTGTTGAGTACCTACTATGTGCAGACACAATGTTCAGTGTTTCATATGTAATAGCAATTTTCAAAACCAGTTTTGGGTGTGCCTATTTTATAACAGATGACTCCAAAGTCGGAGAATTAAACCAATTACCTGAATTTACACAGCTAGTGAAGGGATGAGGCAAAAAGGAAATATTTGTGACCCTACAGCTGATACATTTTCTGATAAATTTCAAAGTCACCTTCAGAGCATTATGATGTTGATGGAAAAAATCCACCATCAAGGTGTGGAGTGAATCTGTACTTTTAATCTCATCATGTTGCTCAATAAGCCCATCCACACTTTGAGTTGACCAATTATATTCCAATACACTTAAATGAAATCTTCATTTCTTCAGACATAAATCATTATGGTAATGTAACAGGATAATCACTAACTGCTCTCCTTTTTATCTACACTTTCACTTTTTTCCTGGGATTCAAGAGCACCTTTAAAACAGTAGTTTATTGGTGTTTAAAATCTCAGTGATACAAGTGAGTCAGTGATAAGCATGAAAATTGTTTCCACCTAATTGTAGCTCATAATTTCATTTTCCTTTTGCTCTCATTCCAAAGGAAACTTTATACAAATTTAAAAATCTAGTTCAGCTAAGACACTATTAGAAATTAAAATCACCTGGGCTCAAACTGACCAGACTAGATTTGGGGTACTAAAGGATATAAATAGCTACAAAATGTTGATGCTATAATTAAAGGGAGATAATAGAGCAGATATCAAAGGTGCCTTGAAAACAGGTAATATCTAGTTTGCATGAGAAAAAAAAAAAGTGCCAGTCCCTAGTAGATAGTGGTGAATAAAATGAATACAGTTCCCAAATGTGTGGAGCTTACAGACATGAAACAAATAAGAGTATACTACAGCATATCATGGGACTTCCTAAGTGGCACTAGTGGTAAAGAACCCATTTGCCAATGCAGGCGAGGAGACATAAAAGACACAGGTTTAATCTCTGGGTCAGGAAGTTCCTCTGGAGAAAGAAATGGTAACCCACTCCAGTATTTTTGATAGAGAAGCCCATGGACAGAGGAGCCTGGTGGGCTACAAGTCCATGGGGTTGCAAGAGTTGGACATGACTTAGCAACTAAACCACCAACCACCACCATCACAGCATATGATAGTGCTAGAAAGGTAAGAAAAGAATGCTAAGAAAAATGAGGTAAGATTGAGATATTAAAGAAAAACTCATAGAAAATATTATTTCAGGTAAGCACTGGAGGGTGTTAGAATATACAGGTGAAAAATGGGAAAGGAAGTGCTTTAGACAGACCCTCTAGTGCAAAATGTTTTGGCACATCTAAGGAACTGAAATATCTGTTGGAATATTGCAACCCAGGCAGAAACTAGAACATGATATTTAAATAAGCAATGGCCAGACTGTAGACTTTAGGACTATCAAATGAAGAAGACTACATTATGGTAAGGGAAAGACATTAAGGGTTTTAATAATGGGATTGAGATCATTCAATTTAGTTATAGTAGGATCACAATTTAATTAAGACAATATTAAAAATGTGCATAAAGACATGGATTCTGTTGCTTATTTATAGGTTCTTGTATTTATCTTTAATTTTCCCCTACCTCTTACCAATGAATCAGCAGGGGGTGGAGATAGCTATAGTCTTCATTCTGCATAAAGTTTAATCAGACATGATAGTTCCCTTGTTTAATCTTTCTTGAATAAAAACACTCTTTCTCTCATCAGACTTTCCTCCCTAATCCCTGACTCTCCCCAAGGTGTCTTTTGGATATTTCCAAGGTGTTGGAAAGCTAGGTTGGTATCATGCAGTTGGGAACTGGTAAAGAAAGTGATGTGATTTTCAGATTCTCCTGTTTCTGTGGCTTCTCCTTCCCTCCCTCTCCCCAACACTCTGCTTCTGATCCCCCACATCAGAAAAGGGAGGTTTTCAGGTTACTTCCCCTCTGTCAAATCCTCCTAGCACCAGGAAGCAGCAGGAAGCAGCACTCATTGCCACACATGGAAGAAGAGCTTTTTTTTCAATAGGAAAGAACAGGAAAAAGAGTCCTTGCCCCATAGGAAGGTGAAGATGAAGGAATTAAGATGCTTCTTTCTCAACAAAATTTACTACCAAGCAACTATTTTGCTGCAAAATCCCCTCATGAAGATGAGACAAAGAAAATGGTTTCTGTATTTCTCAGTCTTCATTCTGCATCAAATCCTAATCTACATAGCCCGCTCCGTAGATCCTTATGCAGATATTGACATGAAGTTTGTATAATGGGTAAAAATTTTCTAGAAGAAAGATGAAGTAGTTCACCCTATAATAGGGACAAAGGCGACAAGAATAAATGAAAGAGTAGAATGGATGAAGATATGCAGTGATAGATAAGGGGAGTCAGAGGGAGGAAATGTCTACATTTTGCTATAAATCTTAACTAAAAAAATTAATATTCACCCCAATTCAAGATTTACCTATATTTTATGTGTTTAAATATATTTAAATTAAAATCTGCCATAGTAGGAAGGAAAAAGCATTCTCCTATCATTAACTCATTTCTTAAAAGCTTTGGAGAGACTGTCCTCAATACTATTCTATTTTTATTTTTTAGAAAATTATAATATTTGGATAATCCATTCTTCCATGGCTGACAAGAATAAAATATTATTAACCTTCATGGCTCAGTAAGTCCCAACATTTTCAATTTTACACTCTTATTAGTAATCATGTTTTCCCATTCCCTGTTTACATGGAGCATGGCTTCAAAAATATACTCTTGATTTGCATGTATACTTTATCTAAACTTGAAGAATTAAATGTCATTTTCTACCACCTAATAATGCAAGTCCTAAGAAAGAAATTATGTCAGTGCTATATACATTCAAAACTTTCTGTAGGATACCCCAAACAGATAATAGGGTAAAAACCTTCATATTAGGTTAGTCTAAAAGAGTTCATTGAGCACTTATGTTTTAGGAACTGGCTAAACCCTAGAACTGTATAACATGAGCAAAACCAACCAAAGCCCTGATGTCAGGGAGGCTGTAATCCAGTTTGGGGATAGATGTAATAAAATAAGTAAATAATTTTTTTCATATTAAAAAGTAGTAAGTACTTTGGATACAAATAAACTAGGGAAGGTGATGAAGTACTCTGGGTAAGGACAAAGTTCCAGTTTTAAGCAAGCCAGTCCAAGGAATTTCTCATTAGCATCTGCCACTTATGCAAAGACTGAAGAAGCGTAGATAGCAAGCCTGTGAATTTCTAACAGGAGAAAGTTCCAGTAACATACGAACAAGTTCAAAAGTCCTGTTGAGGGGACTTCCCTAGTGGTCCACTGGCTAAGATTCTGTGCCCCCAATGCAGGGGGCCCAGGTTCAATCCCTGGTCAGGAAATAATATCCCAAATGCCACAACTAAGACTCAGCACAGCCAAATAAATTAATTACTTTTTAAAAGTCCTGTGGGTAGTGAGCCTTGGGTATGAGGCAGGGAGGCCTGAGGAGCTGGGGTAGAACAGAAAGAGAGGAGGCTGGCATAATAAAGAGAAACTAGATCAGGCAGCACCATGTGCACTGGACAGGAGTCCCCCTGAAAAAACCCATCTGTTCTGCCACTGCCTGGAACACACAGACATGCTAAGAGTGAATACCAAAACCTAGGTATACAATCTGTGGTGAGTTTGCTAAAAATGTCTTTCAGAAAAGACAGATTTACATTTGTCTCATCTAGCTTTTCATTCAAATATTTTTGAATGGTATCCATGCATTATTAGTCTCCTGGTGGGTGAAAAATATATAATCCTTGACTTTAATGTAGTACCTCTCAAATTCTGGGTCATGAAAAGCACCTGGGAAGCTTGCTAAGCCATTATATGGTCTAGCCCCAGAGATTCTGATTCAGAAGTTCTAGAATGGAAGCAAGAGTCTTTATTAGACACTCCCCTTCAAGTTGATGAAGTTACTCCAGAGACCATAGTTTAAGAATCAGTTATCCAGGTGATGTGTTATACTTTCAAAATAGTAACAGGTTATACATACTCAGATTTGTGCTTCTAGTTCAGTTCAGTTGCTCAGTCATGTCTGACTCTTTGCAGCCCCATGATGCGCAGCACACCAGGCCTCACTGTACATCACCAACTCCCGGAGTCCACCCAAACCCATGTCCATTGAGTCAGTGATGCCATCCAGCCATCTCATCCTCTGTCATCCCCTTCTCAATCTTTCCCAGCATCAGGGTCTTTTCCAGTAAGTCACCTCTTCACATGAGGTGGCCAAAGTATTGGAGCTTCAGCTTCAACATCAGTCCTTTCAATGAACACCCAGGACTGATTTCCTTTAGGATGGACTGGTCGGATCTCCTTGCAGTCCAAGGGACTCGCAAGAGTCTTCTCCAACACCACAGTTCAAAAGCATCAATTCTTCGGCGCTCAGCTTTCTTCACAGTCCAACTCTCATACCCGTACATGACCACAGGAAAAACCATAGCCTTAACTAGATGGACATTTTTGAGCAAAGTAATGTCTCTGCTTTTTAATATACTGTCTAGGTTAGAGCTTTTCTTCCAAGGAGGAAGTGTCTTTTAATTTCATGGCGGCAGTCACCAACCGCAGTGATTTTGGAGCCCAAGAAGAAAAAGTCTGTCACTGTTTCCATTGTTTCCCCATCTATCTGCCATGAAGTGATGGGACTGGATGCCATGATCTTTGTTTTCTGAATGTTGAGTTTTAAGCCAATTTTTTCACTCTCCTCTTTCACTTTCAACAAGAGGCTCTTTAGTTTTTTGTTTTTTGTTTTTTTTTGCTTTCTGCCATAAGGGTGGTGTCATCTGCATATCTGAGGTCATTGATATTTCTCCCAGCAATCTTGATTCTAGCTTGTGCTTCACCCAGTCCAGTATTTTGCATGATGTACTCTGCATATAAGTTAAATAAGCAGGGTGACAATATACAGCCTTGATGTACTCCTTTCCCAACTTGGAACTAGTCTGTTTTTCCATGTCAGGTTGTAACTGTTGCTTCCCAACCCACATACAGATTTCTCAAGAGGCAGGTCAAGTGGTCTGGTATTCCCATCTCTTGAAGAATTTTCCACAGTTTGTTGTGATCTGCACAAAGGCTTTGGTGTAGTCAGTAAAGCAGAAGTAGATGTTTTTCTGGAACTCTCTCACTTTTTCAATGATCCAGCGCTGTTGGCAATTTTATCTCTGGTTCCTCTGCCTTTTCTAAATCTAGCTTGAACTTGAAGTTCAGGGTTCACATACTGTTGAAGCCTGGCTTGGAAAATTTTGAGCATTAGTTTGTTAGTGTGTGAGACGAGTAGAATTGTGTGGTAGTTTGAACAGTTTTTGGCTTTTCCTTTCTTTGGGATTGAAATGAAAACTGACCTTTTCTAGTCTTATGGCTGCTGCTGAGTTTTCCAAATTTGCTGGCATAGTGAGTGCAGCACTTTCACAGCATCATCTTTTAGTATTTGAAATAGCTTGGCTGGCATTCCATTATCTCCACTAGCTTTGTTTGTAGTGATGCCTCCTAAGGCCCACTTCACTTCATATTCCAGGATGTCTGGCTCTAGGTGATCACACCATTGTGGTTATCTGGGACATAAAGATCTTTTTTATATAGTTCTTCTGTGTATTCTTGCCACCTCTTCTTAATATCTTCTGCTTCTGTTAGGTCCCTACCATTTCTGTCCTTTATTGTGCCCATCTTTACATGAAAATTTCCCCTGGTATCTCTAATTTTCTTGAAGAGATCTTTAGTCTTTCCCATTCTATTGTTTTCCTCTTTTTCTTTGCATTGATCACTGAAAAACGCTTTCTTATCTCTCCTGGCTATTCTTTGGAACTTTCTGTTCAAATGGGTATATCTTTCCTTTCCTCTTTTGCCTATAGCTTTTCTTCTTTTCTCAGCTATTTGTAAGGCCTCCTCAGACAACCATTTTGCCTTTTTGCATTTCTTTTTCTTGGGGATGGTCTTGATCATTGCTTCCTGTACAATGTCACAAAGCTCCATTCAAAGTTCTTCAGGGACTCTCTCTATGAGATCCCTTGAATCTGTCACTTCCACTGTAATCTTAAGGGATTTGATTTAGGTCATACCTGAATGGTCTAGTGGTTTTCCCTACTTTCTTCAATTTCAGTCTGAATTTGGCAATAAGGAGTTCATGATCTGAGCCACAGTCAGCTCCCATTCTTGTTTTTAGTGATTGTATATAGCTTTTTCATCTTTGTCTGCAAAGAATATAATCAGTCTGATTTTGGTATCGACCATCTGGTGATGTCCGTGTGTAAAGTCTCCTCTTGTATTGTTGGAAGAGGTGTTTTCCATGACCAGTGCGTTCTCTTGGCAAAACTGTTAGCCTTTGACCTGCTTCATTTTGCACTCCAAGGCCAAATTTTGCCTGTTACTCCAGGTATCTCTTGACTTCCTACTTTTGCATTCCAGTCCGCTATCATGAAAAGTACATCTTTTTCATTATGAAACTGTAAAATGAAGACAAAAATGGTAGTCACTCATATACTTATATATATATAATGTATATAGTGCATACCTATATCATGTATGTATATGCATGCAAAGTGTACAAAACTGTATATACATATATATATAGTGCTTAAAATACGATGTGCTAAGTACAAGGTCAAGTATATTTTATAGCTATCATTATCATCACCATAATCATGTGGTTTACAACTCGATTGTACTGACTCTTAACATTTGTTTTCCTTGTTTTGCAAATTACATGGCTTTAAGAATTTCTGTCTTCCCTATTTAAAAAAAATACAAAAATAAGCCTACTTATACAATACTCATACTCTTACAGAAGAAAGTCAGTTTGCATTAACCTTAACTTGAAATAAAAATGTTTCTACATATATATGTAAAATTAATATTATTCATATTACCATGTTTTATAATCATTTCTTCCTGAAATATAAAATTTAAGCCCAATGAACTGAGTAGGCGTCCTGACTCATTTTCTTTTTTGATACTTTACAGTGAGGCTTTATAATTTGCCTTGGAGATTTTTCTAAAGGTGATATTTTACATTTAAACCAGAATGGAGCATACGGAGCATAAAGACTACTGTCTCAGGAAGTGCAGAGGAAAAGACTCTCCAGATCTGTGGAGCATCCCAAAGTGATAACCTTTACCACCTGGCCAAACAATCCTAAGGATGCTTCCCAGCCCAGACTGATAAATGAGGATTGCCCTTCTCTTAGTCAGGTGACTAACCAAGTGAGATATAGGACAAAGAATAGCTAGAATTTACTCCAGTTAGAAGAGGCCATTTGAAAAGGTAATTTCTTCAAGAGCAGGATGGATTTGTAAGAGCTTTGTATAATTTATATAAACTGTAAAGTACAAATGCATGAGATATTTCAATGAGTCAATAGATAAAATTACATCTTAATTTAATCTGAGATAACTATTTCTAGACTGACACTGATGCTGAACTTCCAGAATGCACCCTATATGTTCAAGTGATTTTTGAATCTTATTAAATGCTTTTTAATGATGATGAGTACTTTGAATTCCTTGTAATGTTTCTTTCTGTGTGTAGATGGTGATGATATTACTATGGAAGATAGGAAATCATTTTACTTTTGGCTATTGCATTCAAAAGAATTCAGTTGTCTAAAAGTAATGAATTAAAATGAATATATCCATAAATTATAGGGAGCAAAAGTGAGCTGCATTAAATCGCCTCTCTTCTAAAAAAGTTAATTTTCACATTTTAGTTAGTATATATCAACATATATTGCCTTCAGGTGAGTGTACCTTGTGTTGGGGAATTACAGTATTTAAAGAGAAACATAAAAGAACAAGCTATAAAATTATTTTTATTGGTATACAAAAATATTTTTCATTAATATTGATCAGTCCCCTTTTACTATTAAGTTTTCCTTTTTCCAGTAAAAGTTTTCCTGCATATAAGTTTCTCAGGAGGCAGGTAAGGTAGTCTGATATTCCATCACTTTAAGAGTTTTCCACAGTTGGTTATGATCCTTAGTGAAGCAGAAGTAGATGTTTTTCTGAAATTCTCTTGCTTTTCCTATGATGCAACAGATGTTGGCAATTTGAGCTCTGATTCCTCTACCTTTTCTAAATCCACCTTGTACATCTGGGAGTTCTTGGTTTATGTACAGCTGAAGCCTAGGTTGGAGGATTTTGAACATGACCTTGTTAGCATATGAAATGAGTGCAATTGTGTGATAGTTTGAACATTCTTTGGCATTGCCTTTCTTTGGGATTGTAATGAAAACTTACATATTCCAGTCCTGTAGCCACTGCTGAGTTTTCCAAATTTGCCTGCACATTGAATGTAGAACTTTAACAGCTTCATCTTTTAAGATTTGTAATAGCTCAGCTGGAATTCTATCACCTCTACTAGCTTTGTTTATAGTGATGCTCCTTAAAGATGTCTGACTCTAGGTGGATGATCACATCTTGGTTATCCAGGTCATTAAGGCATTTTTTTGTATAGTTCTGTATATTCTTGCTACTTCTTCTTAATATTGTCTGCTTCTGATAGGTCCTTACCATTTCTGTCCTTTATTGTTCCCATCTTTGCATGAAATGTTTCCTTGGTATCTCTAATTTTCTTGAAGAGATCTCTAGTCTTTCCCATTCTGTTTTTTTCCTCTATTTCTTTGCATTGTTCACTTAAGAAGGCTTTCTTCTCTCTCCTTGCTATTCCTTGGAACTCTGCATTCAGATGGCTGTATCTTTCCTTTTCTCCTTTGCCTTTTGCTTCTTTTCTCAGCTATTTGTGAGGCCTCCTCAGACAATTATTTTGCCTTTTTGCATTTCTTTCTCTGGTTTTGATCACTGCCTCCTGTACAGTGTTATGAACCTCCATCCATAGTTCTTCAGACACTCTATCAGATCCAGTTTCTTGGATCTATTTGTCACTTCCATGTATAATTATAAGTGATTTGATTTAGGTCATATCTAAATGTCCTAGTGGTTTTCCCTACTTTCTTTGATTTAAGTCTGAATTTTGCAGTAAAAAGCTGATGCTCTGAGCCACAGTCAGCTCCAGGTCTTGCTTTTGCTGACTGTATAGAATTTCTCCATCTTTGGCTATAAAGAATATAATCAATCTGATTTCAGTATTGACCACTGGTGGTATCCGTGTTTAGAATTGTCCTTGTGTTGTTGAAAGAGGGTGTTTGCTATGACCAGTACCTTCTCTTGGCAAAGCTCTGTTAGCCTTTGCCTTGCTTTGTTTGCCACAGCCAAACTTGCCTGTTACTCCAGGTATCTCTAGACTTCCTCCTTTTGCGTTTGAGTTCACTATGATGCAAGGGACATCATTTTTTTTAGTCTTAGTTCTATAAGTTCTTGTATGTCTTCATAGAACCATTCAACTTCAGCTTCTTTGGCATTAGTGGTTGGGTTATATAGACTTGGATTACTGTGATATTGAATGGTTTGTCTTGGAAACAAACCGAGATTATTCTGTCATTTTTGAAATTGCACCCAAATACTGCATTTCAGACTCTTTCATTAACTATGAGAGCTACTCTATTTCTTCTAAGGGATTGTTGCCCACAGTAGTAGATATAATTGTCATCCGAATTAAACTTTCCTGGCTACTATTAAGAAATGCCAGTGTTATGAATGGCAAAAGATAAGGAACCATTCCTGACTGAATGAGACTAAAGTGATAAGATGACTGGATTGGATGAAATTCAATAGAACATTAAGACACTTGGCAAAATTTGAATATAGGCAGTATATTAAATAGTAGTGCTTAAGATAGTAAATTTCTATATTTTATAATTGCATTGTATATAAAATAATGTCCTGTTTTAGAAGATAAACATACTGAAACAATTAGAGGTAGACATTCATGATGCCTTTAATTTACTCTAAAATTGTTCAGCAAAAAGATATATACACACACTCATACACACATACACAAAGTAAGTTGTGACAAAAGCTAACACTGGTGAATGTGAATGAAGAGAATAAGCTTATTAAGCATTCTTGTAGCTTTTCTATTGTAATTTTTTAAATTAAAAGATCAAAGAAAGATTGAAAGAGCAAAGGGATAGGGTACTTTTCATTCATGCTGAACTTTACTACTGTACACTGTTCAAGGGTGGGAGTGGAATTGTTCAATTAAAAATTAGACATTTTTAGTCAAAGCACCATAAATATTGATATTTCCTATCCATCTCCCTAAAAATGTGTTTTCAGTAAAATATTATTCATGCACATAATAATTGTTAAAATTTGCAAACCTTTTATCATTTAGAAGAACTCTATTTTACTATTAAAATAGTAAATAATTACTTTAAAATGAGAAGACATGACTCCCCAGAAAATTTGAAAAAATTTCTAGCCTAGCCACATTCCCTCCAAACTTTGACTCAGTAAATACGTTGTGGGTACAACCATCTGTATCCTTAACAAGCACTCCAGGTGATTCTGAAGCGGATCATTACAACCTATCTGGTGAGCTACACTGAAGTGTTTCACGCTTCCTCCCACAGATAGGCAGCTGAGTCTGGCTTTTGCCTAGGAGCAACTACAGGCAGCCAGCCAAGAGACTGAGGAAAGTCTTTTCCTAAAACCCAGAGAGCAACCATTCTGGAGCAGAAAGGAAGAATCAATACAATTTTGGTTTTATGCTATCTAGGACTGAGCATTTAATTTTTCCCACCCTTGACAAAACATTTTGAACAGTTTCCTAACTCCTTAACTCCCTTTCGTGATTAGATACATATTACAGTTTAAGTGTGTATTACGCATTAAAATTTACAGACATTTCCTTTTTAGCATTTAACGGTATAGAAAATTCAAACAGTAAATACAATAAATGAGCCTGCCATTTAAACTTTGACATTTTTATGCCTTTTTTTTCTTTCTAAAAATTTTTTTTCTGCTAAAATTGAAATTTCTATTGTTTGAGACTCCAGGTCACATTCCCATAC
The DNA here is from genome assembly GCA_006410935.1 of Redunca redunca. NCBI lineage: Eukaryota > Metazoa > Chordata > Mammalia > Artiodactyla > Bovidae > Redunca > Redunca redunca. The sequence goes on from SJYQ01008034.1 coordinate 88,757, forward strand.
CTTATTCCTATCCTCAAGAGCTAAGCATTATTTAGGATGCACGGTAAAATTTTCTAGTTCATTTTCCTTACCTTCATATATACATATTTGGTCATAGAATATATATAGCAATTTGAGTTTTTATTAACATAAAGATATGATATTTTGTCAGTGAAAGTATTTTTCAGTCTATTAATGTTGATAAAGATATAACTCTAGTTCAATCAACACACACTTAAGAGAAATGTGGCCTAAAATGATACAAATGTAGCTTAAAATGAACTCTTAAAAAGAGTTCCAAAATGTAGCTTAAAATGAAGTCTAGTGTAAAACAATATGTATTATCTTTTAATTTCCATGGCTTAATTTGAGTGCTTTGTTCAGAGTCTATAGGCTTAAATCCAAGTGCCAGTGAGAGCTATGGCCTCATCTGAAAACCTGGGACTCTCTTTCATGACAGTGTAGCTGTTAGCAGCACTCAGCTCCTTGCAGTTGTAGGGCTGAGGTTGGCAGTTCCCTCCCATGTGGTCATCTCTGCTGACGGTTCACGCATGGCACCTTAATTCTTTAAGGCCAGTGTGAACATCTTCTCATGTATGTGCTAGTAAGGCTAAGACTTTATACAGGCTGTCCTTTCTTTGTAGGTTATGGTGGGGATATACAAATGATGGTGCAAGCTGAAATCATGCAGAGCAATCTTAATAAGCAATGAGAAATTACAGTTTTCATTACTATTTTTCTGTGACCTTAAATTTGGTCAAAACATTTTAAAATTCTTATTATAGGTTGAAAATATATATTGGAAAAAATGTAAATAGTAAAACTAAAATATATCTAGAACTACAATTTCACACAGTGGAGATATTTAGAATTAGTGTTTGAATTCTTTGCATAAAACACTTATTAAGAGTGGCTTGAACAGTGCTGACTTTTTTCTCATCCCACAGTCTATTATATGGAATGAGCAGCTTTTCTATGCCTTGGTGAAATGTCTTAGGTCTTTCTAAGTTTGAGTTAACTTCCAACATTTTAACTTTTGCACCTTCATTAACATGAGATGGTCTCCAAGAGTCCCTTTTATGTAAAGTGTTCTACTGGCCTCTTCTGGATATCTCCATCCTTTCCATCCCAACCACTTCAGCATTTATGTCAGTAAGTTCACCTTCACCGAGTTCTTTAGGGTGCATCTCTTTTACGGTCACTTGCAAACCTGTATCATTAATCATCTACATTTTAATAGGATTACCTTTCAAAATTGACTTGTCTCAACACCATTAAATATTTCACAATTATTATAACCACTTAAACCAATACTTGGAATTTGAGTGTAAGTTTTAGAGCTGCATTATTATCAGCTCTTGTAGCTTCACCAAATAGTGTAATCTTAATTTATGCTACTTCTGAAACAATGAAACCAGACTTTACTGGCTGTAAAAATGATTTCTTCAGCCTTAGTAATCATCTTCATTTTCAAGTAAGCAACTAAAGTCAATACTTTGACCTGAATCTAGACAAACTGACTGGATTTTTTTTTTATTACAGCCTTCAATCCAAAGTGGATATAAAAGCTCCACTCCTTAATACAATCTAAACTGAAGTTATTGAAGTGACTTTGTCCTCTTTTTTTTCCCTAGATTTCATTGACCTCTTTCAGTATCACTGAAATACCATGGAAAAAGTGCCTTCATGTAGAGATATGTCTAGTCCTATTTTCACTTTGCTGTCTCTATATTCCTACTCTAACCACATCACATTTTACTCCTGGTGTTTTCATTTTTCATATCTCTGCTCTACATTTCTTGGTCACCCAGGTCCCTAAATCAATTATCCATTTCTGTAAAATGCTACATGTTTCATAGCAAGAAGACAAGGAAGTAATACAACTACATGCTTTGCTGTAACTGCATGAAGAAACTGATGTGTGTAGTGAACAACTATAAACAGACTTTGAAAGAAAATCAGTGATCATGATGTGCACCTGTTATTTGCATAGTAATGAGTAAACTAAAGAATTCAAGCAAAATTTGTATATTTATAATTACAATTAATATGCAATGATGGCATATTAATGATGGACCATATACTTGCAGGACTGATGGTAGTTACCAAAACTATGTCAAATGAAATTTGTGCATATCAGAACCATGCTAAGCAATGACTCTATTTTTGTAAGCTAATCACAATAGTGACATTCTTTCATCTTTATTTTATTGATTAGAAACAAGTGACAGGTCCCACTCATACTCAAAGGGAGGAGATTATACAGAGCATAAGATCAGAGGGGGTTAGGTAGCGATCANAGCATAAGATCAGAGGGGGTTGGGTAGCGATCATGAGGACCATCTTAGAATTTTGCCTACCATAGCACTTGTAATATTATTAGATTCTGATTAATTCTGTGGCATTATATGTTCCCAACAGGAGTATATGAGGATTCCTACCTCTCCACAATTTCATTGAAACAATTATCAGACATTTATTTTTGCTGGTTCAATAGATGCAAAGCCTTATATTGAAATTACATTATCTTAATTTTCATTGAAATTAAGTATTTTTCATGTTTTTATCCAATCTGTTTTCTCTTTATTCAGTCACTTATATGCATTGATTTTGCTATTGAATTGTTGATGTTTTTCCTTTTGCTTCTTAGTTTATATATTTTGGATAGTAATTCTTAATATATTATATACAATGAAAACTTATTTTCTCAATCTAGTCTATTCCTAGCTTTAATTTAGTCATGTCTGTTATTGTATAGAGGTTTTTGTTTGAATATATTCAAATTGATCAGTCTTCCTCTTTATGCTGTTTCAAAAATGCTCCCAAGCCCTATACCAACGTCATTATTACTTCACAAAAATATAGTT
>SJYQ01008034.1:93179-133467 GCA_006410935.1 Redunca redunca
GCAAGGAGATCCAACCAGTCCATTCTGAAGGAGATCAGCCCTGAGATTTCTTTGGAAGGAATGATGCTGAAGCTGAAACTCCAATACTTTGGCCACCTCGTGCGAAGAGTTGGCTCATTGGAAAAGACTCTGATACTGGGAGGGATTGGGGGCAGGAGGAGAAGGGGACGACAGAGGATGAGATGGCTGGATGGCATCACTGACTCGATGGATGTGAGTCTGAGTGAACTCCGGGAGTTGGTGATGGACAGGGAGGCCTGGCATGCTGCGATTCATGGGATCGCAAGAGTCGGACACGACAGAGCGACTGAACTGAGTTGAGGGCCCTATTGGGTCAGTTTCTGGTATTGCCTGAGGCCTCGATGAAGTTGATCCAAAGATGGATATCTCATTTGTTCACAATAGGGCTCACACTGTCTCTTAGGTGGGGTCTCTTAAGAGGTAGAAACTTGAAGAAAAAACTGCCCAGTCTACAATCAAGAGGCAATTGTTTTCTCATTCTCTTCTTTCAGTCTTAAGAGGCTCTTTAGTTCCTCTTTGCTTTTTGCCATTAAAGTGTTATCACTGCATATCTGAGGTTATTGGTATTTCTCCTGGCAGTGTCATTTCCAGCTTGCAACTCATAAGTTTTTATGATAAGCTCTGCATAAAAGTTAAATAAACAGGGTGACAACATACACCCTTGTCGTACTTCTTCCTCAGTTTTGAACCAATCAGTTTTTCCATATAAAGTTCTAACTGCTGCTTCTTGACCTGCATACAGGTTTCTTAGGAGACAGGTAAGATGGTCTGGTATTCCCACAGTTTGTTATGATCTACACAATCAAAGGCTTTAGCATAGTCAGTGAAACAGTAGATGTTTTTCTGGAATTCCCTTGCTTTCTCTAGGATACAGTGAATGTTGGCAATTTGATCTCTGGTTCTTCTGCCTTTTCTAAACTCAGCTTGTACATCTGGAAGTTCTCAACTCAAGTACTGTTGAAGCCTAGCTTGAAGGATTTTGAGCATAACCTGACTAGCATGGTAAGTGAGCTCAATTATCCAATAGTTTGAACATTTTTTTTAGTACTGCCTTTCTTGGTAATTGGAATGACAATTGACCTTTCCAATACTGTGAAAAATCCACTGCTGGATTCTCCAAATTTGCTGACATATTGAGTGCAGCACTTTAATGGCATCATATTTTAGAATTTCATTTTTAATGTGTTTTTTAAATTACATTTTTATTTTTACTTTATTTTGCTTTACAATACTGTATTGGTTTTGCCATACATTGACATGAATCACCACGGGTGTACTTGAGTTCCCAATCCTGAACCTCCCTCCCACCTCCCATCCCATATCATCTTTCTGGATCATCCCCGTGCACCAGCCCCAAGCATCCTGTATCCTGTATCGAACACAGACTGGCGATTTGTTTCTTACCTGATAGTATACATGTTTCAATGCCATTTTCCAAAATCATCCCACCCTCTCCCTCTCCCACAGAGTCCAAAAGTCCGTTCTATACATCTGTGTCTCTTTTGCTGTCTCACATACAGGGTTATCATTACGATCTTTCTAAATTCCATATATATGTGTTAGTATACTGTGTTGGTATTTTTCTTTCTGGCTTACTTCACTCTGTATAATAGGCTCCAGTTTCATCCACCTCATTAGAACTGATTCAAATGTATTCGTTTTAATGGCTGAATAATACAAATAGCTCTGCTGGAATTCCATTTTACATCCCCTCTGTTGTACTTCTCTCCCAAATCCACCCATCTCTTTTTCTGGTTTGAGGTGGAGCATGACTTAAAAGGACTAAATAGAAAGTCTTCTATCTATGACCTGTGTTGTCCAGTTGTGAAGGACCAATGAAAATCTAGGCAGAAGATGTAAAAGAGAAGAAAACATGTTGAAGATATTTATTTCCTTGCTCCCTTATACCACAAATAGAAGTGACTACTCCTGCCCAGGCAGCACTTTTACATTCTTTCCACATTCCTGAAACTGCCCTCCCCACCCCATTTCAGGTTGAGGGGTGGTAACACCTTGGCAGTTACTAAACTAGCTCTGAGTTATTCCACAATTCTTTGGGTTCCCCTACAATCACACTTTTGAAGTAAATCACAATTTTGTAAATAAGCTTATCTCAAATTATTTTAAGTACACGATGTTTTTATTGGAGCTTCTGATATACTCAATATAACAAATTAATCATTAAATAAATCAGTGAGTCTGTAGACCAAATTATAAATATATTTTACATACAGGATTTTTCTAATTCAGTCATCCAGAATGACAACTGTTTGGAGATATTATTGAGGTATTTATTCATTCATTCATTTACTTATTCTTAGTGTCTAAAAGGAATCTTGAGAGAATGTAATATCTATCCAGGTTGTACCTGGAACAGTTACATGAACTGAAGGGCCTAATGTTCTCTCACACAGATCGTGGAATAGACAAAGACAGTGTGTGTATTGGGAGCGAAATACCAGGGGCCAGAGGAAATATTTGAGTTGTGTTTAAGTCATTCACTAAAGGAGTCACAGGGATGATCAGTCCTCTAAAAGAGCAACAGAGGTTATATGAGCAGAAGAGAAAAGATGGCTATGAGACAGGATAATTTTGTAGAGTACTACAGGAGTCCTGCTGGTGTCAAGTGCTAATGAGAGTTCCTTGAAGAATCTGGCTTGAGGGGTTTAGATCACTGTGGGAAAAATTTATATAGACTATGGATATACTGCTGAAAAAGTGTCACCAAGGACTTCCTAAGCTCTCATAGTTCTGAGAGAACAGAAAGGGGAAGTTAAGGAGGTAACATGTGCTTTCTAAAAGGAGTAAGATTGGCCAGCTGAGCCGTGGTGGTGCACACTTGGGGAGCAGAAAGTGATATGCACCCTTAAAGTTTGGTGCTCCACAGGCAAGGGTCTAAGGGAGAGTAGGATAAGCAGATACCCTCCCATCATTCGATTATGGGCCTCATAACAGAATCAAATCTTGTACTAAAATGTGTTGGACCCAGCTAGAAAGAAAGCACCATCTCCCAGTCCCCATTTTTAAAAATCCTATTTCTAGTATGTTCCTCACAACAGAGTTGACTGACAAGGTCAAGATCAGATCCAGCCTGATTTCTGGAGAGTACCTACAAGGAGCAAGGGACATGAACCTTTACCAGATAGAAATCACTAGCCCAAGGGAAAAACTCTCTCCCCCAAATGGCCTCACAGTTGGGTTGGACAGCCCTCCTAAGAAAAGAAATTTGGGATTAGATTAAAGGGAGAACCTTTGAGTCTTGAGTTGGTAGAAGCCTAAATACTACCACTAAATATCTTCTCAATCTTCCCACTGACTTCTTTAAGAGGGAATGTATTATGAACCCACTCAATGAACAAATATTGAAATATCATGTAAAATGAGTAAAGAAATGTTCTAGGCACTAGGAGTACAACGTTGTACAAAACAGGCAAAAACCCTGTCTCATAGCACATAGAGTCCAGAAGGCAAAAACAACAAGGTCAATGAGGTTGTAGATGTTGTTGGTGATAAATGCTAAAGAGCCAAACAAATTGAGGAGTCTAAGGAAAACATGAAGGAGGGGGAATTGGGAGTTAAAACCTGGGAGAAGAGGGTGCTGTGCAGAGGGAGCAAGTGGACTGAACAGAAGTCTATTTCCAGGAGCAGCACAGGGGCCAGCACTGTTGGAGTGGAGGGGACCAGAGGAAAGCAGGAGAAAAGGTCAGAAAGTCTGGGGGTCTAGATCCCATGAGGTCATTGCAGGGACTTTGACTTGTGCATGGAGTGAGATGGAGGAGATGGAGGGTGATGGCAAAGATGGGTGTGATCTGACTTCAGTTTGGACAAAGTCGTTAGCTCCTGCTCTCTTTCAACCACCTCTCAACCCAGCAGCCAGGAAGCTGAAGGCCAGGAAGGAGGCCACTGACTGAGGACAGTCAGAGGCTTGGTGGCCTGGGGGAAGGTGCCAGCAGGGAAGGTGAGCAGATCCAGTCCAGTTCCGTCTGTGTTGTAGATGGAGACACTGAAGGTTGTGATGGCCTGGCCCCTGTTACACTCCCTTCTATGCCAGAGGGAGTCTCCACCACAATGTCTGCCCCACATCTTGTGGAAAAACAGCTTGAGTAGATCTGCCAAGGGCCAAGAATATTCACCTCTTCACCAGTTGAGGAGGAGGTAATTTTTTTCTTAGAGATAGCATTCTCTCAAGTGAAAGATCTGCATTTATCAAATTTGTATTTCCTTATGATGTTGAGGCTTTCAAAGTGGCTGCTGCTGCTAAGTCACTTCAGTCATGTCTGACTCTGTGCAACCCCATAGAGGGCAGCCCACCAGGCTCCCCTGTCCCTGGGATTCTCCAGGCAAAACCACTGGAGTGGGTTGCCATTTCCTTCTCCAATGGATGAAAGTGAAAAGTGGAAGTGAAGTCGCTCAGTCGTGTCCGACTCTTAGTGACCCCGTGGAATGCAGCCTATCAGGCTACTCTGTCTATGGGATTTTCCAGGCCAGAGTACTGGAGTGGGGTCAAAGTGGCTAGGGGTGGCTAAGGATCAAACTTGCATTTTGCTGAGTGTATTATGCTAGTTAAGGGCTAGAACTAAAAGGATGAGAATCCTGAAGGGATTTTGCCTAGCAGTTTAGACAGCTTCTGTGCTACCATCCAAAGGCATGATGTTGAGGCTCTACAAGGTCCTCTGAAACTACGTCAGATCTGAGGAAAAGATTGGCTCCAAATTACAGAAAAAAATAAAATACAAGCCAAAACTTGCATAATGAAAAATACTTAAATAAATGAAAATACTTAAATATTTAAACAGAGAAATAGTTAAGTTTTAAATGCCTACCAAATAAAACCTTGTGTTAACTTCATTGATTGTTAAAATTTGAATTCTAAAAGTCATGATTATGAGAACAATTTTAGGTTACCTCTTTTCACTTTGCAAGAAGCCATGAGTTAGCATGATTAGCACAGTACCATTAGAGCCAATTGTGATTTTAAAAGTCACTTCTAGCTAAATAACTTCAAAAGAAAAATTATAACAATTCTTTCAAACCTATTGACTGCAAAAAGTCACTTAATGTGTTATTTGGATGTCCTGCTAAGTCTGAAAAGGGGGAGATAAAATGTCTAAAGGATGTCATAGGGATCTTTGGAAGAAATGGAGACATCAACCAGGGAAACTTATTAAATGTCTTCATTTCCCATGGAGTCCTCAGTAAAAAGTTTACTATCTTAGAAAGTTAGAATCCCCCACAATGCTGATTCTGCTCCAAAATAGGATTGAAGCAAATCAGAGGCTACCTAGAAGGAAAAAATTAAGTCTGTGTAGCACTGAAATATGCTAAATGTTGACTCTATTTTTTAAAATAAGCATTTTTTAATGTTGTAAATTGAAGTTTTTATTTCAGTTTGTAAAAGGTTCACCATGTTCAAGAATTTTTGTAGTATGTTTATAATTTGTAGATTATCTGGTATAAAAGAAAATAAAGCTTACTGCTTTAAAAATGAAACATGAATTCTTGGACCCAGGGAATTATTAAAAATGAGTTATCCAGAAAATTTTCTCTAACCTTAAACAAAAGGAAAGCTATAAACTACAGCAGCGTGTAGCACTTCCATAATGAGAAAAGGGCTGAATATGCTGATTAGGAGTATTTCCAAGAGTTAACAACAGGGGGAAAAAGAAGTAAAAATAGCTTAAACAAAATTTCTTCCAGCAATAAATTGTCATCTTATTAAAATGTAGGTTGCTGGGTGCTGTATGTATTAAGTCATTGAAATAATGGGAAGATTTGCACAAAAATTTGCAGCCATTATGAGATAATGATTAGAAGTTTTACCATTTTTCAAGTTTGATAGCTTGAAATGACAAACTTGAAAAACTTCCCTTTCCTATTCTCCATCTGAAATTAACCTCTCTTCCAATCCGAAGGAAAAATAGTAAGAATATATCTTTTTCTTTGTTGTGTGATTTGACAGTTCTTATTCATCACAAATCCCCACAGAGTATCATTTTCATTTATCATTTGTCATTAACTGAAAGGAGAAATGGTTTAACAAAGTTCTCATGTTCTTTTTCTTTTAATCTGCAATTTCAGAGTTTGGTGGTCTACCAGAGGTCTTACTCCTAAACCAAATGCAAGAGACTGAAAGCCCATTTATAGCACTGGGCAGGGATTCAAGAGCTAGCTTGGGATTCAAGGAGCTCTGGGCCTGAATCATTAACTTTGCTTCTTCTTATTCAGCCTTCTGTAAGGTTCACTTCCTTAATTGGTAACTTAGGGATTTTATAAGAATTATCTTATTAGGTATATGTGAGATAGTGTCCAATTTATGGTGTTGAAATTCTAGAATGAACCACATTATGACCAGTTCTTTGGCTTGTGTGTTCAAAGAGGAACTACAGGAGTAAACTTTCATAAACATGTATATTTGTTTTCAGACTATCAACCTTAATTTTTTTCCATTATGAAATTATTTGATCTCCTCAGAATAAACTTTCTAATCAATAATCACAACATACCTCCATGCTTTGGGAGCTGTAGTTAATGTCACAGCACCTTAACCTTTAGGCGGGATTGCATTTGATAGCCCATTAGTTACTGCATCACTGTGGGTACTTTCCCTCTCCTTAGACCTACTGCAGAGCAATCTTCTGCCAGGCCTCATCAAGGTCAGGTCCTGAGACTCCAGCCAAAGACTTTAACCTTCGAGAGTTAAGAAGAGTTGAAAGACAAAAATGCATCCCAGCTGTGTGAGCAAGTGTCCTTGAGCTACAAGTTGTTCTAGTCGATGAAGAGTTTAGTCTGAAGAGCCTGTTATTCCCTCACTGGGATCTGTTGCCCCTGGGGTATTCCATTTCACTGCTTACTAGAGTTGGTTATATTCAAACTAATTAACTTTAATGTGTTGATCCTAGATATTATTGAACAAATGTTGACTCTGTTACCCCTGCCCATCTAGCTACAGGCTATTTTGGTTATACAAGTATACAGTCCTCATTTGTTGATGCTGATAAGATGCTGAGGCCACCACAGGGACCTAGTATCTCAATTCACAGATTAAATGAGCTAATATATCTTAAGAACTTGTGCTTGGTACTTTATTTATATCATGTTAGTATTTGCTCTTAAGAGCCAAAGAAAAACAATAACCATTCACTGGTGTAGCCACATGGGAAGAGGTACAGAATGTATTTTGGTTTGAAAAATGAGGAACGATTTGCCTCAAATCTCAAGCATACGGAACATGAGACCATTTTGTTTTTTTTTCTTTAAGTCCCTGTTGCAGGCCATGAATAAAACTTAGAATTCCTGCTTGTGCAGGGATTTGGTCCAGTCATGTCTCAGCCACTATCTCCTCTCTTTTAGGTAAAGTGAGAAGGTAATCCTAGAATTGTGTGTGAAAAAAATTGTTTCTATCCCCTTGCAAGTAACTATCAGAGAAAGATTTAGGATTCAGTATAGGAATGTTTGAGAGGATCCACCCCCTTTATACATGTGGGTTAAGGAGTTTGTGTGTTTTTGGTGTTTTATGTGCTTGAAATGTTTAAAATATTTTAACCCATGAGAATAATTTAAAATGTCTAGGTCAGTATTTGATTTAGGCTTGTGTTTTTAAGTTGAAATCATACCATTTGTTTATACTGTTAGAACAGTTAATAGTCTTTAGGATTCAACATATTTAAAAGTCAAATTTGTTAAAAGTTAAGTACTCAAGAAGATTTTAAGTCAGACTCATGGAAAAAGACTCTGATGATGGGAAAGATTGAGGGCGGGTGGAAAGAGGGCAACTAAGATTGACATGGTTGGATGGCATCACCAACTCAATGGACCTGAGTCTGAGCAAACTCTGAGACAGTGAAAGACAGGGAAGCCTGGCATGCTGCAGTCCATGGGGTCACAAAAACTGAACCACAACCACATTGTCTATGTTTACTATTATCCTGGGAGGAAAAAAAAAAGTGTTTATTCTTTGTATGTGTATTTAAATTTTCCAACATATTGTTACCAAGTTGGAGATTGCTCTGCTACACGATAGGCCAATGAATCTAAGATGAGATGTTGAGGTAAGGATTTATTCAGGAAAGCCAGCTGACCGAGAAGATGGTAGACTAAGGTCTCTCATCAAGGTCTGGATGCCAGATTCTTTCACAGAACCAAAGAGAAAAGCAATGAGAAACTCAAGTCTAAAGGCATAATAGAGAGGGAGAGGCAGTGAGATAGTAAAGTAAAAGGGCCTTCAGTCTTGCAAAACATCTCCAGAATGGCCAGCCCTTGGAAGAGGTGTGTTAATCTTGTCTTTTCACAGATGGACAGGATCAGATTATCTCCCCATGAGCTAAACAAGTAAGATTAAACAATAGGTGCAGAGGGGCAGGGTCCTCTGAGGCAGGCTTTATGTGTGATTATAATAACAAAGCAATGAAAGCCAAGTCAGAGAAACTATTCCAACATGTAGTCAGAATTGGCATCTCCCTGCAATATTAGTGCCCTTTGGTTAGTATAACAAATTTACCACAAATGTACTGGCTTAAAACAACCCGGACCTAGTTCTTAGCTCTAGAGTTCTGAAGTCCGAAATGAAGGTCATGAGGCTAAAATCAGGATTTTAGCAGGGATGATTCCTTCTGGAGGCTCCAAGAGAGAGTCTTCCTTGCTTCTCCTAGCTTCTAGAAGTTGTTAGCATCCTTTGCTTGCTGGCTACATCACTTCAATATCTGCTTTTATCATTGTCATAGAGCTTTCCCTAGACTGTAATTCTACTGTCTCCCTCTCATGAGGACCCTCATAATTGTACTGGGATAATCAATTGGGAAAGGAGTATGTCAAGGCTGTATATTGTCACCCTGCTTATTTAACTTATATGAAGAATACATCATGAGAAATGCTGGGCTGGATGAAGCAGAAACTGGAATCAAGACTGCTGGGAGAAATATCAATAACCTCAGATATGCAGGTGATACCACCCTTATGGCAGAAAGTGATGAGGAACTAAAAAGCCTTTTGATGAAAGTGAAAGAGGAGAGTGAAAAGGTTGGCTTAAAGCTCAACATTCAGTAAATGAAGATCATGGCATCTGGTCCCATCACTTCATGGGAAATAGATGGGGATACAATGGAAACAGTGACAGAGTCTAATTTTGGAGGCTCCAAAATCCCTGAGGATGATAACTGCAGCCATGAAATTAAAAGATGCTTGCTCCTTGGAAGAAAAGTTATGACCAACCTAGACAGCATATTAAAAAGGAGAGACATTACTTCACCAACAAAGGTCAATCAAGTCAAAGCTATGGTTTTCCAGTAGTCATGTATGGATGTGAGAGTTGGACTATAAAGAAAGCTGAGATCCAAAGAACTGATGCTTTTGAACTGTGGTGTTGGAGAAGACTCTTGAGAGACCCTTGGACTGCAAGGAGATCTAACCAGTCATTGCTAAAGGAGATCAGTCCTGAATATTCATTGGAAGGACTGATGCTGAAGCTGAAAGTCTAATAATTTGGCCACCTGATGCAAAGAACTGACTTCCTGGAAAAGACCCTGATGCTGGGAAAGATTGAAGGCAGGAGGAGAAGAGGAAAACAGAGGTTGAGATGGTTGGCTGGCATTACCGAATTGATGGATATGAGTTTGAATAAGCTCCAAGAGTTGGTAATGGACAGGGAAGCCTGGCATGCTGCAGTCCATGGGGTCGCAAAGAGTTGGACTCAACTGAGCAACTGAATTGAACTGAATCAGGATCATTTCTTCATCTCTAGATCCTTAATTTAATCCTTGTGCAAAATCTTAGCTTTATCATATAATGCAAAATATATTCACAAGATCTAGTTTCTCTACTGAAAAAGATGCACAATATGAGAGTTCTGAGTCATTTTATTTGAGGCAAAATGAGGACTTCAGCCCAGGAGATAACTCAGATAGCTCTGAGAGATTGGTCCAAAGAGGCAGTGGGCAAAGGTCAATTTATAAGATATGGGCAAAGGAGGGAATTCAGTCCAATCAAACACTTACCTTACAAAAGGTTTCCTGCTAGTAGGCTGATTCACCATGAAGGGATTTTGTGATTTTTCTAGATATGAAGAGATGCAAAGATTGGGTAACTATCTAAAGACCTATTCACCAGTTTCCCTGGAACACAGAGTACCTCATTCTCCACCCTGAATTCCCCTCAGGGGGTGTTGAAGGTCCACAGCTGCAGCAGCAAAGGGTTCAATAGTCACAGTTCAGTTCAGTCACTCAGTTATGTCTGACTCTTTGCAACCCCATGGACTGCAGCATGCCAGACTTCCCGGTCCATCACAAACTCCTGGAGCTAGCTCAAACTCATGACTGTTGAGTCAGTGATGCCATCCAACCATCTCATCCTTGGTCATCCCCTTCTCCTGCCTTTAATATTTCCCAGCATCAGGGTCTTCTCCAAGGAGTCAGTTCTTCACATCAGGTGACCAAAGTATTAGCATTTCAGCTTCAGCATCAGTCCTTCCAATGAATATTCAGGACTGATTTCCTTTAGGATTGACTGGTGTGATCTCCTTGCAGTCCAAGAGCCTCTCAAGGGTCTTCTCCAACATCACAATTCTTCAGTGCTCAACTTTTTTAGGGTCTAATTCTCACATCCATACATGACTATTGGAAAAACCATAGCTATGACTAGATGGACATTTATTGGCAAAGTAATGTCTGTTTTTTAATATGCTGTCTTGGTTGGTTATAGCTTTTCTTCCAAGGAGCAAGCATCCTTTATTTTAATGGTTGTAGTCACCATGTGCAGTGATTTTGGAAGCCAAAAAAATAAAATCAATCACTGTTTCCTCATCTATTTGCCATGAAGAGATTGAACCAGATGCCATGATCTTACTCTTTTGAATGTTGCGTTTCAAGCCAGCTTTTTCATTCTCCTCTTGAACTTTCATCAAGAAGCTCTTTAGTTCCTCTTCCCTTTCTGCTTTAAGGGTGGTGTCGTCTGCCTGTCTGAGGTTATTGATATCTCTCCCAGCAATCTTGATTCTAGCTTGTGCTTCATCCAAGCATTTCTCATGATGTTCTCTGCATATAAGTTAAATAAGCAGCTAAACTCACTTGCTGAGTTGCTGGCAAATGCTCTTGCTAAGTGTCAATTTGTAGTTGACAGGTTCAGGGCACAAACACCTTTGGGGGCCATTATTCAACCTTTCACACAAATTTTTGGATTAAAACATTCTTTTAACATTGAAAACTAGGGTTCTTGCTAAAGTATAGCAGACCCCAGCAAAAGGCAATAATTTGTGATTGTGTTTGTGATTATAAAAGCATTTACCTCAGACTGGGACTTGAACCCACATGGCTAGGACTCGAACCCAGCCAAAATCCACAGTAATGAAGCTCAGGTTCTTGATGTCTTATTGGGTAAAGAATTCATGGAGAGACAATGTGATAGGTAAGAAATGGACTTATTTGGAGAAACACCCTCCAGACAGAGAGTGGCCCATCATGGAAACTGAGTGTGGTGGCCTCAAAATGTGGTGTGGTTAACTTTTATGGGCTGGGTACGGGACTGGAATGCAAAAGTAGGAGTTCAAGAAACACCTGGAATAACAGGCAAATTTGGCCTTGGAATATGGAATGAAGCATGGCAAAGGCTAATAGAGTTTTGCCAAGAGAACACACTGGTCATAGCAAACACCCTCTTCCAACAACACAAGAGAAGACTCTACACATGGGCATCACCAGGTGGTCAACACCGAAATTAGATTGATTATAATCTTTGCAGCCAAAGATAGAGATGCTCTTTACAGTCAGTAAAAAAAAAAAAAAAAAAAANAAAAAAAAAAAAAAAAAAAAGACTGGGAGCTGAATGTGGCTCAGATCATGAACTGCTTATTGTCAAATTCAGACTTAAATTGAAGGAAGTAGGGAAAACCACTAGACCATTCAGGTATGACCTAAATGAAATTTCTTATGATTATACAGTGGAAGTGAGAAGTAGTTTTAAGGGACTAGATCTGATAGATAGAGTGCCTGATGAACTATGGATGGAGGTTCGTGACATTGTACATGAGAAAGGGATCAAGACCATCCCCATGGAAAAGAAATGCAAAATGGTGGTCTGAGGAGGCCTTACAAATAGCTGTAAAAAGAAGAGAAGCAAAAAGCAAAGGAGAAAAAGAAAGATATACCCATCTGAATGCAGCGTTCCAAAGAATAGCAAGGAGATATAAGAAAGCCTTCCTCAGAGATCAATGCAAAGAAATAGAGGAAAACAACAGAATGGGAAAGACTAAAGATCTCTTCAAGAAAATTAGAGATACAAAGGGAACATTTCATGCAAAGGTGGGCTCGATAAAGGACAAAAATGGTATGGACCTAACAGAAGCAGAAGATATTAAGAAGAGGTGGCAAGAATATACAGAAGAACTGTACAAGAAAGATCTTCATGACCAAGATAATCACGATGGTGTGATCACTCACCTAGAGCCAGACATCTTGGAATGTGAAGTCAAGTGGGCCTTAGGAAGCATCGCTATGAAAAAAGCAAGTGGAGGTGATGGAATTCCAGTTGAGCTATTTCAAATCCTGGAAGATGATACTGTGAGAATGTTGCATTCAATATGCCAGCAAATTTGGAAAGCTCAGCAGTGGCCACAGGACTGGAAAAGGTCAGTTTTCATTCCAATTCCAAAGAAAGGCAATGCCAAAGAATGCTCAAACTACCACACATTTGCACTCATCTCACATGCTAGTAAAGTAATGCTCAAAATTCTCCAAGCCAGGCTTCAGCAATACGTGAACGATGAACTCCCTGATGTTCAAGCTGGTTTTAGAAAAGGCAGAGGAACCAGAGATCAAATTGCCAACATCTGCTGGATCATGAAAAAAGCAAGAGAGTTCCAGAAAAACATTTATTTCTGCTTTATTGACTATGCCAAAGCCTTTGACTGTGTGGATCACAATAAACTGTGGAAAATTCTGAAAGGGATGGGAATACCAGACCACCTAACCTGCCTCTTGAGAAACCTATATGTAGGTCAGGAAGCAACAGTTAGAACTGGACATGGAACAACAGACTGGTTCCAAATAGGAAAAAGAGTACTTCAAGGCTGTATATTGCCACTCTGCTTAATTAACTTATAAACAGTGTACATCATGAGAAATGCTGGGCTGGAAGAAGCAAAAGCTGGAATCAAGATTGTCAGGAGAAATACAAATAATGTCAGATATGCAGATAACACCACCCTTATGGCAGAAAGTGAAGAGGAACTAAAGAGCCTCTTGATGAAAGTGAAAGAGGAGAGTGAAAAAGTTGGCTTAAAGCTCAACATTCAGAAAATGAAGATCATGGCATCTGGTCCCATCACTTCACGGGAAATAGATGGGGAAACAGTGGAAACAGTCTCAGACTTTATCTTTGATGGTGATTGCAGCCATGAAATTAAAATACGCTTACTCCCTGGAAGAAAAGTTATGACCAACCTAGATAGCATATTCAAAAGCAGAGACATTACTTTGCTGACTAACATCCGTCTAGTCAAGACTATGGTTTTTCGAGTAGTCACGTATGGATGTGAGAGATGGACTGTGAGGAAAGCTGAGTGCCAAAAAATAGATGCTTTTGAACTGTGGTGTTGGAGAAGACTCTTGAGAGTCCCTTGTACTTCAAGGAGATCCAATCAGTCCATTCTAAAGGAGATCAGTCCTGGGTGTTCTTTGGAAGGAATGATGCTAAAGCTGAAACTCCAATACTTTGGCCACCTCATATGAATAGTTGACCTACTGGAAAAGTCTCTGATGCTGGGAGGGATTGGGGGCAGGAGGAAAAGGGGACGACAGAAGATGAGATGGCTGGATGGCATCACTGCCTCAATGGACGTGAGTCTGAGTGACTCCGGGAGTTGGTGATAGACAGGGAGCCCGGGCGTGCTGCAATTCATGGGGTTGCAAAGAGTCAGAAATGACTGAGTGACCTTACTGAACAGAATTTCATGGACTAATAAGTGGGAGGATTATTCCAACTATTTTGGGGAAGGGAAATTTCCAGAAATTGGGCCACTGCCCAATATCTGGTCTTTAAAAGACCAGGTAAAACTAACCTTTTAACAGTGCCTTGGAAATATCATGGTGCCTATGGGTATGTCATTTAGCTTGCTGATTGAGGGGAAGTTTTTTGGTGGCTCAGAGAGTACAGAATCTGCCCACAATATGGGAAACCCAGGTTCAATCCCTGGGTCAGGAAAATCCCCTGGAGTCTGGAATGGCAACCCACTCCAGTATTCTTCCCTGGAGAATCCCATGAACAACAAAGCCTGGCAGCCTACATAACTGAGTGACTAACATTTTGAGGATCAAGGTCTAGTTGAAGTTGAGTTGTCTGCCATCTTGAACCCATCTGATTCTGTTTATGTTGTGTCCTCAGGCTATGTCACTCTTTCAAAAGTTGTATCTGACCCCCTTCCCTCCTGTTTCAATTGTTGTTCTGTCACTCAGCCCTGTCCAACTCTTTGCACGCCCATGGACTGCAGCACACCAGGCTTTCCTGTCCTTCACTGTCTCCTGGAGTTTGCTCAAACTCATGAACTGAATCAGTGATGCCATCCAGCCATCTCATCCTCTGTCACCTCATTCTCCTCCTGCTTTCAATCTTTCCCAGCATTAGGGTCTTTTCCAGTGAGTTGGCTCTTTGCATCAGGTGGCCAAATTATTGGAGCTTCAGTTTCAGCATCAGTCCTTCCAATGAATATTCAGGGTTGATTTACTTTAGATCCTGGTTTGTTCCCCTTGCTGTCTAAAGAACTCCCAAGGGTCTTCTCCAGAACCACAATTCAAAAGAATAAATTATTTGGCCCTCAGCCTTCTTTATGGTCCAGCTCTCACAACCATACATGACTACTAGAAAACCATAGCTTTGACTGGCTCAGATAAAGAATCTGCCTATAATGCGGGAGACTTGGGATTGATCCCTGGGTTGGAATGATCCTCTGGAGGAGGGCATGGCAATCCACTCCAGTATTCTTGCCTGGAGAATCACATGGACAGAGGAGCCTGGTGGGCTACAGTCCATCGGGTTGCAAAAGTTGGACACAACTTAGGGGCTAAATTACTATCACCAGCAGTATGCAATGATTGGGTATTTTACAGATAACAATACTGAGGCAGAAAGGGGTGATAGGGCTATCAGAGGTTTACTACAGAAAATGTCATAGTACTGCTCGAAGGGAATATTGAATTTCAACTCAAACTCCAAGAAGAAAATTGTATTTCTAGGTGAAAGGATTTAACCCAGCCACACCCTGCCTCTACTCAATAGGGTAAAACATTGTAAGCTTGGGAGGAGGAATCTGAGAGACTGCCAAGACTGGAGTCCAAGATCAGGGAGACCCAATATCACCAAATTGTTCCAATAAGTGGAGCTGTGCATCCCACAAATGTTGCCCACAGCTATAGAGCGTGGCATAGAGAAAGCAAGTCTTCCTCAGAAAGACACAGATGTAGATATTATATTCACACTTTCAGAGTAGTAGTCCCTCCTTCCCCTGCCAGAATTTCTTACTGACAGGGCAATGCGTGATTTTAGCTCAAATTGATATATTTTATATCCCACTAGATATTTCCATTTGGGTGTCCCGTAAATACCAGATGAGTTATGTTAAAGATAAACTTAGTATCTTCTTCATAAAATACAGTTGGCATTCTATATTTATAGGCTGGATCCTTGGATTCAAAGTATTATAGATCCTGTACGATGTTTACAAGTACATGGTTGGTTGAATGTGAAGACACAAAATTTATGGATACAGAGGGCTGACTATGGGACTTGATCATCCACAGATTTTGGTATCCATAGAAGGTCCTAGAACCAATTTCCTGTGGCTAGTGTGTGATGACTGTATTCTCTTATTCCTTCCATCAGAAAGAGACATCACTTTTTATTTAGCTGTCCAGTCAGAGATCCAGTTATTATTCTCTACTCTTCTTTCACTCATCCTTTGAAAAGCCACTGACTATGATCCTAAATTTGAAACATCTCAAACACTCTTTATCATCCCAGTCTCCTTAGAGTATTGCTGAAGAGGTATTGTGTGATTGTAAGCTATTAGATATATGAGATTGCACATCCACAGTTGTTTCTATAAAAATTGGGACATAAATCCTGAAGGACAAGTATATTCAGAATTATGGGAAATCGGGAGATACAGGAGATGCAGATTCGATCCCTGGGTTGGGAAGATCCCCGGAGGAGGAAACGGCAATTTATTCCGGTATTCTTGCTTGGAAAATTCCATGGACAAAGGAGCGTGGCAGGCTACAGTCTAAAGGGTTACAAAGAGTCAGACATGACTGAGTTACTAAGTGTGTATATATGCAGTATATATTTGTTAAACCTCGGTGTATGGATTTTTTACAAATTTTACTCAATAAATTCCATAATCAATGTTGGGACTTTCTGAGTATAACATTTTTGAGTTGTGAAGTTATTAGACTGTAACATTACATTACTGAAATAGAAGTCCTCAGTGGAATTCCAAACTGAAAAATGTGAATAGCATGATGTAAAAATTAATAAAAGTATGCAAAAAATGAGAATGGAAGGAATAACAATAAATTTAAAATTTCCTATTTTTATTCATATATATTGTACCTGTTTTTATTTAGGGAAAGAAAAATATATGAGAAGAAGCAAATAATTTTTTATTTTATTTTTGGCTCTACTGGGTCTTTGTTGCTGTATGCAGGCTTTCTCTAGTTGCGGTGAGCAAGGCTACTCGCTATCACTGTCCTCCGGCTTCTCACTGGGGTGACTTCTCATGTTGGAGCACAGGCTCTAGGGTGGCAGCCTTTAGTAGTGTGGCCCGTGGGCTCAATTCCTGTAGCTCCCATGCTCCAGAGCACAGGATCAGTAGCTGTGGCTCATGGGCTTAGTTGTTCCTTGGCCTGTGGGATCATCCCAGCCCAGGAATTGAACTAGTATCACCTGCACTGCAAGGCAGATTCTTAACCACTACACCACCAGAGAAGCCCCAAATAAATTTTAATTTCATTACTTTATTCTTTTTAAAAATACAGTCATGATTTTTTTTTTACTTGAGATACTTTGTATTTGATAGTAATGCAACTATTTAGTGATAACATCCANCAGTCAATTCATTTGCTCAGTCCTATGTAACTCTTTGTGAACCCATGGACTGCAGCATGCCAGGCCTCCCTGTCCATCACCAACTCCCAGAGTTTATTCAAACTCATGTCCATCAAGTCAGTGATGCCATCCAACCATCTCATCCTCTGTCGTCTCCTTCTCCTATCACCTTCAATCTTTCCCAGCATCAGGGGCTTTTCAAATGAATCACTTCTTCACATCAGGTGGCCAAAGTATTGGAGTTTTAGCTTTAGCATCAGTCCTTACAATGTTTATTCAGAACTGATTTCCTTTAGGATGGACTGGTTGAATCTCCTTGTAGTCCAAGGGACTCTCAAGAGTCTTCTCCAACACCAGAGTTCAAAAGCATCAATTCTTCGGTGCTCAGCTTTCTTTATTGTCCAACTCTCACATCTAAACATGACTACTGGAAAAACCATAGCTTTGACTAGACAGAGTTTTGTTGGTGAAATAATGTCTCTCCTTTTTAATATGCTGTCTAGGTTGGTCATAACTTTTCTTCCAAGGAGCAAGCGTCTTTTAATTTCATGGCTGCAGTCAATATCTGCAGTGATTTTGGAGCCCCCCAAAATAAAGTCTGTCACTGTTTCCATTGTTTCCCCATCTATTTGCCATGAAGTGATGGGACTAGATGCCATGTTAGTTTTTTGAATGTTGAATTTCAAACCAACTTTTTCACTCTCCTCTTTCACTTTCATCAAGAGTCTCTTTAGTTCTTTTTTGCTTTCTGCTATAAGTGTGATGTCATACCTACACAATGGAACCTAAATAAAAATGAAGGAATTAGTAGAACTTCCAGGTTGGTGAACATATGCATGTGTGTGCTGGGAGGGTGGCACACTTGAACACCAAAAGGAAAGAAACTCCCCTTCTCAGGACCTTTTCAGACCTCACTTTACGTGCCATTTGGGCTCTTCATCTGTATTCTTATAGCATCCTTTATAATAAATTGGTAAACATAATTAAAATGTTTCCCTGAGTTCTGTGAGCTCTGTCAGATAATTGAATATGCAGGAGGGCTTGTGGAAAGCCTGACTTCATAGCCAAGTCAGAAGTGGATACCCTGGAGAATGTAGTCTTGTGAGACTGGGTCCTTAAATAGGTAGAGTTTGACACTAACTCAGGGTGGATCAGATAATTCAAGTTAAGAGCAGTTCTTCGATATAGCAGATTTGAAGTCATAATGTATTTGGCATAAACCTTTCATGGCAAACTTGCATTCTGCTATTATAGACATGATTACTATATTTACATGGATCTTCTGAGTTTCTTATGTTTCAATTGAACAGAGTCCTCAATCAGAGAAAACTGAGGATGCCCATTACCTGTGGAGGTAGCTTTTTTTGGATCATTTTACTTTTTTTCATTTTATTTTGTATTGAAGTATAGTTGCTGTATAATATTACATAAGTTACAGGTGTATAATACAGTGATTTATAATTTTTAAAGGTTATACTCCTTTTATAGTTATTATAAAATACTGGCTATATTCCTCATGTTGTTCAATATATCCTTATAGTTTATTTTATACCTGATAGTTTGTAATATTATACTTCAATTGAAGCCTGGATTTGGTGGCAAACTATGTGCTAGTTGGACATCATGTTACACACACTGGGCTCTGTATTGGTGGTTATAAAAAAACTTTAAGGGAATATTATGAAGAGCCCAGTGTTTCTAAATTGATTCCAAGATAACAAAACTATATTTTTTTAATGACTCTCATAAGCCCTTGTTTCTCCAGATAATTTGTTTCTTCTTTTGTTTGTTTGATTTTTGTTGTTGTTCTGCTTGACACAGTACTTAGCTTAGGCACAGTGAAGAGGGAAGGACTGAATTTGATGGCACATCTCACCATTAAGGGATGGAGTGCAGATTTCCCAAATGACTCAGCTAAGGCACATAAAGAGAGCTTTCTTTTGTACCTTGATGCAATGGATGGAATTATGCCAATAAGCATGTCAAATGCCTAGCAGTAAATGTAAACCCTCTGCCTCTTACAGAAACCCATTAAAACATGAAGAGTCTTATTGCCCTTAGAAATAGTCTTTGACGGCCCTAAAGTCTCCTAGAATTGCGTATAAAGTTTCACAAGAACCACCTTTAAAAATTCTAAAAGCTGCCCCTCCAACTTCCAGCTAAAGAAACCGGAATGCCAACGAAACACTATCAAATTGTATTGCTTTACAAAAAAATAAAAAAATAAAGTGATTAGTGAAAGAAGACATGAGAATGAGAAAGAAATGAATGAACTAGTTAGCTGAAACATGCTTCAGTTACAAACAGCAGGTATCCTATCCCCTTCCCATATGAAGACAGGTTAAGATATTCAGTGTCAGAAGCCAAATTGGAAACTATATAGAGCCCTATATTAAAT
Organism: Redunca redunca; assembly: GCA_006410935.1. Lineage (NCBI taxonomy): Eukaryota > Metazoa > Chordata > Mammalia > Artiodactyla > Bovidae > Redunca > Redunca redunca. Next base: position 112,684 of record SJYQ01008034.1, read on the forward strand.
CTGAGGAATAAATTATTTCAAATAAATTCATTGCATGCCTATTTTACTACAATGATGAAGCAGAGATATTTTTACACACTGACCTCAAGAAGCTTACTATTTAGCACAGGAAAAGTAATATGCACACATATATGCCCGTAACACAAATATGAATGAAATAAGTGTTACATTAGAAGGGTAAGCAAAGTCCTTTGGCGACAAGGAGGGAAAAAATAAAAGTAATTCTTGAATAAAGCATGGAAAGTTTACTAAGGTTTCACAGGATATGGGGATTCTAAGATGAAGGACTGTCATTAGTAAAGCAGAAATTGAAAGTACATCTAGCATATTATATTTGCTCTTGACCATTATAAACATGGAAAGGCTTAGTTTTCTCAAATTCTCGCTGATTAGCACTGTGAACTTCCTGTGCTTTTGCTTTCTCATCTATAAAATGGGCTTAAAATAGTACTTGCTTCATAAATTTTTGAAATTAAAGAGAGTACATGTGAAGTGTATGTCTGACATGTGAAGTCAATGTCTGACATAAAATGAGAGCTAATTTTTAATTTTTATTAAAACTAAGTTTTGTATGTATGTATTATTTGACTGAAAGTCTCACAGCTTTATAGAATTAGCTACTATAGCAATTTAGTTTTCCTGCAATCTTAAGGGCCATTCTGCTCATGAACTTTAGATACCTGTCCTTGAATGAGTAGATAGAAAGCTCAAAATAGATAAACTTTACAATAAGGGAACTGAAGTGATCCAGTCAAAAAACAGTGATATGCAGAGAAAAAAGCAATCAACCTTGACTAAATCATTTGAAAAAATAATATATCCTCTACTGTGCTCTTAAAAAAAATAAGCAAATGGGTCCAATTGCATACATTACCATACCTGTTTATTTTAATTCCTTTTATCTTGTATCATCTCTAGTATTTCTTTCATTGTATCTCCAGTTGAGTGTCTTAATCAGTGGAAAACAGAGTATTGAAACATACTGTTCTATTTACAAATGCCAAACTCTGTTTTTTTAATGCTTATGTGGTGATGTTGCTAACCAGTAGTATCTAAACATATAGTGTAAAAGTGTTTGTCATTCAGTTGAGTCTGACTCTTTTCAACCCCATGGACTGTAGCCTGCCAGGTTCCTTTGTCCATGGAATTCCCCAGGTAAGGATATTGGAGGGGGTAGCTATTCCCTTTGCCAGGAGATCTTTCAGATGCAGGGATCAAACCCAGGTCTCCTGCATTGCAGGCAGATTCTTTACTATCTGAGCCATCTGAGCATATATCATTCCATTTATGCAACAAGACTAAGTTACATCTCTATTGCATATCACACATTATGTTAGGAGCCAGAAGTAAAGGAAAAGCCAGTTAATTTCCTTTCTGGCAAGAAGTTTAAGGCCTAGTGGGTGAGATGCAAATGTTAAAATATTTGCAATACATCTTGATCAATATAATAAAAAATCTATCACTAGTCTTAATGATGGCACAAATGATAAATACATAAAGTGTATCAGAAGATTTCCCCAAACCAGTGACATGGTAACTGACTCTCAAAGGTGAGATGTTCATTCTCTTGATAGGCTAGGAAGTAAAGGGCACTTCAGACAACGGGTAAATTATGTACAAAGGGAGGCAGATAGTGCTCAGGGATCTTTCAGTGGTTAAGCAAGGTGTGAAAGTGAAAGTTGCTCAGTTGTGTCCAACTCTGCGACCCCATGGACTATACAGTCCATGGAATTCTCCAGGCCAGAATACTGGGGTGAGGTAGCCTTTCCCTTTTCCAGGGGATCTTCCCAACCTAGGGTTCAAATGCAGGATCTCTTGCATTGCAGGCAGGTTCTTTAACATCTGAGCCATAAGGGAAGCCCAAGAATACTGGAATGGGTAGCCTATCCCTTCTGCAGGGGATCTTCCTGACCCAGGAATCATACTGGGGTTTCCTACATTGCAGGTAAATTCTTTACCAACTGAGCTATCAGGGAAGCTCAATTAAGGCGTGAGTGTAGGTTATATTTGGGAAGTGCTGGGTGGCTAGAGAAGTAGTTTAAAGCAGAATGTTGACGGTTAAATATCTCATATCTAGGGAATTAGAAAGACATAGAAGACTTTTAAACAGCAAAGGAGCAATTATCAAATACTCCCCTCTCCACATTCTGGTACACATTATCAAATACTCCTCTCTCCACATTCTGGTACACATTCTGTCCTCTGCCGGGTTCCATGTCTCTGATCTCCTTATCCATCCCACACAGATTCTACCCATGAAAAAGAACTGAGCCTCACAGAAATGTCTTCTTTCTCTGGCATCGCTGAAAAAGTTGACTCTAATGCTTTTAAACATTGTGTTTCAAATATTGTTTAGTCTACTTTTTACAAATAGTATGTTTTTCCAGTTCAGTTTTTTTATGGTACAAACCAATTCTGGGGCTTCCCGGGTGGTGCTAGTGGCAAAGAACACTGCTTGCCAATGCAGGAGACATAAGAGATGCAGGTTCAATCCCTGGATCAGGAGGATCCCCTGGAGGAGCGCATGGCAACCCACTCCAGTATTCTTGCCTGAAGAATCCCCATGGACAGAGGAGCCTGGTGGGCTACAGTCCATAGCGTTACAGAGTAGGACACTACTGAAGTAACTTAGCATACACGCATAAAACAATTCCACATAATTACTTTAGGCTAAGTGACTCTTCTCCAATGTAAATATATTAACAAAGCATCCTCTCTGAAGACTGTACACAAAATGTCTACTAATGTCTTTTTTAATGGCCTTATCTGAGAAGGGAGAATTTGAAGAGTCCACTTAGATGATTCTCCTTCATTATATATATTTATACACACACACACACACACACACACACACACACATATATATACACCAAACAAGGGTTGCATCAACCCTTTATTTAATGTATAATTGGGATATATACAGAACTGAACTTAAAAATAATCATTTACAACTGGCAGAAAAAAGGATTAAAATAATGCTTTTTTAAAAAAGAAATGTGATTTGTTAAAAATGCCTACAATTTAGGACAAGACTAATTGATCAGCAGTTTCACAAAATGAGTATAAGAACAACACAAGATTCCAATTTACAAAGCAGCAGAATGTGCAGTTGTGTAACATAACTGTCTTTTATTTTTAAATGCAAATGTCTTGTATTAAAATGGAAAGGGGTTAATAGAAAAATATATACTCTGTGTTATGCTCTTTATTGACTTTACATATCATATTTTATTAATTATTTTATAGCATTGGAATTAGGATTCTAAAATTCCCAAATTACATTCTAGAAAAGTTGATTTATATATCTTTATTACTGATGGAATAGTGTGAAATGTCACAGGCTCTAAAACCACTTTCTCTTTTATATTTCACTTCACAACTTCAGGCTAATATTAAAATATTTAGTAGAGTCTGATCATTTCCTGCTGGTTGGATTGTATTAAAAATATATGGCTTTATGGGCATGGAAATTAAATATGTGAACAATCAGGCTTTGTAAAAATGTACCACATGTTAACCTAAGTAAAAGTCATAAAATATAAACAAAATGTGAAAATTTAGAACATTCTCATAATATATGTTCTTTTTATGAGCTAACTGCTCTGTTGTGGGTCATATTGCAAGACCAAAAAAAAGGGTATAATTTAAAAGATCTTTTCATGTAGTTTTGAAAATGATAAAGCTAAACTAAATCTTTAGTTGGGTTTTTAAGTCATAAATCACTTTTAAGGTTAGTGGCTACCTGATGTAATATTCTGACACCCTGACAATAAAGAAGGGATTATAACAGTGCTGGGGCATTGTTTTAAAGTGTTTTCCTGCAGTTAAGTAGTAAATCAGTGACAGACAGGATTCCTATTTTACCATAGTTACGTTAAATCTACATTACAATATAAAATGTAATTTTTCCCAATCTCAGTTGAAGAAAAATTATTCTAGAAATCTGCATTTAAAACTTCTGGATGAAGTCTTGTTTGGATACAGCCATGTAATTTCCAAGGGAATATAGCAACTATTTCAGTAATTGCTTACTGAAGGCCCAAGAAGGGTTATTCTAGAAAAAGAAGTCATAGGTTGATTTTTTTTTTCTCCCTTTAATGGATGTGTTTGTTCACTTGCCAGACTTTTTGGCGATGAATAAATTTAATACATCAATCAAAATAATGAAATTATTGTACTAATTTTGAAAGGAAATGTGATGTAATACTTTTAATAGTATGCTTGCCTTAACTGTGTGCATTATAGAATAATTCAATAGAGCATGAAAGAATATGGAGACTTTATTTAGTACATCCAATATAACCTAAGCGATTTATCTGCAGATTGACTATAATGTCTCTGGTAAACAGAGTTTCAGGTAGAAAAACTGTGACCAATTTCAAAGGAAACTGAATTATTTTCAATATTTGCAGTTGTCACTCATGTAACAGCAATGCCATACAGGCTTTCTTGGAAAGTTTTATTTGTAAAAGAAAAAGTTCGCTTAAATTAAAAAAAATATTGAAAAGGAAACTCAAGCATGTATGTACTCTCACCTGGAAGAATTATAGAAAGATAGGGAAAGTGAAGATACCTTTATAACACATAATCTACAATGTCAGCATATGTCCAAGATATGTGACCCTGTCTTTGGGGACATAGAGTTTAGGTGATTTCATTTTCTTTTTATTTTCAGTTAATTTACAAAGTTACTTTTAGTATAAGGATCAGATTATTCTTTAAACATCGTTTCAATATTCAACTGCAATCAATATATAATAAAAATATGGATTAAAGTTGATAAAATTTGAACTAAGATTTTGCAAACACAGAGCAGTCCTCAGATATGATTAAGCATTATGCTGCATGAGATATTCTAGCACGAGCCTTCATTAGTTGGTGACTTTTTTTTTAAATCTCAGGGTTTAAATCAGGTCAAAAATCATTTAGGATCACAGAGCCTATAATTTTTGTTGGTAAGGTCTACTAGAGATAGGTGCACTGAAAGGGACATTTAAAATTAACTTTGTTTTAATTTTGAAATTTAATCTGCTGAAATCAGAATTGAAATGGTGTCTTAGACTCATTTGTCAAGCAGGAGAATGTAAATGCTCTGAGAAGACACAGTTTCACCCTATAAGTGGTGGCTGTAGAGATTCCAACCTGTCTGCATGTTGCAATAGTAGCATTATTCCATTGTAGGATATCCTTATCCTTTTTTTGCTTTGATTTATGTATTAGAATTTTTGTTGTGTCCCTAACTCATGCGGTCCATCTTGGTAAAATGAATAACAAATTGGTGTTTGGAGGGCAATGTACCATGCAAAATGCAAATGGGATTCCTGAATGGAAGACATCCAGCATAGATCAAGACCTCGCCCATATGTGGGGTTTTTGTCTAAGCAATCTTTTTATAAGCTTTTTAATGCTTGAACAGCTACCGAAGCAAACAGAGACATATTATTTATTAATTGTGCACCGTTAATAGCGAGGTCTCACCAACTGCCAATCCATATGGACATGAAGCCCTCAGTCCTAAATCTGCTAAGATTAATTTCTTTCAACAGCCTCCAACAGCGTGAGGTTGAAGTGAGAACCAGGTTTTGCTCCTGCCTTTTTATGCCTTGTGTGGCAGATTAGTTCGCTGGGACTTCTTCACAAGCAAGAAAAGCTGCCGTCCTTCTAGGTTCTGTCCAGTCTAGAGATTTACTAAGATGAAGATGAAAGGACTTTAGCTCTGTTGTGTTTTTCCCAGATCCTCTCCAAAGCCTGCATAATCCTATTGTGCCTCCCGCCACCTAAAAAGGGGTAATAAAAAGAGATAAGAAACATGCCTCAACAAATTCAAACGCTACAAAATCTAATTATATTAAGTGGAACTCTTACTTGCAAAAGCTCAAACTTAAAAAAGTAATTAGGCTTAGTTGCAGTTTCAAGATGTTTGTACTTGTGATTCCTGGTTGCTTTCAGTCATCTTGATTCTTCATGTGAAAATGTAAAATCTACCTAAGCTAGTCCTAACCCATCCCCCCACCGCACCCATATACACATTATATGCCTGCCACATTTCATTAAGTTCATTTTTTGTTTTTAATTGAGACACATTCTGGTCTTTCCTTAAATTTGCAAGCTAACTCAATATTCCTGGGTGAATCAGTTCAGAGAAAGGACCCAAATTTTGCTGCTTTCAGATCTACTTTCTGCTAGATGCCTCCTTCCACTCTCAAAAGGCAGAGATGGTCATTTTGAGGAGTCTGTTTGTCCCTGGTCATTCTCCTCTCTTCCTGCATCCCCTGAGTTTGGTGCAATGTTACTCTTTACTCTTAACCCTTGGGTTATCCTGCTTCAGTCTATCTAAATGATTTGAGTCCTTTTGTGATGCATTCATTTCCTTGTAGAGATTCATGAATGATAGAAAATTAGACAAGTTTCTAGGTAACAAAAGAAAATATAAAGACTGGAGATTTTGAGTATGAGTGTCTGTGTATTTTAAAGAATTTAGCCATGGTCAAACCAAAAGTATTTTTAGTCACCTTTTAGGGCAGTGTCTTTACTATGTTAAGCAGTTGTTCAGTAAACTATTAGAAAAACTAAACTACTAAACTTTGGAACTGTGCTATTTCAACCTGAACTCTGAATTCTGACTTCCACCCTTTTCTGGCAAATAATTAAAACAAACTTCCTGAAGATTTCCTTGAGAGAAGCTGGAACTCATCAGTATCAACTGTAGATTTTAAATTTTTTAATCTAGAAGACTAGCTATTTTAATCTTTCCTGCCCAGTACACATACTCTTTTAAGAATGGATAAAGAAACTTTGGTACATATAAATGATGGGATACTATTCACCCAATAAAAGGAACACATTTGAGTCAGTTCTAATGAGATGGTTGAATCTAGAACCTATTATACCGACTAAGTCAAAAAGAGAAAAACAAATATCATGAATTAATATCTATATATGGAATCTAGAAAAATGGCACTGAGGAACCTATTTGCAGGCAGCAATGAAGATGCAGACATAGAGAACAGACTTATGGACATGGACAGCAGGGAGGAAGGAGAGGGTGAGACAAACAGAGAAAATATCATGGAAGTATATACACTATCATGTGTAAAATAGATAGCCAGTGGAAATTTGCTGTATGACTCAGGGAACTCAAATGGAGGCTCCATAACAACCTAGATGGGTAGGAATGGGTGGGAGGTGGGAGAGAGTTTCAAGAGGAAGGGGTCATATGTACACTGATGTCTAATTCATGTTGATGTTTGGCAGAAATGAAATCAATATTGTAAAGCAATTATCCTTCAATTAAAAATAAATTTTAAAAAAGAAGGTTCGATGCAGGGTGAAGGATGCTTGGGGCTGGTGTACTGGGATGACCCGGAGGGATGGTGTGGGGGGGAGGTGAGAGGGAGGTTCGGGATTGGGAACACGTGTACACCCGTGGTGGATTCATGTTGATGTGTGGCAAAACCAATACAATATTGTAAAGTGAAAAAAAATTTAAAAAGTAAGCAGGAAGCAGCCTATTTTATGTAAGAAGGGAGTCAGTGTGTGGACAGCCCCCTCAGCAGACTTCTGGGAGCAGTCAGCCCAGTTTCTGCCTGGGGCTCCCTGGGCAGAAAAGGTCATTTTCCTTAAGAAATAGCTGGACTTTTCAAGCAAGGGCTAAACTCTGGCCTTATGAAAATCACTAGTTTTCCACCGAAGCAGTATTTTTAAAAGTGTTTACCCTTGGCAATGGTAGCACTCCCTTTGTATTACTTTTTGTTTGTTTTCAAACAAGTCATTTTAGAAGGTCACCACTGCTTCCTGAATGTATCCATATTTAAAGTTGATTGACTTTCAGTGACTTGCCAAGCTTTGTATGTTCCACTCTGGAGCAGTATTTAGCTGTGGTGAGTAAGCTCACCACTAAAGAATCTGACTGCAAATATGTACTTTTTACTTTTTTTATCTTTTCTTTCTTCATCTTTAATTCTTAAATCCTGGGGAATGAAATAACATTTTATTCATCTTAAAGGTGTCTTCTAAACCATTTGAGAAGGTTAGATCCTTGACTTTTTCATCTCAGGCAGCAGCTTGCTGGAGACCTAATGAAAATCTGTGTATGTGCACAAATTGACTAAAGGGAGTACATCAAATGTTAATTCATAGATGCAGAAGTAATATGCAAATAGAGATTCTAAACTTACTGTGCCATCATTTTTAATGAAATAAGTTATTCATCCTTTACTTTAAAGAAATAATAACATTTTGCCTTGGCTCAGCACACTGGAATATAGAGTCTCTTTCTCTTAATTCACTGATTGCCAATTCACTTCTCTTTGCCACCAGATGGATTTGAACTTTCTGAACTAAAAGTACTTTTTTTTTTCTTTTATCTTAATTTCAGTAAGTTTGACAATAAAGAAGCCTAGCTGTGTACAAATTATGTGCCAATATCTTTTAACTCATATGTAAATATGTACCTTAATGATAACTCCTAAGGCAGATTGATAATTTGATACAATATTGATACAAATTCAATAAATATATTACTGACTCTCCAAGGACAACTTTTCTGGGTATTAGTTCTAAAAGGTCTTGGAGGTCTTCATAGAATGGTTCAACTTCAGCTTCTTCAGTGTTACTGGTTGGGGCATAGACTTGGATTACTGTGATACTGAATGGTTTGCCTTGGAAACAAACAGAGATCATTCTGTTGTTTCTGAGATTGCATCCAAGTACTGCATTTCGGACTCTTTTGTTGACCATGATGGCTACTCCATTTCTTCTAAGGGATTCCTGCCCGCAGTAGTAGATTTAATGGTCATCTGAGTTAAATTCACCCATTCCAGTCCATTTTAGTTTGCTGATTCCTAGAATATCGACGTTCACTCTTCCATCTCCTGTTTGACCAAATCCAATTTGCCTTGATTCATGGAAGTAACATTCCAGGTTCCTATGCAATATTGCTCTTTACAGCATTGGACCTTGCTTCTATCACTAGTCACATCCACAACTGGGTACTGTTTTTTCTTTGGCTCCATCCCTTCATTCTTTCTGGACTTATCTCTCCACTGATCTCCAGTAGCGTGTTGGGCACCTACTGACCTGGGGAGTTCCTCTTTCAGTATCCTGTCATTTTGCCTTTTCATACTGTTCATGGGGATCTCAAGGCAAGAATACTAAAGTGGTTTGCCATTCCTTTCTCCAGTGGACTACATTATGTCAGACCTCTCCACCATGACCTGCTCGTCTTGGGTGGCCCCACAGGGCATGGCTTAGTTTCATTGAGTTAGACAAGGCTGTGGTCCGTTTGATTAGATGGACTGTGAAGAAAGCTGAGCACCGAAGAGTTGATGCTTTTGAACTGTGGTTTTGGAGAAGACTCTTGACAGTCCCTTGGACTGCAAGGAGATCCAACCAGTCCATTCTAAAGGACATCAGCCCTGGGTGTTCTTTGGAAGGAATGATGCTAAAGCTGAAACTCCAGTACTTTGGCCACCTCATGTGAACAGTTGACTCATTAAAAAAGACTTTGATGCTGGGAGGGATTGGGGGCAGGAGGAAAAGGGGACGACAGAGGATGAGATGGCTGGATGGCATCACCGACTCAATGGACATGAGTTTGAGTGAACTCTGGGAGATGGTGATGGACAGGGAGACCTGGCATGCTGTGATTCATGGGATCACAAAGAGTCGGACACGACTGAGCAACTGAACTGAACTGAACTGACTCTCCAAGATGAGCTATAAACCTCACTTGTAAATTGACNATTGGTTTTGCCAAACATTGACATTAATGGTATGGGGTGGGAAATGGGAGGGGATTCGTGTTTGGGAACGCATGTACGCATGTAGAATAATTTTATAATTGAGGATATATATTATACATGGAAAATATTTATTAACAGTAATTATACAAGTGATGCTGCTAAGTCACTTCAGTCGTGTCCAACTCTGTGCGACCCCATAGACGCCAGCCTACCAGGCTCCCCCATCCCTGAGATTCTCCAGGCAAGAACACTGAAGTGGGTTGCCATTTCCTTCTCCAATGCATGAAATTGAAAAGTGAAAATGAAGTCGCTCAGTCGTGTCCGACTCTTGGCGACCCCATGGACTGCAGCCTACCAGGCTCCTCCATCCATGGGATTTTCCAGGCAAGAGTACTGGACTGGGGTGCCATTGCCTTCTCTGATACAAGTGATGGACCTACCCTAAAACTTTGAAACCAAAAGGTCTCTCCATTTGGCAGCAGGATATTCATACCAAATTCTACCAAAGAGATATTTTTTCCAGTAAAATGTGTCAACCATTCACTATTAAGCCAATTCCTTGTCTTCAAGAAACAAAGTGTAATGTTTTAAAAAAAAGAACAAAACACTGAAGAATAGTCATGAGGTGAATTAGTATAGAAGTTGAGTCTACTTACCTAGATTCTATCCATCTTGTCCATCATCTCCAAGTACATGTTGACATTCTAGATTTGCTTCAGTCTAAACAATCTAACCATCATAGAACAGAGGTGAGATATCAAGGAAACTATGATGTGACTACATGAAAAAAATAGAAAAGAAGCAAAATGTTTATAGCTCAGTTCAGTCGCTCAGTTGTGTCCGACTCTTTGCTACCCCATAAACTGCAGTGCACCAGGCCTCCCTGTCCATCACCAACTCCCGGAGTTCACCCAAACCCATGTCCACTGAGTCAGTGATGCCATCCAACCATCTCATCCTCTGTCGTCCCCTTCTCACCCTGCCCTCAATCCCTCCCAGCATCAGGGTCTTTTCAAATGAGTCAGTTCTTCACATCAGGTGGCCAAAATATTGGAGTTTCAGTTTCAACATCAGTCCTTCCAATGAACACCCAGGACTCATCTCCTTTAGGATGGACTGGTTGGATCTCCTTGCAGTCCAAGGGACTCTCAAGAGTCTTCTCCAACACCACAGTTCAAAAGCATCAATTCTTCGGCACTCAGCTTTCTTTATAGTCCAACTCTCACATCCATACATGACCACTGGAAAAACCATAGCCTTGACTAGATGGACCTTTGTTGACAAAGTAATGTCTTGCTTTTCAATATGCTGTGTAGGTTGGTCATAACTTTCCTTCGAAGGAGTAAAGGTCTTTTAATTTCATGGCTGCAGTCACCATCTGCAGTGATTTTAGAGCCCCCCAAAATAAAGTCAGCCACTGCTTCCACGGTTTCCCCATCTATTTGCCATGAAGTGATAGGAACGGATGCCATGATCTTAGTTTTCTGAATGTTTAGCTTTAAGCTAGCATTTTCACTCTCCTCTTTCACTTTCATCAAGAGGCTTTTTAGTTCCTTTTCCCTTTCTGCCATAAGGGTGGTGTCATCTGCATATCTGAGGTTATTGATATTTCTCCTGGCAATCTGGATTCCAGCTTGTGCTTCTTCCAGCCCAGCATTTCTCATGATGTACTCTGCATATAAGTTCAGAGAGGAAGAAATCATGGGCACTTGAAGCTTCATCTCCCAACACAAAATCAGGAGGAATGAATGAAAGGAAGAAAATACCTTTTTGCTATCTAGTTATACAAGCTTTCCTTAGCCTCAGAGGGAAGGAGGACTTGCTTTGCTTTGCTTTAATTGAAATATAGTTGATTTATAGTAAACTGTTAGGTTCAAGTATACAGCAAACCAATTCAGTTTTACGTGTGTGTGTGTATATATATATGTTTCAGATTATTTACCATTCTAGGGTATATCAAAATACTGAGTACAGCTACTTGTTCTATCCCTGTTCGCTGATTTTATATATAGTAGTATGTATCTGTTAACTTCATACTTGTAATTTATCCCCCCCCTGACTTTCCCTTTTGGTGACTATAAGTTTGTTTCGTGTATCTGTGTGTCTATTGCTATTTTGTAAGTAAATTCATTTTTAGTATATTTTTAGATTATGCATGTAAGTGATATCATATATTTGTCTTTGTCTATATTTCTTCACTGAATAGAATAATCTTTCAGTTCAGTTCAGTTCAGTCGCTCAGTCATGTCCGACTCTTTGCGACCCCATGAATCGCAGCACGCCAGGCCTCCCTGTCCATCACCATCTCCCGGAGTTCACTCAGGGTCCACCTATTCTGCTGCAAATGTCATTATTTCAATCTTTTATAAGGCTGAGTAATATTCCATTGTGTGTGTGTATACACATCACATCTTTATCCATTTATCTACCTGATAGATTGTTAGACTGCTTTTACGTCTTGACTATTGTAAATAGTGCTGCTCTGAGCATTGAGGCATGTGTATCTTTTCAAATTAGTTTTCTATGGATATGTGCCAGGAGTGAGATTGCCAGATTGTATGGTAATTCTATTTTTAGTTTTTAAGTAATTTCCATACTGCTTTCCATATCGGCTATGCCAATTTACATTCCCATCAATTTACAGGAAGCTTCTTTTTTCCATTTATTATCTGTAGACTTTTTGATGAGGACTATTCTGACAGCTTTGAGAAGTACCTTCTTATAGTTTTAATTTGCTTTTTTCTAATGATTAGCAACATTGAGCACTTTTTCATATGTCTGTTGGCCATTGTAAGGACTTTTTTCCAAAGAATGAAGTTTTACTATAGATATTTTAGTTACAGTACACAACACTTAATGGATAGTAGGTGCACTTACCTGTCTTTGTTATTTATTCATCCATCTATTCATTCTTTAAAAATTGAGGCTCAAAAGCCTCATGTGTCAGACACTCTTCTAGGTGTACATTTTAATGGTAGGAACAGATATATTAATTATTGATTATATAGAATAAGATTATTAAGAAAAATGTAACAGATAGAGATAGAATTATCTATTTTTAACAATGACTAAAAATAATTCTGGGGTTCTTAATATAAATTTCCTTTTTAATTCATCTGAGAATGATTCATCTGAGAATCATAATGTAGCAATCTAGACAACTGGAAAGTGACTCATTTAAATAAAATCTATTGAAACTGTATAATTAAATATCCAAAGTATATAGTTTTATAAAGAAAATAAATAACAGCAAAGCATTGCATAAAAGCTTTTGGAGGAAGTAAGATATTAATTACTTTTTTGCCATTTAATATTGGGAGGATTTCAAAGCCTTGGTTATTGCACCCTTTCAAAACTTATTTCTATTTAAAAATAAGCTGCTTGTATACTCAGATGCATTAAAGCATGAGATATTACTGTAATAAAAGTATGAATTCTAAAGTCATGCCCTTTTCTGAGGTATTAACTTCAATTCTGTAATGGGTTTTTAGCCTGTCGAATTTAAAAACAACTGGAGTAAGAAAGATAAGTGAACAATACATATGACTAGAAGTTTAATGGAAATTAAAAAGTGAGAAATTTTGGTCAATGGAAGAGAAAAAATGCAACTCTTGGCAGCAGAATAACTAAATCACAAATAGTTCTGAATGACATGCCTATGGAATGTAGCAATGTATGTAGACCTACAAACCCAATTTATGACACACTCTGCAATTATGGTGGGATGTTATGTAAGGGCAATGTGAAGTTGTAATGTGTAAACACAAAAATAGAATATATGCCTTGTTAACATAACATTTTGCAAGACTGTGACCACTTTAATAAAATTATAAGGTAATATCCACTCAATTCATTATCTACCAGATATAAGTCCAGATTAATACAGAGAATGTGAGGTTGGGATGATAGAGACTGGAAGAAAGGGGTTGCAAAGAAAGAGAAAAAGGGGGAGGAAAAATGCCTAAACTTCCTACTGAGTAGGATTATATTGAATATAGAGCTAACCTGGGCATTATTAGATTCAACTCTTAAGTTTCCACATAATGCTAATGTCCACTTCTACTCCTGAGAAAGCGGTTTAAAACTACATAAAATTGTTCTGACTTGGTCTGAATTCCTCTTGTTTTATTGTGCACCTTTAGCTTATTCTGTTATTTACCTTCCACACTATTTATGCTCCACTCTTCTCTGTCTCAGTTTGATCACCATCCTTATTTACAAAATAGATTATGAATTTTCATTTTAAGATTTACTCAGTGTTCATTTTTATGACACATTGTTATTGCCAAAGACACTTGCTTCTCCCCAGAACACACTGCAAACCCCCAATGGCTTGAATGCTTACTTAGGGCCTGGTTGGCTTTTGTGTTGTGTGTTCAGTCAGTCTCTCTAACCTGAGAAATATTTGCTTGTCTTCTCTATGCTTGCTTCTTTTTCAACTTTCAACAGGAGAATGTGAACAAAAAGTTGGACAGAGAGGAAGTCGGCTGCATAATTACTGTCTATAGAAGACATATTCTACTTTCCTAACCGAGCTGATTTTGTTAGATTCCATGCCACATCCTTCATATTTTCATAGGAGATACTCACTGTCTTTAGGCCCAAGAATAAGTCATGATTTGTCTCCGTGGCTCACAGTAGTCTCATTCCCTTTGCCAGTGATTATTTTAGGCCTGGCAGGCAACATGACTCTGGCCACCATTACAAGGGGTCAACTCTGCTGGATGTCATTTGGCACAGGTTTTTCACTCTGGAAAAAAACCTTTTTTTTTTTTTTTGACCTGAGATGTTATCATGCAAATGGAATCTATAGCATCTTGCAACCAAGAGAAAAGCTCACCTCATGATGGTGGAGCAGAAACCTAGGGGAAAAACCTAGGTCCATGAGGAGCTATGTATCACTCGCCGAGCAGGTGGGTTAACAAATCCCATATCTGTCTCAAATTCCATCAAAAGCAGAGGCTGATAAAAATAATGTGGCAGCAGCTAAGTCGCTTCAGTCATGTCTGACTCCGTGCGACCCCATAAACAGCAGCCCACCAGGCTCCTCTGTCCTGGGATTCTCCAGCCAAGAATACTGGAGTGGGTTGCCATTTCCTTCTCCAATGTATGCATACATGCTAAGTCGCTTCAGCTGTAGCCGACTCTGTGCAACCCCATGGACAGCAGCCCACCAGACTCCTCTGTCCACGGGATTCTCTAGGTAAGAACACTGGAGTGGGTTGCCATTTCCTTCTCCAGATAAAAATATGCACTATTACTCAATTAAGAAGCATAGCCTTAGTTTTTATAAATGGTGAAAAGGAGACTAGTGTGAGAAAGGAAAAAAATGCCTTTTTAAGAAACCTTTTATTTTACAAATTAGAGTATAGGTGGCACTAGTGGTAAATAACCTGACTGCCAATGCAAGAGACATAAGAGACGCAGGTTCAATCTCTGGATCAGGAAGATCCCCTGGAGGAGGGCATGGCCACCCACTCCAGTATTCTTGCCTGGAGAATCCTATGGACAGAGGAGCCTGGAGGGCTACAGTCTATAGGGTTGTAGAGTCAGACATGACAGAAGCAACTTAGCACAAATGAATGCATAGTTGATTAACAATGTTAGTTTCAGGTGTACAACAAAAGTGATTCAGTAATACATGTATCTATTCCTTTTCAAATTCTTTTCCCATTTAGGTTGTTACATAATGTTGAGCAGTTCCCTATGCTATACAGTATGTCCTTATTGACTATCCATTTTAGATACAGCAGTGTGTACATGTCGAGATGTATTATTAATATCAAACTGGTTACCATTTGTATCAAATGTGGCTGATTGCTCCACCTGGAGCTACGTTCTTAAAAGAATCCCAAATCAAAGAACATAGGGCAGCTCTAGATTTGGTTTTTGTGATGTAGATTTGGAAGAAAAGAAGGAAATTTTATCCAGACGCTCCTCCTTCCATTATGTAACTTGATATTCTAGAAGAGAGAGATAAAGACGAAAAGATCTAGAGTGGTGCATAGTGACACATAGTGGTACATATATGTACCTTCTATTTTACTATTTCTGGAGTGTTTCATTTCTTTGTAAAAAGATAAATCTCTTCTGGCATTTTTTTTTTTAATGAAGAACATTCCTTGTAATGCAGTTCTGCTAAGGCATTTTCTGTCTTCNACAGCCATACCTCTTTTTATTATCCTTCACTTTATCATGTCTTGAAGGTATTGCTTTTTTTTAACAAATTAAAGGTTTATGACAACCCTTCATCAAGCAAGTCTATTGGTGGCTTTTTTTCCCCCAAAGCATTATTTCTTCTCTTTGTGTCTGTTTAATATTTTAGTACTTCTTACAGGATTCCCTGGTGGCTCCTGCAATGCAGGAGACCCAGGCGGGAAGGTCCCCTGGAGAAGGAAATGGCAACCCACTCTGGTAATCCTGCCTGGAAAATCTCATGGACGGAGAAGCCTGGTAGGCTACAGTCCATGTGGTTGCAAGCTAAGCGACTTCACTTTCACTTTCTTTCACAGTATTTCAAACTTTTCATTATTATTATATTTGTTGTGATGACCTAGATTAGTGATCTTTAACGTTACCATTGTCGTTACTTCCAAGGCACTGCTAACCACACCCGTATCAGAAGGCAAACAACTGACAAATGTGTGTGTTCTACTGCTCCACCATCTGGGTGTTCCCCCATCTCTCTCCATCTTCTCAGGCCTCCCTACTCCCTAAGACACAACAATGCAGAGATTAGGCCAATGAATAACTCTAAAATTGTGTCACTTAGAGAAAGAAAGTGTCATATGTCTCTCATTTTAAACTAAAAGCCAGAAATGATAAACCTTAGTGAGAAAACTGGAGAAGGCAATGGCAACCCACTCCAGTACTCTTGCCTGGAAAATCCCATGGATGGAGGAGCCTGGTGGGCTGCGGTCCATGGGGTCACGAAGAGTCGGACATGACTAAGCGACTTCCCTTTCACTTTTCACTTTCATGCATTGGAGAAGGAAATGGCAACCCACTTCAGTGTTCTTGCCTGGAGAGTCCCATGGATGGCGGAGCCTGGTGGGGTCGCACAGAGTCGGACATGACTGAAGCAACTTAGCAACAGCAGCAGTGAAGAAACTATGCTAAAAGTTTAGACAGGCTAAAAGCTAGGCTTCTTGTGCCAGTTAGCCAAGTTGTAAATGCAAAGGAAAAGTTCTTGAAGAAAATTAAAAGCACCAATCCAGTGAACACACAAATGATGGAAAAGCAAAACAAGCTTATTGCTAATATGGAGAAAGTTTTAACGGTTTCTATAGAAAATCAGGCCAGACCCAATATTTTTCTTAAGTCAAAACATAATCCAGCACAAAGCTGTAACTGTCTTCTATTCTAAGAAGCCTTAGGGTGCTGAGGAAGCTGCAGAAGATTGAAGCTCTCAAAGGTTGGTTTATGAGGTTTAAAGAAATACGTCATCTCCATAACATAAAAATGCAGAGTAAAGCAGCAAATTATAATGTAGAAGCTGCAGAAAGTTATCCAGAAGATCTAGCTAAGATCATTGATGAAGGTGGCTACACTAAACAACAGATTTTCAATGTAAGCAAAGCAGCCTTCTACTGGAAGAAGCTACCATTCAGGACTTCCATAGCTAGAGGGGAGAAGTCAGTCTGGCTTCAAATCTTCAAAAGACAGGCTGAATGATGTCTGAATTCAGGCCTATTGATTACTTATCACTTGACAATAGGTTGTTTTTCTTATTTTTCTGCATGTCTTATAATTTTTTACGTAATTCCAGACACTGACTTTAGATTTTTAGTAGTTGTTTAGTCTCTAAGCCATATTCGACTCTTCTGCGACCCTATGGACAGTAGCCTGCCACACTACTCCATCCCTGGGATTTCCCAGGCAAGAATACTGGAGTGGTTTGCCATTTCCTAAATTGTTAGAAACCAAGGTAAATTATATTTACCATGAATATGTGCTTTTCTCTTCTTCAGGCTATTAGAATGGAGTACTGTTCAGCCAAACTTATCGGAAACTGAGCTGAGTTTTGGTTTTGTAGCCTCTACAGTTAATGTCAGTATATCATAAGCCTCAGGTCTGTCTATTGTCAGCTACCGTTGCATTGTTGTTCAGTCACCCAATTGTGTGATTCTTTGTGGCCCCATGGACTACAGCACACCAGGCCTCCCTCTCCATCTTCTGAAGTTTGCCCAAGTTCATGTCCATTGCATCAGTGATACCATCCAGCCATTTCATCCTCTGATACCCTTTGCATTATATGATGTCAAATTGGGGTGCCAGATAATTTTTTTTGAGCATTTACTTTCCACCTTCAGCTTTCACCATCTTTGCAATCCTATACCACAGAAAGGATCTCTCCCATTTTCATCCTTCCCTCAATGATTGGCTGGTATTGCTTGTTAACGTGTACTATCTTTTTCTTAGGGATGAAAGGATCTATGTTATTCTGACCTCACTTCAGCCTTAGGGAGGTCACATCCATCTGGACCTTGGGTTGGGATTATTTCACTATTCATTGGAATTACTGATAATCCACTACCTCATGGCAGCCAAATTCTACCTTATATCTGTGGTTGGTACTAGGTGGGAATGTCCTACCACTGTTCCAGTAGTAGGAAACCTCTTCTTGGTATTCATATAAGATATAAGACCTAAGAACACTCACTCTACCGTCAGAGGCTATTGCTTCATCATAGAGAAGAACCTTGGTAAGAGAACAGAGCTTTGCATCTATTTCTTGTTCTATTGCTTATCACTTCATTTACATCTTGTGGATGAGTGTTTGCTGCCCTTCCTCAAGAAGCTTAAGGTGTTGTTCATTATGATAGAAAAGTCCACAAAAGTGTGCAGTGTTTTGGCCTGTTTCCCAACATCTCCTGAATGATATTATGGTGAATAAATTCTCTTCTCTCCTATCCTGCTCTCAAGTTCCTGCAGTGATGGTGTTCCAGTTATCTGTTCCTGCCAGTAAACCATCCCAGCGCTCATTGGTTTAAACCATTAATTTGTTAGAATGGTTCATAGTTCTCTTCTCATAGACAGCTTCACCTTAGCTATCCTTACTTGAGGTCTTTTATGCAGTTGTATCCAAGATGAGAGGGCTTTCCTGGTGGCTTGGTGGTAAAGAATCCGCCTGCCAATGCAGGAGACGTGGGTTTGATCCCTGGGTTGGAAAGATGCCCTGGAGTAGGAAATGGCAACTCACAGTATTCTTGCTTGGGAAACTCCATGGACAGAGGAACCTGGTGGGCTATAGTCCATGTGGTCACAAAGAGTCAGATAAGACTAAACACTTTAGCACACATATTCAAAATGAGGCTGGGACTGGAGTCATCTGAAAACTCAATGTCTAAAATAGCTTATTCCCATGACTAATAGTGGATTATAGCTCTTGACCAAAACTCAGAATATTTTTCAATGGAGTGGATATTCTTTGTGCCTTGTGCTGCTCGCAGTGTGGTGGTTTTTTTTCTTTCTTTCTTCTTTAAGGATAAATTCTATAAGCTTTTTAAGATGCCCAAGTATACTGATTCCCTTGTGGGCTTCCCTTGTGCCTCAGCTGGTAAAGAATCTGCCTGCAATGCAGGAGACCTGTTTGATCCCTGGGTTGGGAAGATCCCCTGGAGAAGGGAAAGGCTACCCACTCCAGTATTCTGGCCTGGAGAATTCCATGGATAGTATAGTCCATGGGATTGAAAAGTCAGATATGATCAGTGACTTTCACAGACAGACAGACAGAAGTATACTGCAAGACTTTTAACTTAACCCAGAGTGTCACGTTCACCGTATTCTATGAGTTACATAAGTTACTAGAGCCAGTCCAAATTATGGGGAGAGGGAATTTCACCTCTTGATGTGAGAAGCAGTAGGTATTGCAGCAAGGGAAGGAACTGATGATGAGCATCTTCAAGACTGTCCTCCACAGACTGCTATAGGGGACCCGTAATGCATGATTCTTCCACATAAGACATCCAGTTATTTACCAGATAAGAGTTTGAAACTCACCTCAATATAGTACTAGTTTTAAATCCAGGATTTTATCATCTAAATTGATTTTAACTCCCAGTTATCAAGTATGAGCCCTCTCAGTCTGAAACTTTGTGAACTAGAAAAATAATGTCTTTGCCTCTTCTGCCCCCTCTTCTCAAACCCAGTATAAGATGGTGATATAGGGATAAAATAATTGTAATAGACACTCCCATTTCAAACATGAAGAGGAGAATGGGGGCACGGAGCCATCACCAGTTCACCTCTGCACACATCACAAGTTACCTGATTAGCTTAAAAATTTGTTCTCTAGGAATGATTTTCCATGGCTCTTGAGTCCACTCTTTGGACTCTTGGTTCTGAGATCCAAGTCATCCATAAGCAAGGGCCAGTGTATGCAGCTAAGTAGCTTTCATCTTGCTTTATGCCATAGAAGGTTGGGAACCCTATAGGCTTTCACTGCCTCTGACATTTTTACTCCAAAGTGATGACATTTTTATTAATCCAATATTCATAAAATGTTGGACATTTCTTATAAATCTCTTTAGGGTACAATTGACTAACTTGGCTGAAAGCATAGTCAAAGATATCATTAAGACAAGTCCCATTCTGATTAAGGCTGAGAATCATGACACAGTACTATCAAAATTTTAGAAATCTTTTGGTCTAGAGAGAGTCTCAAAGATATATCATTATCATTACTTCCCAGCTTAAAATGCCTAGGAAGTTTACCCTTAAGATTCTTAGAAGTCTTCTTTCCTAGCTGAGATGGTACACAAAGCACTGCCTTAAATACTTCTGAGGTCTTAACAAAAGGTCTTATAACCACAACATCAGTCTGAATGTTGCTACCCTGAAACCTGATTTTACTGGCAAGACCTTGTATATGATCTTTGCTCTGAGTCCATTCCTTATTTTGAAAGCTTTAACATTGTGAACGTCAAAGAACAAGCAATGGTTTAATTTTTGACCATGTCTTTCCAGGCTCTGTTATATTTCCTCAAAACGTTTTTAAAGTAAACAAGTTACTTTTTAAAATGAGTTGTTTTTAAATCTC
>SJYQ01008042.1:10188-20821 GCA_006410935.1 Redunca redunca
CAAGCATATGTTTATATTTATTTTCTTAAATTGGTAAATCAATATCCTGGGACATTTAATCCACTTTTTAAAATTTATGGTTATTCATTCCTAAGGGGATACATATTTTTATAGAGGAAATTATATTTAATACAGCTTGCTGAAAGTTTGACTTTGTTCATATCCTCTGCTTAATGTGTGTACTTCTATCTCTCCATAAAGAGAATAAAAGTAATGGTTTTATTATCATAATAATGTAATTTAAGAATCCAGAAAATGTCTTACATAAAGGCAAAAGAAAGATATTGGAAATATGACAGTTGTGTAGTTGTAATAAGTTCTCCTTTCCTAGAAAACAACCTGGGATTTATCATACAAGGTCATATCTGGAAGAAAAGATTAAATATTGCAGCACCATTAAAGTCTACAATAACTGCTCTCTTCTACCTTTATTTAAAGGCTCCATGATCGACACATTTTATTAGCTAGTTCTCTGCCTGTAGCTTTGTCATAGCAATTGCTAAATTAATTTACAGACTTCAGTTAACTTGTGTTTTTATAGCTGTCTCCCTGAATATCCTTCATGAGCAATAGCAGAATTCCCCCCAGACAGACCACTGCTGTTCAAACTGTAATTCTTCCCTTGTTAAATAGTTGTGTTCTTTTGATTGCAGCAAAGGTCTAAAGAGTAAGCTTCCTTTCACATGTGCTATTTTTGTCAACAACTGCTTCAGGAAGTTACCAAATTCCGATGAAAATGGGATGAAACATTTACCTTGTATTGTGACAGAAACGATTGTAATTTATTGTGTTCTATAATATTTAGGTCATAATGCATTCACTGGAAAATTATTTAGACTAGGTAGGTCAATAGTGATTCAGACAAAATTGAAAATAGCCTAGGGCTTATAAAGAAATGTTTATAGAAGAAATATGGTTTTTGAATAAATAATAATTTTAGAAGAATATTTATTAGAGAAGTCTGAAAAACTAGGTAGGTACAATATGATCCTTAGTTTCTTGTTAGAAGCACAAGCTGGAATCAAGATTGCCAGGAGAAATATCAATAACCTCAGATATGCAGATGACACCACTCTTATGGCAGAAAGTGAAGAGGAACTAAAAAGCTTCTTGATTAAAGTGAAAGAGGAGAGTGAAAAAGTTGGCTTAAAGCTCAACATTCAGAAAACTAAGATCATGGCATCTGGTCCCATCACTTCATGGGAAATAGATGAAGAAACAGTGAAAACAGTGTCAGACTTTATTTTTTTGGGCTCCAAAATCACTGCAGAGGGTGATTGCAGCCATGAAATGAAAAGACGTTTACTCCTTGGAAGGAAAGTTATGACCAACCTAGAGAGCATATTCAAAAGCAGAGATATTACTTTGCCAACAAAGATCTGTCTAGTCAAGGCTATGGTTTTTCCAGTAGTCATGTATGGATGTGAGAGTTGGACTGTGAAGAAAGCTGAGCGCTGAAGAATTGATGCTTTTGAACTGTGGTGTTGGAGGAGACTCTTGAGAGTCCCTTGGACTGCAAGGACATCCAACCAGTCCATTCTAAAGGAGATCAGTCCTGGGTGTTCTTTTTTTTTTTTTTAATTTTTTATTTTAACTTTAGTTTACTTTACTGTATTGGTTTTGCCAAACATTGACATGAATTCAGCACGAGTGTACAAGCATTCCCAAACATGAATCCCCTCCCACCTCCCACCCCATACCATCTCTCTAGGTCCTCTCCTTGTACCAGTCCCAAGCATCCTGCATCCTGCATCCTGCATCAGACATCAACTGGCAATTCGTTTCTTACATGATAGTATACATGTTTTAATGCCATTCTCCCATCTCATCCCACCCTCTCCCTCTCTCTCTCCCCCAGAGTCCAAAAGTTCACTCTATAGATCTGAGTCTCTTTTGTTGTCTCGCATACAGGGTCATCATCCCCATCTTTCTAAATTCCATATATATGCGTTAGTATACTGTATTGGTGTTTTTCTTTCTGGCTTACTTCACTCTGTATAATCAGTTCCACTTCCCTTTGGAAGGAATGATGCTAAAGCTGAAACTCCAGTTCTTTGGCCACCTCATGCAAAGAACTGACTCATTGGAAAAGACTCTGATGTTGGGAGGGATTGGGGGCAGGAGAAAAAGGGGATGGCAGAGGATGAGATAGCTCAACGGCATCACCGACTTGATGGACATGAGTTTGAGTGAACCCCGGGAGTTGGTGATGGATAGGGAGGCCTGGCTTGCTGCAATTCATGGGGTCGCAAAGATTTGGACATGACTGAGTGACTGAACTGAACTGAATATCATTTACTATGCAAAACCAATTTTCTCCTAAAATAATGAAGTTTCTCATATAATTTATTTTGCTCCAGATGAAACATGATTTCTTTGATATCTATGACAGGAGGATTTTTCTGAACAGAGGAGGAGATACATGAAGGAGAGAAAGTGGTTCAGATCTGATGTGATAACATTAATATCAAAATAGGTTATTTTGATCGGGAAGGAAATCTCTCCCCAGTATGATCAACATGTGATTTTTACTGTTGATTCCAAGTAGACAAAATTGTACCTCAGTCCTTTTTTTGACACAAAACCACCACAGCAATTGCAACAAATCTGGTTTCATGATGCCTTTTCCTCCCATTCTAAGTTAGATCACATATTTCTTAGGCTCAAGTTTCTTAGGCTCTAGTGACAGATTTTGTATATAGTCCTGAAAAGCAGATTTGTAGTTTGGTATAATTCCCTTATAAAATCAGTTAGGAAAGAATCTGCCTGCAATGCAGGAAATCTGGGCTCAATTCCTGGGCTGGGAAGATCCACTGGAGAAGAAAACAGCAAACCACTGCAGTATTCTTGCCTGGAGAATACCATGGTCAGAGGACCTGGCAGACCATAGTCCATGGGGTTGTAAGAGTTGGACACGACTTAATGACTAAACCATTACCACCTGCTGTTAAGATATTGGTAAAACATAAGTTTACTGAATATTGAAATAGTCACTTTGCATATTCTATTTTTTCAACAAACCTATGTGTAATTCAGTCTTCAAAAATCCTAGGTATAAATAATAAATTAGCGCTTACAGATATTACATCACATAACAAGGTAATATACTGTTTAAGTAGCAAAACCAGAATCAACACCAAACTAGCTAATTCAAGACTTTATAATTACTCAAAATACTTTAAACTTTTTCTGCTAAGCATGTTCCATGTGTAAGATAACAGTCACCCATATGAAGGCACAATATGAATTTCACCTTTATTAAGTGAGGTCTTATTAGTTTTTGCGTGATTTCTTCTGCTATCAGTTAGGCCAGATAACCATGATTCAATCGATGAACTTCAAGCAATTAAATATTAATAGAGAAAAACTCCCAGTTTAAAGTTCATATTGAAAAAAATCATTATATAAGAAAATTCAACACAATACAGTAAAATATTATATTCACTATGATATGCAGCACCATTATCAGAATTCCTACTTTGCTGCTGTTTAGTACCTCAGTCATGCCTCACTCTTTTGCTACCCCATGGACAATAACCTACCAGGCTCCTCCATCCATGGGATTTTCCAGGCAAGAATACTGGAGTGGGTTGTCACTTCCTTCTCCAGGGGATCTTCCTAATCCATAAATTGAGCCTGTGTCTCTTGCATGGGCAGGCGAGTTCTTTACCACTGAGCCACCTGGGAAATTCCTACTTTGGTACTCATAAAATAGTAAAGAACCTTGGAGAAAAATAAAACTATGTAAGAACTGCATGTATCCTCTATGTTCTATAGTAAGAGATATATAAAACTTAACTGTACAAACATCCTGTAATTTGAAATCTAGGTATACAGATAAAAATAGAAACAACTATATTTTGAATTGTGATTAAAAACCTCAAATGATGCCTAATTCCTACAGAAATTTAGAAGACAGAGGATTCCCTTCTATCTGAATAGATCTGAAATGGTGCTAAAATTGAATCTTAAAAACAACACAAAAATTAGCAAAAATAAACAAGATTATGGAGATAGGAAGGCCTTATATTCTCAATAAAATCCAAATTTCTGGATAATAGAATTCTGTATTAAAATTATCTGCTAAGGTAAATATAATGTTGACACAGCTGTGTAAAATGAGTTAGCTTAGAATACCAGTCTAAGGATATGGGATGCTAGGTTTATTTTTAGCACTGGAAAAAAATAGTTTTACTTTAGGGATATTCTTAGAGATATATGCAGTATGACTGGCCAGGGGGAACTCATGATGACTGGAGGATATAATACTCAGAATAAAATGAGCTTAAACCATACAGGAGAGTCAGAGATGGAGATGTGATGAGACAGAAAATGTCAAAGTAACAGAGAGTCATGAGCCAAGGAATGTAGGCAGCTTCTAGAAGCTGGAAGAGACAAGAAAACAGATGTTCCCCTAAATCATCTGCTAGGAAAGTGACCTGCTGAACCTGGATTTTAGGAGTTCAAACCTCCAGGACTTTAAAGTATGAATTTGTATTGCTTAAACCACTAAGTTTGTGCTATTTTGTACAGCAGTGATTGAAAATGATTAAAAGATTCTATGAAAGCTTTGTGTAGAAGAACTCCAAAGGTTAAGGAGGCAACAACCCAGAGTGTAAAGGACAAGAAAAGAAATGACCAGAACCCAGAGGGACTGAGTTGCATGGTGTCAGTCACCTTGTAAAAGACTAGCAAAATTCTCTGGAGGGTCAAGCCATCTAAAGGAGAATGTCCAGGCTGGGAGCTGGGGAATACATCTACTACTAACGTCCCTCTCCTGTATTTGATCTCCCACAAGGGCTCCCCACAGGATGACTCAAACTGGCTCCAAGAGGGTAAGGGAACCTGCTGACTGACTGGCATGAACTCCTGGGACTGAATAACCTTCTAGAGAACAGAGAAATCCCTGACCCATCTCTGCTGGCACTTCCACATAATCCTCACCACATGGAGTTACTAGTAATTGTCTGCAAGTAAAGAATTCATCACTTCTAATTACTCAAGTATGTATTACCCCAAACATATTTTCTGACCCTGTTCTTGAACATTTTTTTTATTATTTTTATTAGAAAGAAGGGGGGAAGCTACTGAAAGTAAGAAAATGAATTCTTCGAAATTGTTTAGAGTGCAGAAACTGAAATAATAGCAATAAATAATAGCAATAAAATATTACAAATGAAGTCAATAACATTTATTGTGAGTTTATATCTCCTAGGAATCATGCTGGCTACTGTGTACAGCCTATAATTATGTCTCTAAATTAACCTGTGGTTTAGACACTGCCTCATCTTATAGGGTTTTCAAAAGAGATTCAAATATTTAAGCATGTTATCTCAAATCACAGAGAGCACATGGAACAGTTGGAACACAAAGTCACTTTGCCTATCAGCAACATGGTTTCCATCTATGCACAGCAACAATTTCTCTCCTTTTTCAATTAAGGTTTAAAATTAAGTATGGGCACATATCTCCATAGACGTCCCTGTAATGTTTCATAGATGTAATTTTAAAAAGAGTTAACAAGTGAGAAGAATTTTCAAATATCACAGGAGAGTGTTAAAGCAGATGCCTGTGAACTGTGCCTGAATTCTTAAGAGAATACCCAGGAATACACACTAACCCTCAGTGAAGCTGAGACAGTTTGCATCAAGGGCATACCTTATGTTTTGTATTTAACTGACTGAGGTTTCCCTCCAACATAAGTTTTCTGATTCTTTGAGCACTTGAATTAGATCTCATTGCAGCTTGTTTTCCTTAAGTCTGTTCAGAGAAGAAAAACAAAACAAAACAAAACAAAAAAAACTGCTTCGTGGTGCCTATCCTTTTAAACTATTGAATCAATGTGGAATTATCTCCCTTGGAAAACAAGTTTGAGATCACCGAAGATGTGAATGGCTGTTTCCAAACCTCTGCTCCCGGTCCTTTTGTTTCTGCTTTCCTATGGGAAAGATAAGATAACTCACTGTATCTCTGTATGAGGTTCCTAATATATATGCAATGCAGAACAAGCCAAATATGTAAGCAGGCTCATCCTAACTATTAGTGAAGGGCACAGCAAATTTCTGGATCTAACGACAGCCACTGTGTACTGGCTGTCCCCTGAACT
This sequence comes from Redunca redunca, assembly GCA_006410935.1. Lineage (NCBI taxonomy): Eukaryota > Metazoa > Chordata > Mammalia > Artiodactyla > Bovidae > Redunca > Redunca redunca. The sequence goes on from SJYQ01008042.1 coordinate 16,295, forward strand.
CACAATTAATCACATTTGACAACTGCCTACAAAATGCAGATTACTTGGCAGATAGCACCTTATGTTTCAAATATTCTCCTTCCTCTCCTTGAAGAGCATGTTTATTTTCTATTTCATGGACTTGGTATTTTATATATATTCAATGAATCTATTATACAAAGTTGCTTTTAATATTTGGTACTTAAGTTTCCATTTAATTATCTGATATGCTAGCAATGTGTCAAGTAGGTTGAACTATAGTGAAGGCTGCAGGATTTCAAGGACACTTATTTTGCTTGCCAGCCAATGAACATAATGCATCTTTTTGAATGCTTATAGACACAGTTTTGAAGGACAAGGCATTTGATATGTTCTTCTGCAATAATAAACACTATTTTACATCATTCTAGAAGGTAAATGATTCTTATGTGTAATTCATTACAATCAAGTAAAATAATTTTCACTGTTAGAAAACTTATTTTTTTAATACTATATGTGGGCTTCTCTGGTGGCTAATGGAGGAAATAGAGAAGTGGGTGCAATCCCTGGGTTAGGAAGTTCCCCTGGAAAAGGAAATGGCAACCCACTTCAGGATTCTTGCATAGAAAATCCAAGGGACAGAGGAGTCTCCTGGGCTACACTCCATGAGGTCATAAAGAGTCAGACATGACTAACTGAGCAATACTGTCAGTTCAGTGGCTCAGCTGTGTCCAGCTCTTTGAGGCCCCATGAACGGCAGCAAACCAGCTTCCCTGTCCATCACCAACTCCTAGAGTTCACCCAAAGTCATGTCCATTGAGTCGGTGATGCCATCCAGCCATCTCATCCTCTGTCGTCCCCTTCTCCTCCTGCCCTCAATCTTTCCCAGCATCAGGGACTTTTCAAATGAGTCAGCTCTTCTCAACAGGGGCCAAAGGACTGGAGTTTCAGCTTTAGCATCAGTCCTTCCAATGAACACCCAGAACTGATCTCCTTTAGGATGGACTGATTGGATCTCCTTGTAGTCCAAGGGACTCTCAAGAGTCTTCTCCAACACCACAGTTCAAAAGTATCGATTCTTCTGCACTCAGCTTTCTCCATAGTCCAACTCTCACATCCGTACATGACTACTGGAAAAACTATAGCCTTTACTAGACAGACCTTTGTTGGCAAAGCAATGTCTCTGCTTTTTAATATGCTGTCTAGGTTGGTCATAACTTACCTTCCGAAGGGTAAGCATCTTTCGATTTTATGGCTGAAATCACCAACTACAGTGATTTTTTTTTTTCTTTTCCTATTTGGAACAAGTCTGTTGTTCCATGTCCGGTTCTACCTGTTGCTTTCTAACCTGCATACTGGTTTCTCAAGGGGCAGGTCAGGTGGTCTGGTATACCCATCTCTTTCAGAATTTTCCACAGTTTATTGTGATCCATACAGTCAAAGGCTTTGGCATAGTCACTAAAGCAGAAATAGATGTATTTATGGAACTCTCTTGCTTTTTTGATGATCCATCGGATGTTGGCAATTTGATCTTTGGTTCCTCTGACTTTTCTAAAATCAGCTTGACTATCTGGAAGTTCAAGGTTCACATATTGGTGAAGCATGGCTTGGAGAATTCTGAGTGTTACTTTACTAGTGTGTTAGATGAGTGCAATTGTGCCGTAGTTTGAACATTCTTTGGCATTGCCCTTCTTTGGGATTGGAATGAAAACTGACCTTTTCGAGTCCTGTGGCCACTGCTAAGTTTTCCAAATTTGCTGACATATTGAGGGCAACACTTTTACAGCATCATCTTTTAGGATTTGAAATAGCTCAACTGGAATTCCATCACCTCCACTAGCATTCTTTGTAGTGATGCTTCCAAAGGCCTACTTGACTTCACATTCCAGGATGTCTGGCTCTAGGTGAGTGATCACACCATCATGATTATCTGGGTCGTGAAGATCTTTTTTGTACAGTTCTGTGTATTCTTGCCACCTCTTCTTAATATCTTCTGCTTCTGTTGCATCCCTACCCTTTCTGTCCTTTATTGAGCCCATCTTTGCACAAAATGTTCCCGTGGTATCTCTAATTTTCTTGAGGAGATCTCTAGTCTTTCCCATTCTATCATTTTACTCTATTTCTTTGTATTGGTCGCTGGTGCTGCTGCTAAGTCGCTTCAGTCATGTCCGACTCTGTGCGACCCCATAGACGTCAGCCCACCAGGCTGCTCCGTCCCTGGGATTCTCCAGGCAAGAACACTGGAGTGGGTTGCCATTTCCTTCTCCAATGCATGAAAGTGAAAACTGAAAGTGAAGTCGCTCAGTCGTGTTCTACTCTTCGTGACCCCATGGACTGCAGCTGAGGAAGGCTTTCTCATCTCTCCTTGCTATTCTTTAGAACTCTGCATTCAAATGGGTATATCTTTTCTTTTCTCCTTTGTTTTTTGCTTCTCTTCTTTTCATAGCTGTTTGTAAGGCTTCTTCAGATAGCCATTTTGCTTTTTTGAATTTCTTTTTCTTGGGGATGGTCTTGATCCCTCTCTCCTGTACAATGTCACAAACTTCCATCCATAGTTCATCAGGCACTCTATCAGTCCCTTAAATCTATTTCTCACTTCCCCTGTATAGTCATAAGGGATTTAATTTAGGTCATACCTGAAAGGTCTAGTGGTTTCCCCCATTTTCTTCAATGTAAGTCTGAATTTGGCAATAAGGAGTTCATGATCTGAGCCACAGTCAGCCTCAAGTCTTGTTTTTTGCTGACTGTATAGAGTTTCTCCATCTTTGGCTGCAAAGAGTATAGTCAATCTGATTTCGGTGCTGGGCATCTGGTGAAGTCCATATGTAGAATCTTCTCTTGTATTGTTGGAAGAGGGTGTTTGCCATGATCAGTGCATTCTTTTGGCAAAATTTTATGAGCCTTTGCCCTGTTTCATTCTGTACTCCAAGGCCAAATTTGCCTGTTACTCCAGATGTTTACTGACTTCCTACTTTTGCATTCCAGTCCCCTATAATGAAAAGGACATCTTTTTGGGGTGTTAGTTCTAGCAGGTCCTGTAGGTCTTCATAGAACTGTTCAACTTCAGCTTTTTCAGCGTTACTGGTTGGGGCAAGACTTGGATTACCATGATATTGAATGGTTTCCTTTGGAAACAAACAGAGATCTTTCTGTCATTTTTGAGATTGCTTCCAAGTACTGCATTTCGGACTCATTTGTTGACTATGATTGCTACTCCGTTTCTTCTAAGGGATTCCTGCCCACAGTAGTAGATATAATGGTCATCTGAGTTAAATTCACCCATTCCAGTTCATTTTATTTAGCTGATTCCTAGAATGTCGACATTCATTCTTGTCATCTCCTGTTTGACCACTTCCAATTTGCCTTGATTCATAGACCTAACACTCCAGGTTCCTATGCAATATTGCTCTCTACGGCATCAGACCTTGCTTCTATCACCAGACCAATCCACAACTAGGTGTTGTTTTTGCTTTGGCTCCATCCCTTCATTCTTTCTGGATTTATTTCTCCACTGATCTCCAGTAGTACATTGGGCACCTACTGACCTGGGAAGTTTATCTTTAGTGTCCTGGAGAGTTCCTCTTTCAGTGTCCTATCTTTTTGCCTCTTCATACTGTTCATGGGGTTCTCAAGGCAGGAATACTGAAGTGGCTTGCCATTCCCTTCTCCAGTGCACCTCATTCTGTCGGACCTCTCCACCATGACTCGTCAGTCTTGGGTGGTCCCACAAGGCGTGGCTTCATTTCATTGAGTTAGACAAGGCTGTGGTCCATGAGATTAGATTGGTCATTTTTCTGTGATTGTGTTTTCAGTCTCTCTGCCCTCTGATGCCCTCTCTCAGCATCTACCATCTTTCTTGGGTTTCTCTTTCCTTGGACGTGGGTTATCTCTTCACGGCTGCTCCAGCAAAGCAATACTATATGTAGCACTTAATTCCATGCTTTAATATTCCAAATATTTTGTAAAAGTACTGAATATTTAAGTTGGACTAAAAATGTAGACAGTAACTAAAAGTTGAAAAAAGATGGGCAGGAAATGGCATGTATTTGAAATAAATGTGGTATGAAATGAGTCATGTGAACTATGTATGAAACAGTGAGAAAAAATTGATTTAGTAAATTAAATAGCATTAAGATAGCAAGTAAGATTATAATGATAGTCAGTGACTAAATATACCCTTTAAAATATCTATATTGTTTTACAGGTGTTCATTTGTTGAAGGTGCATAAATGGTAAATGCATGAATGTGGATAAATATTTACTTTGTTTAAAGTAAGACAAATTACTTTAAATATATTAAAACTGAAAAAGTTCATTTATAAATGAGTTTATCCCATTCAAGTGCAACATAATATCAAATTGATTATTATTTCCATATTATGGAGCAAGAGGCAGAGGTAGGTATGCATGTATGGACTGAAATATGAGAGAAGCATTTTAACTATTATTTTGCTTCCATATCTTGTGAATAATCAATAGAAATCTAACAATCTAACAATTTTACTTCAAAAAATCTTATTTTGAAGTATACTGAAGTATTCCAGATACTAGTGCTACTTTTAGCAATTA
>SJYQ01008042.1:20910-34000 GCA_006410935.1 Redunca redunca
ACGGAAATGGTGATTAAAAAAAAATGGGGCAGTTAATTTTAAAAACCTCAGTGTGAAGTATTACTTTAAATAGACAACTGTATAAACAGTAAAGTCAAAAACTATTCTGGGTCTATGGGCAAAAGCAGAAAACAGAACACTGGAAAGAGTGTACTGTTTGTAACTGTAACCAATATGATATACATTCAAGGGCCATATACATAGAATTATATTTTAAAATCTTCTGTGAAGAATCTTTTGCCTCAAGTCATTAGGTAGAGAACTATATCAATATATTTTGCAAGGTGGCAGTAATTCTACTATAAGCACAAAGGATAAATATACTTTAAAACTCCTCAATAATATTAGGGTAGAAAGCTGTGTAAAATATAGGCCTATTTCAGTTGCAAAGGAAAACATTTATCATGATATGCCATCCTGAAGCCTAGGTAAAAACTGTGGCACGGTATGAAAAGCTGTGTCCAATAAACCATAGCCACTTTTATAATTTATGTAAAAGATAAAGATACCAATGTCCACTAGTCCTCAAAAGTCCTGAGTTTTTCCTTTTCTCCAAAGCACCTTGGTGAAAGGTCATAGGTTTGAGGAAGGCTAGGAGACCCAGATGGTAAAGAACCTGCCTACAAGGCAGGAGACCCAGCTTCGATCCCTAGATCAGGAAGATGCCCTGGAGAAGGAAATGTCAACCCACTCCAGTACTCTTGCTGAAGAATTCCATGAACAGAGGAACCTGGCGGGCTGCAGTCAGGCTACAGTCCATGAGATCACAAAGAATTGGACACGATTGAGCAACTTTCACTCAGGAGAAAGATTAACAGTATAAGTTTTTGGCAGAGTATCATCCTTCCTCAAAGAGACCTCTAGGTCAGTTAACTGTCTCAAATCTGAGAATCGATGGAGGAATCTTGACTCTTCTTGTGATTTAAGATGAGACTTTTGTTTACTTGACCTAGAAATTTCCCTTACAAAGATCAAATAAGGGTTTTAATAGGCTTCTTATATAGCTCCCTTCTAGGAACACCATGATTAACTAGTTAATAGATCTATGCAATAAGTCTGCTCTTTGCTTTGACTCTTATCACATCCTCCTTGTCTTCAGCAGATGAGTGGTGAGTGGTGTCACTCTAGTTACCGCTGTAAAGCCTGGACTATGGAAAACAGAGATGCCTGAGCTCTTCAAGGATGACAGGGATCCCCTGGCAAATTTAATTCTCACAATATTGGAGGAAGGTTTATCTATGGGACTCTTTAAGTGTGGGTAAATCTTAAATGACAAGTCCACTCTAACATTCCCACCTCCTTGAGCTTCTGAATCCCTCCCTCTACATTACAGCAAGGCAAGTCTGGTATTTCCAACTCACTAACTCTGAGCCATCTTCTGGTCCACATTTCAGCCAACCAGCCCAAAATGGAGCCATTTTACTTCCCTGAGCTGCAACAGTAACACAGAATTTCTGCTTTGTGAGCCCATCAATAAATCTGGCCTGACTCAATTTTATATTCCTTTCATCATTATCCCACTTTCATCTCCACACACGCTCCCTGGAATGTTTCCTGAATAAATTAGAAAGCTCAAGTAGTTCTTTTACAGTGCAAAACACCTTCTGGGTCACAATCTGTGCCTCCCCATTAAGGGCTTGCTGAACTTGAGTCTAGTTATAGGCCTAGAAGCAAAAAAGGATGGTGAGGTGGGTGCTAAAGAGATCAGCACTGTCTTTTATGGCAACTGCCCCAAAAGGAGGGGCCATTACAGTTTCCTTAGTCAATGCAGGGCGAGGCCACTTCTAATGGAAGTGAAAGCTGCTTGTAATGTCAAGAAAGACTTATTAGATTTAGGGCCTCAATGTCACCAACTTCATCAAAGTTTTGCCATACATACACATTCTATCTATCAAGAACCCCTTTGTTACAGTAGATCCTGAGAAGCTGGAAGTTCAACCTGCATTGCATATTAGTCAACTGCAGGATGAGTATGATTTGCATTTAGCCCTGTAGCTACAAGAAATGAGTCTCCTTCAGGGAATACATCAAAGTCTTAAGGACTTTTCATACAGCAGTCTGAGAAATTTGAATCCCTGAGCTCAACCTTTTCTGGTTCAGTGACATTAGAAGCAACCTGATAGTCTCATTACTTGTGTGTTTACCAAAATATTCCAAAGTATCACACAGTCACCCATCACTTCTTATAAGTATTTGATTAAGAATATCCAACAGTTGCAGTTTGCTTATCTCTTATTTCCACACCATATACTATCATTGGTTCTCTCTTTTCTACTGGAAACAGTTATTAGTATTTGTAAATATATCCAGATTAGAGGGTTAATTGTAGAAACTCTATTACTCAGGGGAAAGTCAGTCTTTTTCTTCTATTCAGGTCTTTAACTGATTGGAGTAAATGTTTATCTTATCCAAAAACACTCTCAGAGAAATATTCAGAATAATATTTGATCAAATATCTGGGAACTCCATGGTTTAGTCAAGTTGACTGATACACAAAATTAATGATCACAGACAATATGAATTAGAAATTCCTACTAAATAAGCAAACAAACATATTTTAGATATATGTATATAAGTATGTTAGATTTCCACTGCTGTGTAACAAACAAATCCAGTGACTTAGAGCAACCCACATTAATTTCTCATAATTTCCTTGATCAAGGACCTATGCCTCTCTAAGGTGGATGCCCTGCTCAGGATATTTCAAAGTTTCAATCAAGCTGTTGACTGGGCTGGGTTTTGAGAGGCTCTAGGGGAAAGTCAGCTTCAAAGATCATTCCAGTTGTTAGCAATCTACAGATTTAACACAAGCCCTATCAAAATATATATGACATTTTTCCACAGAAATAAAATAATCTGCATATATTTGGAACTACAAATGACCTAGAATTTCAATATTGAGAAAAAGACATTTAGAAGTATAACCATTCCTGACTTCAGGCTATATTTCAAAGCCATAGTAATCCAAACAAGGTGGTACTGACACAAAAACATAAATCAATGGAACAGGATACTGAGCCCAAAAATAAAGCCATGCACCTATGGTCAATTAATATATGGCAAAGAAGTCAAAAATATTAACAGATAAAAGACAGTCTCTTCAGCAAGTGGTACAAAGAAAGTTGGACAGTCATATGTAAAATAGTGAAAAGACATGAAACCATAAACTCCATAGGCAAAACATTCCTTGACATTAATGGAAGCAATATTTTCTTGGATCAGTCTTTCAAGGCAAAACCTAAATAAATAAAATAAAAAATAAAAGGTGGGATCCCGTCAAGCCAAAAGTCTTTGCACAATAAAGGAAACTATCAATAAAATAAAAGGACAACTTATAGAATGGGAGAAAATATTTACAAATAATGCAACAGAGAGTTGTTACTTTCTAAAATATATGAACTTCTCACACAACTGTGAGCTCAATACAAAAAAGAAAGTAATAATAAATGTGCAGAAGATTTAAATATTTTTTAAAGAAGATATACAGATGGCTAACAGACACATAAAAAGATGTTCAACATCACTAATTATTAGAGAATAGCATCTATCCACTTCTACAAATATAAATTTCATGTTTACCATTATTTGTTTTCATATTTCCCCTATTTAATATAATGCTGCACTTTACTCATTTGCTTATTATTATATGACTCCTCCAGTAAAACAAAAGCATTAAGAACACAGATTTTGTTTACTATAAGTTCAGTTCAGTTTAGTCGCTCAGTCGTGTCCGACTCTTTGTGACCCCATGAATCGCAGCACGCCAGGCCTCCCTGTCCATCACCATCTCCCGGAGTTCACTCAGACTCACATCCAACGTGTCCGTGATGCCATCCAGCCATCTCATCCTGGGTCGTCCCCTTCTCCTCCTGCCCCCAATCCCTCCCAGCATCAGAGTCTTTTCCAATGAATCAACTCTTCGCATGAGGTGGCCAAAGTACTGGAGTTTCAGCTTCAGCATCATTCCTTCCAAAGAAATCCCAGGATTGTGGTTACTGGTTTTCCCCAGTCGTATCTGACTCTTTATAATCTCATGGACTTTACTCTTTGAAGTTCCTCTGGCTATGGAATTCTCTAGGCAAGAATATTGGAGGGGGTAGTCATTCCCTTCTCCAGGAGATCTTCCCAACCCAGGGATTAAACCTGCATCTCCCGCATTGCACGAAGATTCTTTACCATCTGTGCCACCAGAGAAGCCCCTAAAGATTGGCAACAGCTCAGAAGATATATTCAATTAATATTTTCCATACTCAGTGTTTTAGCACTTTTTCTATCATTACGGTAATATACTTGATTAGCAAATTTAGTGTTAAACTATGCTAGCACCCTTAGAACAAATCCTACATACGACTTAGTTTGTATTACACTATTAGATTTTTATGCTAATATATTATCTAAAAATATGGATCTGTTGATCTAAATAGAGATTTTTCCAAAGAAGACATACAGATGGCCAACAGGCATATGAAATGATGCTCAACATCACTAATTATTAGAGAAATACAGATGAAAATCACAATGAGTTATCACCTCACACCAGTCAGAATGGCTATCATTAAAAAGTCTACAATTAATAAATGCCGGAGAGGGTGTGGAAAAAAGGGAACTCTCCTATACTGCTGGTGGGAATACAAACTGGTGTAGCCACTATGGAAAATAGCACAGAGGTTCCTAAAATACTAAAAATAGAGCTTCTGTATGATCCAGCAATCCCACTCCAGGATATATATCCAGATAAAATGAAAAGTGAAAGTGAAAGTGAAGTCGCTCGGTTGTGTCTGACTCTGTGACCCCATGGACTGTACCCTGCCAGGCTCCTCCACCCATGGGGTTTTCCAGGCAAGAATATTGGAGTGGGTTGCCATTTCCTTCTCCAGGGGATCTTTCCAACCCAGGGATTGAACCCTGGTCTCTTGCATTGCAGGCAGACTCTTCACCATCTGAGCCACCAGGGAAGTTCTATAAAATGAAAAATCTAATTCAAAAAGACATATGCACTTCAGGGTTCATAGCTGCACTATTTGTAAGACATGGAAACAACCCAAATACCCATGAAAAGACAACTGGTTTAAGAAATTATGGTACGTATATAGCATGGAAAGTTGCTAAGCAACCCCCCAAAAAATAAATAAATAAATTACTGCCATTTGAAGCAACATGGATGGACCTTGAGAATGTTGTGCTTAGTGAAATAAGTTAGAGAAAGACAAACACTGTATCACTTTTATATGAAATCTAAAAAATAATACACATGATTGTATATACAAAACAGAAACTGACTCATAGACATAGAAAAGAAACTGGTGATTATCAAAGAGTAGAAGGAGTAGGGAAGAAACACATAAGGATTATAAGATTAACAAACTACAATACATAAAATGGATAAGCAACAAGACTTATTGTATAGCATGGCAAACTATACCAATATCTTATAAAAATCTATAATGGAATATAATCCAAAAAAAAACTCAATCACTATGCTGTACACTTTAAAAAAACACAAAAGTGTAAATCATATATATACGTCAATAAGAATAAAAAGGAAGTGAACTTTCTTTTTCTAGATATGACTGGTTCATCACTTGAGATTTAACTTTGATTACTGATTTTTTTACATTTGAGGGTTTTAATTTATTTTTTTATTTTAACTACTATATAATCTACCTCCTAAAGGACTCATACATCATGCGGCACTGCATCACAAAGTGAACACATTTCTGAAAAAAATAAAAAAGTAAAGTTTCCTTACCAACATCCCAGAAAGCCAACCCATCCCATTCAACCACCGGATGGCCCCCCTTCTCTCCTCTCTCAAATTAACCACAATCCTAATTTACTACACTGTAAATGTTTTGCCTATTGGAATATTGTCAGTGTAAAGTCAGACCTCATCTATTATTTCTGGCTTCTTCCTCTTAACATTTGTTCTGCAATTATAACATGCTATAACTGTAATAAATTTATTATTCACACAATAATACCCATTTTATGAATCATTTATTTAGATATTTTACTCTATACTTGAAATTATTTACCATTTGGTCTATTAAAGACCATTTAACTACAAACATACTTGTACATATCCCTTGTTGCACCCATGAACTCATTTCTGAGGGGTGAAAACATTTCCAAGACAAAGGTGGAAATTTTTTTTTTAACCATTTTTACCTTCCAGAATTTAAAAGTCACATACTCAACTTTAAAGATTTACAACCATGAGAATAATGTACATTGTACTAGCTGTGTGGGACTGGGTAGCACAGTATAGGCAATGAGGCAGCCCATTTTGTGCAAGATCTTAAAAGGCAATATTTCTTAGTAAATATTTTTACTTTTGTTTCAAACCCCTGTAACAGACCTGAACCAAAAGACATAGCCATAATGTGAATCAGGTTTGTGCAAGGAGGGAAGTCTGACACAGGAAGTGATAGGTGGAAAACGACAATGATTCTACTGCTATTGTTGTTCAGGTGCTGAGTCATGTCTAGCTCTTTGCTTCCCCATTGAGTACAGCACACCAGGCTTCCCTGTTCTTCACTGTCTCCTGGAGCTTGCTCAAACTCATGTCTACTGAGACAGTGATGCCATCCAAACATCTCATCTTTTGTTTCCCCCTTCTCCTCCTGCCCTCAATCTTTCCCAACATTAGGGTCTTTTCCAATTAGTCAGCTCTTTGCAACAGGTAGCCAAAGTATTGGAATTTTATGCAATTTAATAAAGGTATGTATGGTGAGCATTTTTTAATATTTCTCTAAAATTATACCATGAAAATATAGAAACAGATAAACATTCAGGAAATATTTAGGATTTGGATATATTAAGGAAAATATTTCATTTTAATTCAAAGATGGAAGGAGTTTGCTTAATTTGGGGCACATCACAACCCGCCTCCCAAATACACATCTAAATTATCACTTTCTGTTACTAACAATGAACATAATGCTTGGAAAGTAATCTTGAAAATTTTAAGATACATTTTCCTTTTCCCACAGAAGAAAATAGTATTTCATAGAGTTGCATTGATTTGTGTTTCAGAAATGAGTGCTATTTTAATTAAGTAATTATACATAATTGTAATTATACACATGAAATTATAATTATACATAATTTGAATTATACTGTACATTATGTAATTATATATAATTTTAATTATACATTTGCCATAAAATCTAAGAAGTTGGAGATAAAATATCTACTAGGTCACCTAGTCAATTTTTAGAATTCTCCACAAGGGACTGTCTTTTCTTAAGGCTTATTCTTACCATCACATGAGTGAAATAAACAGACTGAATTTCTGTGCTCAATCATCTTCCTTTATAATCAACTCATAGCTCACAATGTTTGTTCATCTGATACTATGCCTCTCAAGGTGTGTTGTGAGTCATGCTATGATGAGTTAATTAATGTATACATATAAAAATTCAATGCAATTTACAGATGGGTAAGGTTTATGAATTAAAGCTACCTGAAAATTCCTTTCCCTGAGCTTACTGTTATCTTTCACGTTGACAACTGGGAAGGAATCCTACAGAAAAGTTGCTGAGGATTTGTGACTCTGAACACACCCTTGGGTTATTCGAGAATTGACCCTAACTAGAGTAGAAGCTTGTTTTCCTCCAGGCCTGAACTGACGACACAGCTATTAAAATATTATGGTGCAGATAAGGAGGTCAAAACCGATGCTACCCTCAGAATCACTAAAATGGTATATACCCTACACGGTGGGTTTTGACATCTAAATCATTTGGGCAGGCACTTTTAATTTGAAAATAAATTGAATATAAAATTAAAGCTTTTCACAAGCAGTATTAACTTACACAATCAGCACTTTCTTAGAAAATCACCTCAGGGCTGACTGACCTTAGCAATATGTTTGCAGTATTCACACATGACTGAATCGTTATTTTGCACTATTGCTAAATTAGAAATAAACTCAAATTTCCTTTCAGTGGAAGACAAGGTAAGCAAATTTCTGCCTCTGCCTCTCTTTCTCTTCTCTTTCTCTGTTGGTCTTAATGTGCATGTATGTGTGTGCATACCTGAGCATACCCTCCCATGTGTATATGTATGTATATGTGTGTGTGTGTGTGTAATAGTATACATAGTATATGCATGTATACATATGCATTATGAATGAGAAGCCATTTTTCCTTTCTATGGATCTATTTTATATATCATCTAATCTGTCCGTCCACCCTAAGTTACAATCACCATTCAGCGGTAACTGAAGTAAACTGTAAACACATAATTAATCTTTCCACTAGAAAGAACAACGAGGTGTCATGCTGATAGTGTGTGCTGTGATAATTAGTAAGACAACTCCTTCTTAATCAGGAAAGTCAAATTAAGTATCTTCTGTTATCAAAAGACTTTAACTCCTACTGGACACATGCTACTAAAAGAATGTGTTCTACTTGGCAGTGTGGCAAAATGCAGCAAGCAGAAAGAGAATGAGCCTTGGATCCATACAGATATCTCTAACATTGAATAAGTTATATAATAAATTTGATCCATTATTTCCTCATTCATTCCTTATGGTTGGTTGTACTTTCCCTTCTCAAGCTTAGTTGAAAGTTTTCTCTAACTTTCCTATTCGAATATTTAGGACAACATAATTGCTCTGAAACTGTTGATTTTCTTCCAGGTATCTAGTCACCACATTCTATCAAACTGGACCTACATGTTCTGTCTCTGGCTGAGCCATGCTTCTGATCACCTGCTTCAGTGTGAATACATGGACCCTGCTCAGACTACTTACACATATATGTATCTTTAGCAGCCATAGCATCTGCTTGCATCTACTGTGTTAGATAACTATGTGCTAGATTCACATAGGAAAAGTTAAGCGTAGGATATGTTTATCAGAGAAGGCAATGGCACCCCACTCTAGTACTCTTGCCTGGAAAATCCCAGGATGGAAGAGCTTGGTAGGCTGCAGTCCATGGGGTCGCGAAGAGTGGGACACGACTCAGTGACTTCACTTTCAATTTTCACTTTCATGCATTGGAGAAGGAAATGGCAACCCACTCCAGTGTTCTTGCCTGGAGCATCCCAGGGACGAGGGAGCCTGGTGGGCTGCCGTCTATGGGGTCGCACAGCTTTGGACACGACTGAAGTGACTCAGCAAGCAAGCAAGGATATTATTACATTTTAATAGAAAATTTGGTTCTAAGCCTAAACTGAGAGATCACTGAGACTATGAGTAAGTCTTATGCAGGGAAGTAAAGTAATATAAATACAGTTCCTACATCACTGTGGACGTTGCCTCCTTTACTGAGATAGCACCTGTTTCATATGATCTCTGAGGATGGAATGAAGCAGACAGAGCAATGCCTCACATATAGTGAACTCTGGATGGTTTGAATAAGGAGAGAAGTTTTATTTTAAATCCCAGATCAAGGATTATTATTTTTTTTTTCAGAAAATGTAAGTAAAATTAATAAAACAGCATTTTGAAAACAGGCACTAAGCCAGGTAATCTGATCTATTAATAACTTGCCTCTTCTTTGAGCCTCTGAAACCCTTTTGACTTTTCCAACCAGCATTGTTATGTACATAGTTTATAAAATCGGTGGTTATGCGATCAGAGTTGCCTCTTCCTATGTAAGCTTATATATTAGCTAACATGTTTTCAATGTTACAACTCAATAATGTAAGTCTTGGAGCATATGCAGTGCATGTAGTATGTTAACTGTCTAACAAATATCAACTGTGGCTAAAGTCCAGGTAGCAGGGTGAGATATTGGAAATTAATTATGGTTATGGTGTATTGTTCTGCACTGACTGCAATCTGAATCCAAGAAGAAGCTTTATCCTTCTCCTTTTATCTGAGTTTCTTAAAATTCAATCCACAATCTCTGTTTTCTCTATATATGTGGATGACTTTCTTAATCACAATCATGGCTTCAAGATGTAAGTTCAAAAACTCTGTCTCATTCACACTGTATTTCTACTAGTCACTAGAAGGATCACTAATGTGTTCATTAATCCATATAGTTTAGACCCATTTCCTAGGTTCGACCCCTCAAATTCCACTGCCTACTAGGTTAGTTTCCCCTGAAATACTACATAGGCATCTTAAACTCATTTTGTCCAAAATATAAATCATCACTTTTTTTCACCCGAACCTAACGTTTCCCATCTTATCTAATAACACTGTCACTCATTCCGTTGCTCAAGGCAATTTCTTGGGAATCCTTCTATATTTTTCTCTCTCCTTCGCAAACCTAATTCTCCTATATCTGATTCTCTCCAGTCCAGCTGAGGCTTTCACATGTCCCTACTGTCTCTCGTGCAAATTATGATAATGACATGCTGCTGGTCTTCAGTGCCCCAGTCTGTAACTGTTCTGTCAACTCCCCACAATTTTGTCGGCGTCTTTTTATGAAACACAAATCTGATTCTGTCACTGTCCTACTTAATTTGCTTCTTACCCCATTCCCTACAGGCTAAAAATTAATTTTCAGAAAAGTCTAAAAGTGTTCCATGATTTAATGCGTGTCTACATGCTTCGTCTCATACCAGTAACAACAACAAAAAAAGTGCTCCAGGCATTCTAAACTGTGTGAGTTATACCAAATGAGGCATTCTCATCACATCTTCTACTCTTTACTCAGGGTTTTCTTATAGCCTGTAATGATCTCTCTTTTTTTTTTTTCCTCAATGCCTATTTCTCTTTAAAAACTCTGATTGAAGGGCTCTGACCCTGTGAATCTTTCCTAAATGGAGGAGGCAGTGCTTGCAGTTCTATTATATGGTCTTGTATAAGTAGAGAAGTGAGTTTCCCTGGTGGCTCAGAGGGTAAGCATCTGCCCACAATGCAGGAGACCTGGGTTCGATCCCTGGGTCAGGAAGATCCCCTGGAGAAGGAAAAGGCAACCCACTCCAGTACTCTTGCCTGGGAAATCCCATAGACTGAGAAGCCTGGTAGGCTACAATAGGATCCCAAAGAGTCGGACACGACTGAGCGACTTCACTCTCACTTTATAAGTAGAGAGCATAATCTAAAATGGAAAATAAGACATATGCAATTGTACATGAGACTTTCTCTGCATCTTTTCTGTGATAACTTGGAAATCAGAGATATAATCCGTGCTTGACTCAATATTTGATGCTTGACAAAGAGCATAGATTTGATAAACATGGTCTATGTATTAATAAAGTTTATCTAACATGAAAATGTGGAGAAGGTGATGGCACCCCGTTCCAGTACTCTTGCCTGGAAAATCCCAGGGACGGGGGAGCCTGGTGGGCTGCTGTCTATGGGGTTGCACAGAGTCGGACACGACTGAAGCAACTTAGCAGCAGCAGCAGCAGCAACATGAAAATGATGTCCAGAGAAAAGCTTTGCAAAGTCCAACTGGGCATTACTCAACAAGCCCCCCATGGATGATTTAATTCATTTGAGAATTTACCATATTTGACTTTGCTATTTACTATTTGATTAGTGCCCTGACACAGTGAAGTTTTGTGCTAACCTGGAAATTTCTGCTAAATAGAAAATAAAACTCTGATAGTTATATGTCTGGTTTGAAATTAATCAGCTTTGTTTTCAATACAGACACTCAGAAATGAACCTCAGCCAGTAACAGAATGATTCAAGTCACAGACTGGATGGATACACTAGGCCAAAGTAACTATTCCAGTGCTATTACTCAGTGCTTTGAATATGCATGGTCAAGCAGTCAAATCATGTTTATTTCCTTTGTTTTCAAAAGAATTGTTGGTTATATGAACTATACAATATATCTATATTAAATTATAAAAGCCCCCCAGGGAATAAACCCTTTAGTTCTGGAAGGTCAGTCCATTCAATTGTACCTTTGGAAAACATTACAGATTAGTGAAATTTCTGCCAATGTGATGATAAATAAGAATATATTCATTATAAAACTAAAGCACTTCTATCTATACTATCTCTCTTTCAAGAATGTTTCATTTCCTGTATAACACAAAGCCCAATGCTTCTTATAATTAGAAGGAAGTTCTTTAACATTTGTTTTCTGTAAATGGCCTTAGCAACAAAAATAAAGTTTGGGGGGAAATCTCTTCACAAGAAAATTTATAATGGTGAAAACTTATTATATTAAAATAGGGTTTGTTTCATAATTTGTTGTATACACTATCAAATATTGAATAGTTTTTAAATCTATGTAGCAAAATTGGAATTCATCTGATGACAAAATTTCAGCTGCAAAGAATAATTAAAGTAATATGCATAGCATTCAGTCTTAATAATAATAAAATACTCTTGTTTAGAGAATCAACAGTATATTTCTATCACTATCAGTCTGACTACTCATACTATCATGCTTATTCTGACTAATATTTAATAATAATTCAATAAATGTTTTCCAGCAACACATTACAGGAAAAGTAGTGATGCTTCTATTCCTGTTTTGCAAAATAAAAATTGAGACATGAAATCATCATTTAAAAATTTAATGCTGTGTATAAACAAGCAATAAATTGTGTCTTAAGGGAAATGTTAATTTCCTTTAAAATTTTAATAACCTCTATTAACTTTGTCTCCAATATACACAATTAAACAACAGAGATTGTTTATGTAAGTTATTATTGATAGATTTCCTATGTCATTTACAATATTCTCAAAATTAATGCTGTGATTTTAGGTGCAATACTCTCTTAGAGAATCTTTAGACCTATTAATAGAAGGCATGAGAAGGAAACCAATTCATAGCTTTTACAGAATAACCAGGCATAGACTGTAAGTGGATCAATGAGGTGTCATAGTCACCCAGATCACATCCTGTCAAAAGGTCCTCACAAAGTAGTAATGAAAGACAACCTCTGTCAACAGTAGTCAAGAAGCTGTTATACACGTTTAATGGAGCAATTCTGAGATCACGATGTGCACAGAATCCTACATGAAATGGCTCAAATGAGTTCACTACTCAGGCAAGTCTACAACTAAACTATGAAATGTTTTACACATACATTGAATACTTAGCCTCCAGGTAGCTTTAAATATCATTGTTTCAATTAATAATTTTAATGAACTTTTTCTCCAAAAATTATAAGTATTACTTATAATTCTTAAAAAATTATTTGTAAGAATAATAAAAAACAT
>SJYQ01008042.1:52098-64641 GCA_006410935.1 Redunca redunca
CAACCTAGATAGCATATTCAAGAGCAGAGACATTACTCTGCTGACTAAGGTCCATCTAGTCAAGGCTATGGTTTTTCCTGTGGTCATGTATGGATGTGAGAGTTGGACTGTAAAGAAGGCTGAGCGCCAAAGAATTGATGCGTTTGAACTGTGGTGTTGGAGAAGAGTCTTGAGAGTCCCTTGGACTGCAAGGAGATCCAACCAGTCCATTCTGAAGGAGATCAATCCTGGGATTTCTTTGGAAGGAATGATGCTAAAGCTGAAACTCCAGTACTTTGGCCACCTCATGCAAAGAGTTGATTCATTGGAAAAGACTCTGATGCTGGGAGGGATTGGGGACAGGAGGAGAAGGGGATTACCCAGGATGAGATGGCTGGACGGTATCATGGACATGATGGACGTGAGTCTGAGTGAACTCCGGGAGATGGTGATGGACAGTGAGGCCTGGCGTGCTGCAATTCATAGGGTCGCAAAGAGTCGGACACGACTGAGCGACTGAACTTAACTGATGGTTTTTCCAGTAGTCACATATAAATGTGCGAGTTGGACCATAAAGAAGGCTGAGTGCCAAAGAACTGATACTTTCAAACTGTGATGTTGGAGAAGACTCTTGAGAGTCCCTTGAACAGCTAGGAGATCCAACTAGTCGATCCTAAAGGGAATCAGTCCTGAATATTCATTGGAAGAACTCGTATTAAACCTGAAGCTCCAATACTTTGGCCACCTGATGCAAAGAGCCAATATATTGGAAAATGGCCTTGATGCTGGAAAGATGGAGGCCAAGAGGAGAAGAGGATTACAGAGGATGAGATGGTTGAATGGCATCACTAAGTCAATGGACATGAGTTTGAGCAAACTCAGGGAGATAAGTGAAGGACAGGAAGCCTGGCATACTGCAGTCCATGGGTTTGCAAAGAGTCAGACATGACTTAGTAACTGAACAACATCAACAAAAACAAAAACTCAGTACTCTATAATGACGTACATCAGACAAATATCTGAAAAAGAGTTTATATATGGATATGTGTAACTGATTTACTTTGCTATGTACCTGAAACTAACACAGCAGTGTAAATCAACTATATCTAATACAAAATAATTTAAAAATAATCTCATTCAACATTTGAGAAAGATCTTAAAAAATAAAATATTAATTTTGACCCAATTTTGCTTATTCAACTGAATATATATCTGCTTATCCAACTGAATCCAATATATTCTGAAGACTGATGCTGAAGCTGAAACTCCATGACTTTGGCCACCTGATGTGAAGGAATGATTCATTTGAAAAGAACCTGATAATGGGAAAGATTGTAAGCAGGAGGAGAAAGGGATGACGGAGGATGAGATGGCTGGATAGCATCACCAGCTCAATGGACATGAGTTTGAGTAAGCTCCGTGAGTTGGTAATGGACAGGGAGGCCTGGCGTGCTGCAGTTCTTGGGGTCGCAAAGAGTTGGATACGACTGAGCAACTGAACTGAACTGAACCAGTGTATTCTAGTGGTTTCTGCTAGGGATTTACGTCACTTACTTATGAGGTTTTGTTAGTATACAGATGTTTAGCACCATTTCCAGATTTAGTGCATTTCTTTTCCTTGAAAATCTTGATATATTCTCAGCATATGCTTGGTACAGTCATGATACATTATTCCTCTCAATTATTATACATCATAATTTCCCCTGTAATGATATTATGTTTAACTATTTCCATAAATTAGATCCCTGTTCTTTGAAAACAGATATTCATTAAGTTCACAGATATTTTGTGCAAATCATTTTTATTGACTTCAGTTTCCTTTGTGTGTCACAGAAACAAGAAAAATTTCTTATCAATTACATTATATCTGTAATGAATTCTCATCAGATCTGTCACTTTTTAAAGCGATCATTAGTAAGCCAACCATAGTGATTTTAGATCTTTCTGTCAGTTATAGACTGTTGTTAATTTTATTTTGATACTTCCTTTGAAGTATTTCAAATGGACTAAAGCAGAGAATTTTGTCTTTAACAAAACTGACTATCTCACATTCTGTTACAAAATGACTATGCCAATCAGGGACATTTGGGCATAGAACTTCTGATGGCATTTCATAAGTGAGTTTAAGACCACCTGTAGATTAAACCAAGATTTACACTATTCTAGTGGAAAAGCAGATGGTTCATAATGTTGATAAACCAAAATCAAACAACAAGAACTAAATATGTAGTACTAAAAGGACTCATAAAGGATGACTAGAAGTATTGTTTGGAATACTGCTGATGTTGCAATATTTGATTTTTTAGACATATGGAAATACTTTTTGTTTTCTCTTAAGCTGTGTACAGTTTAAGTTAATGAAACATTGAGCAACTCATGCTTTTATGAACAGACATAAAATATTTATCTTTCTCTATCTTTAAAACCTCCCAGAATTTAGAAACTTTACTGAGTATCATTACCTTTGTGGCAATATAATTATTTGTATAGGTTCAATAAGTGTTTGAATTTTAAGAGGACCGTAAGACTCTGATGCTGGGAGGGATTGGGGGCAGGAGGAGAAGGAGATGACAGAGAATGAGATGGCTGGATGGCATCACCAACTCAATGGACCTGAGTTTGGGTGAACTCCAGGAATTGGTGATGGACAGGGAGGCCTGTCGTGCTGCGATTCATGGGGTCGCAAAGAGTTGGACACGACTGAGCGACTGAACTGAACTGAACTGAATTGGAAACATTTGTTTTTTTAAAAAAAAAATTGTTTCAATATTTTCAATATGAGCTCTAATTCTACAAACTAAAATTTCCCAATTTAATCCTGAGCAATAAAATCTGAATGTCTAGATCCATATCAAAATTCCAGGTTGACTCAGATTTGCTTTCCCATCCCTAAGATCTAAACAAACAATGCCAGTAAATCCAACAAATTCATTCACTTGACCAGTTCAGTTCAGTCACTCAGTCATGTCCGACTCTTTGTGATCCTATGGAGTGTAGCACGCAAGGCTTCCCTGTACACTACCAACTCCCAGAGCTTGCTCAAACTCATGTCCATAGAGTCAGTGATGCCATCCAACCATCTCATCCTCTGTCATCCCCTTTTCCTCCTGCATTCCGTCTTTCCTAGCATCAGGGTCTTTTCCAATGAGCTGTTCTTCGCATCAGGTGCCCAAAGTATTGGAGTTTCAACTTCAACATCAGTCCTTCCAGTGAATATTCAGGACTGATTTCCTTTAGGATGGATTGGTTGGATCTCCCTGCAATCCAAGGGACTCTCAATAGTCCTCCAACATCACAGTTCAAAAGCATCAATTCTTCTGCATTTGGCTTTATTTATAGTTCTGCTCTCACATCCATACATGACTACTGGAAAAAACATAGCTTAGACTAGATAGACATTTGTTGGCAAAGTAATGACTCTGCTTTTTAATACACTGCAAGGTTGGTCATAGCTTTAGTTTGAAGGAGCAAGCATCTTTTAGTTTCATGGCTACAGACACCATCTGAAGTGATTTTGAAGCCCAAGAAAATAGTCTGTCACTGTTTCCACTTTTTCCCCATCTATTTGCCATGAAGTGATGGGACCAGATGCCATGATCTTAGTATTCTGAATGTTGAATTTTATTTTATTTTTTTTAATTTTACTTTACAATACTGTATTGGTTTTGCCATACATCAACATGACAGCAAAAGAGACACAGATGTATAGAACAGTCTTTTGGACTCTGTGGGAGAGGGAGAGGGTGGGATGACTTGGAAGAATGGCATTGAAGAGTTTTAAGCCAACTGTTTCACTCTCCTCTTTCATCTTCATCAAGTGGCTCTTTAGTTCTTCTTCACTTTCTGCCATAAGGGTGGTATCATCTGCATATCTGAGGTTATTGATATTTCTCCTGGCAAACATGACTGAAGCTTGTGCTTCATCCAGCCTGGCATTTTGCATGATTTACTTACTCTGCATATAAGTTAAATAAGCTGGATGACAATATACAGCCTTGACGTACTCCTTTCCCTATTTGGAAATACTCCATGGTTCCATGTCCAGTTCTAAATGTTGTTTCCTGACCTGAATACAGATATCTCAGGAGGCAGGTCAGGTGGTCTGGTAGTCCCATCACTTTAAGAATTTTCCACAGTTTTTTGTGATCTACAGAATCAAAAGCTTTGGCATAGTTCATAAAGCAAAAGCAGTTGTTTTCCTGGAACACTTGTTTTTTTGATGATCCAGCAGATGTTGGCAATTTGATCTCTGGTTGCTTGGCCCTTTCTAAATCCAGCTTGAACATCTGGAAGTTCATGGTTCACATACTGGTGAAGTCTGGCTGGAGAATATTGAGCATTAATTTGCTAGTGTGACAGATGTGTCAATTGTGCAGTAGTTTGAGCATTCTTTGGCTTTGCCTTTCTTTGGGATTGGAATGAAAACTGACATTTTCCTGTCATGAGGCCACTGCTGAGATTTTCAAATTGCTGGCATATTCAGTGCAGCACTTTCACAGCATCATCTTTCAGGATTTGAAATAGCTCAACTGGAATTCCATCGCCTCCACTAGCTTTGTTCATAGTGATGCTTCCTAAGGCCCATTTGACTTTGCATTCCAGGATGTCTGGCTCTAAGTGAGTGATCACACCATCGGTGTGATCTGGGTCATGAAGATCTTTTCTGTATAGTTCTTCTGTGTATTCTTGCCACCTCTTCTTAATATCATCTGCATTTGTTAGGTCCATACCTCTTCTGTCTTTTATTGTGCCCATCTTTGCATGAAATGTTCCCTTGGTATCTCTAATTTTCTTGAAGAGATCTCTAATCTTTCCCATTCTATTGTTTTCCTCTATTTCTTTGCATTGATGGCTGAGAAAGTCTTTCTTATCTCCTTGCTATTTTTTGGGACTCTGCGTTCAAATGGATATATCTTTCTTTTTTTCCTTTGCCTTTAGCTTCTCTTTTCTCAGCTATTTTCAAGGCCTCCTCAGATCATTTTGCCTTTTTGCATTTCTTTTTCTTGGGGATGGTCTTGATCCCTGCCTCCTGTACAATTTCACAAACCTCTGTCCATAGTTCTTCAGGCACTCTATCAGATCTAATCCCTTGAATCTATTTGTCATTTCCACTGCATAATCATAAGGGATTTGATTTAGGTCATACCTGAATGGTCCAGTGGTTTTCCCTACTTTCTTTGACTTAAGACTGAATTGGGAAATAAGGAGTTCATGATCTAAGCCACAGTCAGCTTTAAGTCTTGTTTTTGCTGACTGTATAGAGCTTCTCCATCTTTGGCTGTAAAGAATATAATCAATCTGATTTCAGTATTGACCATCTGGTGATGTCCATGTGTAGAGTCTTCTCTTGTGTTGTTGGAAGAAGGTGTTTGCTATGACCAGTGCATTCTCCTGGCAAAACACTGTTAACCTTTGAACTGTTTCATTTTGTACTCCTAGGTCCATTTTGCTTGTTACTCCAGGTATCTTTTGACTTCCTACTTTTGCATTCCAATCTTCTATATTGAAAAATACACCTTTTTGGGGTCCTTATCAATACTGCAGAGCACATATGGGCTGATTTATCCCTAAGTAACTCGAAGTCTGGACTACGTTGTTGTGTTCAGTTGCTCAGTTGTGGCCAACTCTTTGCAATTCCATGGACCTCAGCATGCAAGGCTTTCCTTTCCCTCAATATCTCCTGGAATTTGTCCAAGTTCGTGGCCATTGCATTGGTGATGCCATCCAACCACCTCATCTTCTGTCACCGTCTTCTTCTGCCTTCAGTCTTTCCCAGAATCAAGTTGTTTTAATAAGTTGGCTGTTCACGTCAGGTGGCCAAAGTATTGGAGCTTCAGTGTCAGTCCTTCCAATGAACATTCAGGGTTGATTTCCTTTAAGATTGACTGATTTGATCACCTTGCTGTCCAACAAACTCTCAAGATTCTTCTCCAGCTCCACAGTTTGAAGGCTTCGATTCTTCAGCACTCAGCCTTCTTTACGGTCCAGCCCTCACAACAGTACATGATTACTGGAAAGACCATAGCCTTGACTATATGGACCACTGTCAGCAAAGTAATGTCCCTGTTTTTTTTAATACATTCTCTAGGTTTGTCACAGTTTTCCTGATAGGAAGTCATCATCTTCTAGTTTAATGGCTGTAGTTACCATCCACAATGATTTCAGAGCTCAAGAAAAGGAAATCTGTTGCCACTTCCACCTTTTTTCCCTTCTATTTGCCATGAAGTGTTGGGAAAAGATGCCATGATCTTAGTTTTTATTTTTTTTAATATTTACTTTTAATCCAGTTTTTCCACTCTCCTCCATCCTCATCAAGAGGTTCTTTAGTTCTTCTTCACTTTCTGACATTAGAGTGGTATCATCCTCATATCCTCATACCATCCACAATATCCCCAGAAAAGGTGTTGGTTGATATAGATAGCAGGATGGTAGCCATGGAAGCTGGAATCCACTAAGAGTGTATAACGACTCACCTACCAAATCAACTAGCCCTGAAAATGGATGGTGCTGGATGCTCATCAGACCCTCCGGACTACATGTCTAGTGAAAATCTTGGGTCATGCCTGCCTATATACAATAATCAATAATGTGGACACCATCATCAAGAGAAATGACACCTTATTTTAAAAAATGAGCAGTATGTCATAATATAAAGATTTTAATCCATTAACCT
Organism: Redunca redunca; assembly: GCA_006410935.1. Lineage (NCBI taxonomy): Eukaryota > Metazoa > Chordata > Mammalia > Artiodactyla > Bovidae > Redunca > Redunca redunca. Next base: position 58,751 of record SJYQ01008042.1, read on the forward strand.
CTTGGAATCTGCTGGAATGAATGGTTTCAAGATTTGACTTCTGGCTTTTTTAACTTAAAGATAAATATTTCCCATTTTCCTTTCAGGTGTCCCTCTCTTTAGAGGCCTGATCCCCAGAGCTCTAAACTAACAGATATTTCCTATCACAACTCAACAGAGTTCAGTTGATTTTGCAGTCTTCAAGAAACTATTTCTTAGACCCACATTCTCCCTGCTCAGGAGATTTACGACTACTCCCGAGTTTTCCAGTGATGAATGATACTCAATTAACAAAAACAATAGCTATTTTGAACTTTGAGATGACATACTAATATTTATGAGATTCAGTGAAAGCAGTGCTTATAAGAAAATTTACAATTGTAAATGAGTATTATTAAAATAATTTGAATCAACAGTCTAACATTTTTTCCTTAAACCACAAAAAAGAGCAAATTAAACACAAACAAGTAGAAGGCAAGAAATAACAAAGATGGGGATATTACAGTACTGCTTTTGTTCTGAGTTATAAGGTCCATGCTGCTGCAAATGGCAAAATTTTATCTTTTTTTATGGGTGAACAGTATTCTACACACACACACACACACACACACACACACACATGCAAACATCTTTTTTACCATCTATTGATGGATACTTAGGTTGCTTCTGTATCTTGGAAATAATAAATAATGCTGCTATGAAGACTGGGGTGTGTGTGTCTTTTCAAGTAAATGTTTTTGTTTCCTTTGAATATATACCATGGACATAGATTGCCGAGTTACACGGCAGTTCCACTTTCAAATTTTTGAAAATGTTCCATGTTGTTTTTCACAGTTACTGTGGAAATTTACAGTCCCACCAGTAATGTACATGGGTTCTTTCCCCCCAAATCCTCCCTAACACATTATGTGTCCTTTTTGATGATAGTCACTGAGACAGGTGTGAAGTAATATGTCATCATGGCTTTGATTCACATTTCCCTGATGACGAGCAATGCTCAGCATCTTTTCATGAGCCTTTTGTCTATCTGCATATCCTCTTTAGAAAAATGTCTATTTGTATATTCTGCTTATTTTCTTAATCCATTTTTGGATGTTGAGTTATAAGAGTTGTTTATATATTTGGATATTAAACCTTTATCGGTCATATAATTTGCAAATATTTTCTCTGCTCTGTAGGTTGTCTTTTTCATTTTGTTGATGATTTCCTTTGCTGTGCAAAAGCTTTTAAATTTAATTAGGTTCCATTTGTTTATTTTTGCTTTTATTTCCTCTGTTTTAGGAGACAGGTCCAAAAAACATTGCTACAATTTAGAGTATTCCGCCTACATCTTCCTCTAAGAGTTTTATGTCTTCTGGTATTACACTTAGATCTTTACTGCATTTTGAGTTTACTTTTGTAAACATTAGAGAATGTTCTAATTTTATTCTTCTACGTATAGCTGTCCAGTTTTCCCAGCAGCACTTTCCCAGCAGAAGAGACTGTCTTTCCTCCATTGTATATTCTTGTCTCCAAATGGGAAAGGAAAGTTAAATTTTCAGTGTCTGCAGATGACATGATACTATACCTCAGTGATCTCCAATATTTTTGGCACCAGGAACCTGTTTTTTGCAAGATAATTTTTCCACAGACAGGGAAGCAGGCATCAGGGTACCCCTGCTATATGTAAAAAATGTAAAGATGCCACCAGAAAACCACTAGAGCTCATCAATATGTTCAGGAAAGTTACAGGATACAAAAATAATACTGTTGTATTTTTGTACACTACCAACCCACTCCAGTATCTTGCCTGGAGAATCCCAGGGACAGAGGAGCCTAGTGGGCTGCCATCTATGAGGTCACACAGAGTCGGACCCAAATGAAGTGACTTAGCAGCATCTAACTCTCAGGAAGAAAAACAAAGGAAACGTTCAAATTTACCACCGTACTAAAAGGAATAAACCACCTAGGGATAATCTTCCTAAGTAGGTGAAAGATCTGTACTCATAAAACTGTGAGACATTACTGAAAGAAATTGAAGACAAAACAAAGAGATGCAGATGTAGATACTGTGTTCTTTGACTGGAAAGATATTGTTAAAATATTGGTTAAAATTGATGTAATGCTCAAATAAATCTACAGATTCAAGTCTATCCCTGAGAAAATACCAACGGCATTTTTCACAGAACTAGAACACATAATCAAAATTTGTGTAGAAACACAAACGGCCTTCANAGTTTGTGAGACTAATCCATACTATTATATGTAGCTGCAGTTCTTTACATTTAATTGAACCTCAATATTTTTACAGGGTGAAGATAATATAATTTATCAATCCATTCTACTTCTATTTCTGATGGCTGTTTGAATTTTATTGATTTTGTGTTTAAAACATCCTACTCCTTTTGTGATTAGAACTGTACTTTTGCAATGTCATTATATTTAGATCTATATTCCATCTGGAATGAATTACAGGTAACATTGCTTTGAAATTCTCATGCATGTCCCTTGGTGCACACGGAATTGCCGGGTAACAGATTATACATAAACCCAGCTTTACCAGACAATGTATCAGTGTTTTAGAGTGTCAGTTATACTCCATCCTACCTCCACCTTGGTCTTGACAGTCATTTTGTGGCCATTTTGGTTTTAGATATTTTATCCAATTTAGATATTCCCATTACCAGAAAATGTCTTTTGGATTTAACATGTTATAGCAGGTAAATTGAAAAGATTCCAGACTCAGTAGTAAATGTAAATCATATTTAGTTACTGAAGTTGAACACAGTTAAATACTAATACATGGGCATTTTGAAATAGGGAAGATCCTATGACTGGTCTAACATAACTCTTCTGTAAACATAAAAATACTAATAGTTGAAGTTAGCCATACTAAAGTTAGACCTGAAGAATTAAGGAAAATTATTTAACTTCTTTGAAACTATTTTTTTCTCATTTAAGATAACACTAACATGATTTACCTGATGATGTTGATTGAAAATTATATTAAATAATGGAATGCTTAAGATCTTTGAACATTACATACCATCAGTACATCTCAGATTCTTTACCTCTGTATTTTACAAAGGTAGAAACAAGACCAGAAATTTAAGTTCTGCTGCTGCTAAATTGCTTCAGTCATGTCCAACTCTTTGCAACCCTATGGACTGTAGCCCGTCAGGCTCCTCTGTCCATGGGATTCTCCAGGCAAGAATACTGGAGTGGGTTGCCATTTCCTTCTCCAGGGGATCTTCCAGACCCACGGATGGAACCCTCATCTTGTATGTCTCCTGCATTGGCAGGCAGGCAGTTTTTGTTTTTGTTTTTGTTTTAACTGAAAATGCCACCTGAGAAGTCCATGATATAAGTTGACTAAATCTATATTATCAAAAATGTTTAATAGATGGCCTGGGGCTAAAACTAGGACCCTAATTCGCTTTCTGGTATCATCTAAAAACTGTTATTTCAAATTCATTGCATGCATATGACCAAGGAGAAAAACTCTCCTACTTACTCTGACTACTAAAGCATTGGTATATTAAGTAAAACATCTAAACATACTTAACTGCACATTAAACATCATTCTTAAGAGTTTCAAGNTTAAGAGTTTCAAGTAAGGCACCTGAAAAACTGATAAATTAGAAATTCTAAAATATATTTTTATATTTTGTATATTTTTTCCTATTTATTATGTTCATTAAATCTGATTACTTACAGTAAACTGCTCCAGTTTTACAACTCAGGCTTAAGATTTCATTTATCATCTCAGATATCTATTTTTTATTGCTTCATGTTGTTTATATCAGACAACTCTATCTACATGCCTGAAATGTTTTTCCTTCTAGTAGGATCCCATTCATTCTCCTATATATATTTATTTAAATATGTCTGACTTTATAACATGAAACAACAAAAGGACGTAAAAGAAGGATATAATTCAATATCCAGTTTCTACAGAAAGTTTAGAGAAAGCATTTTTATCCTTACTGTAACTAAGGTATTTCCAAGCCTCTGTAAACAATTAACCCAGGCACAGTAGGTTAGCGAAAGATATGTTAACGCAAGTTCAGATGAGCTGATTTAATCTGAACCCACAGGCATTTTCAACAAGATCAACTAACAGCTCATCTGGATTGTGATTGTAGAAGGGAATAGTTTTTCCACAAAAATATTCCACAAGAACATTTTAATCCCAGCACTGGTCCCTGTTTTTTCTGTACCAACATAAAAAGAGAGCAATTCCTCATACAAAGAGAAAGATTTAATTTAGATCTAGTGTCCATCATTCAAACAGCCATTTAAAAAATCCTTGCAGCCTTTGATACACATTCCAAAAAAATCTGTTTTTCTGCAGTGTGTACAAAATATATCTCATTAGCACTGTGCATCAAAGCTCAGTACTTTGACATCATTAAACATATACTGTGAATTTGGTATCCATGTTTTTATGATTCTTGTCTTGCAATAAAGAAACAAAATATTCTGATATTATTTTCTTACTGCAGTAAACCATGATTTTCTGTTTATCTCTGTTTCTTAATCCTACAAGTCCTAAGAGCTTTATGTGTTTTACAATAATCCTTGATTAGGTAAACATTACGCTGGCATGTGTTTTAAGCAGAGCACTTACAATTGTTTTATTCTACAGAACACTTGATTGAAACATCAAACACAGTTTCTTCCTGGTTTCTTCAACATGATAATATAAAGGATTAAAACAACAATTAAAAACAAACCAAAAAAAAAGAGGTTGCTCTTAAGATGCTCAGGACATTTTTTTCCTCTGAAGGTCACAGGAATAATACAAATTTAAGATAACCTCTATGCTTAATGAGAACAATTAACCAGACAATTTGCTATACTCTTGTATCTGACCTTCCATGGATGAAGTTATCACCTACTAACACTTTTATTAGCTTTTGATTTTTTTAATAATGCAAATTTTAAAGTGACAATAAGTCACACACCATGAGCTAATGAAAGTATTAAAATTCAAACCACTGCTCATAAAACAGTTTAAGTCTCTTTGCCCTTTATAAGCCACATTTCAGTAGGTGTATTGGCTGAAAGTAGAGAAATAAAATGGTGCTTCCAAGCCTTTCTTGTCAGGTAAACATGTTTCTTGAAAACTCACAGGCACCAATTCCTTCTGTGCAACTGGTCTACCTGGAGGTACACATGCACAGAGGCAGAGAGGTTGTCTTCATTGACTACTCTATGACTGTATCTTTTTTATTTTGTTAATCAAGGTGTGATCCCTACATTTGAGCTTCATCTTTTGCATTCTCTCCAGAAAGCACATTTGGTTCAGAAATTTACTTAAAAGAAATCATTTTAAAATCCTAATGTCAAGTCACTTAAAATTACCCTAATGCTTCTTAAGAGATATTGGGTATATATGTGCCTGTAAGTCCTTGTGAAAAGAGTTAAGGGATATGTTTCATATATATATTAATACACACCTTTCAAATGTTTTTATGAACCAGAACTTCAAAACACATTGAAAAATCTTTCTAATTTATGTGTCTCTAAAAAACTGTGTAGTTTCCAGACAGTATATTTTATTATAGGTGGTATTTTAGTCTCAGTTCAAACCTAATAGTTCTAGCCTGAGAGACCCACACATTAGTTCTCAGTTTTTATTCAGAGTTTAAATTGTTACCCACATTTAAGATGATGTTTCTCTTTTCATGGTCTAAGAACAAAGACAATCCTCTAAAAAGGTAGAAAACCACCATTTCCACAGTCATATTTCTCCAAACATTTCCCTTAAGGAGAATCAGATTATACTAATAAAAATCTTGTCTCTAGTTATGAAGCATACTTTGTTGACTATTTTCTCTTCTAAAATGCCACTACAAGTAAAGATTGTGTGCATGGTTATAACAATTTTATATATGTGTATTTTGTCAATGAATAAATACATGCCCATG
>SJYQ01008042.1:70334-108873 GCA_006410935.1 Redunca redunca
TAAGAGATTTTTTTATAAAAAAAAATCTCCCAAAACTTCCCATTTCTTCACAAATTATCACATAATGTTCAGGTTTTTTGTAATTATTCAACATATTAATTTAAATAAGCTTTCCTGTATTGCCTGTGCATTCCCAAAATTTCTAGGTTGCCCTTCCAAAGTAATGTCTTTCTGGCAGCCCCTCTCAGGAAAGGTTTGATTAACTTATGAGTGGGCACAATGCCATGTAAACAGATGGAGAGTGTGTAAACAGAGTATGTCTGTCAATACAGTCACTGTGCTGGTTTAATCCGTTACTCCATTCTAACTCACATATTAATATACAGATTAAACCATACATGCCTAATACACAAACTAATGATGAAGAGGGAATTTTGGAAGCTGTTGCAAATTTTCTTAGTCTAGTAAGATAATGTTCTATGCCTTAAAACAGCTTAATAAACTAGAAAAGTACAAAAATCTGCACTCTACCAATCCATCTGGAGAGTAGTGAGGACTGCTGAAAGGCAGTCTAAATCCCTATGTGTTGTTTTATTTCTTCCTTAATCAAGTATTACATGTCTCCTTACATTTAGGCAGTGTGATATATATTTTAATACGCTATTTCTGTTCAGTTCAGTTGCTCAATTGAGTCTGACTCTTTGTGACCCCATGGACTGCAGCATGTTGTTTACTATGGACAAAATTCAATCCAGCCAAAATAATTCCTATTTTATTAAAAGATAAGGAACAAATTACCCACTAGCTATCTATTTTACGTATGGTGCTGTATATATGTCAATACCACTTTCTCAATTTATCCCACCTTCTCCTTCCCCTCTGTGTGCACAAGTCTGCTCTCTAAGTGGGAAGATTCTGTATAACTCAGGGAGCTCAGCTTGGTGCTCTGTGACAACCTAGAGGGGGTAGGATGGGGGCTGGTAGGGAGACTCAAAAGGGAAGGGATATATGTATACTTATAGCTGATGTACATTGTTGTACAACGATGTTTGTTTCTGTACAACAGAAACAAAACTATAAAGCAATTGTCCTCCAGTTAGAAATAAATTAAAAAAAAATCTGTACAGGAGATGATGTATGTCCACTGAACTTATTGCAACAATCACTTCATGATGTACATTATACTGTACACCGTACCCTTATATAGTGCTGTATGCCAAGTATATCTCAATAAAACTAGAAGAAAAAAAAAGATAAGGAGCATAGGCACAGAGATTACTCTCTTTTCTTTCTTGGTCATTGCAGTTATTAATTATGAAAGAATTTATCTTAGCTGTATGTTAATACTGACAACCATTAATGGATAGTTTGGATTTTTTTACCCTAAGTATCATTATATAAGTGTAGATAAACTGTCTTTGGGTGCTGCTGGTACTGTATGAAAGATTCATCATAACTGAGATTTTTAATTTGTCACAAATTGAGCAAGATGGACCCTGTAGAAGTAAGATCAAGTACCTTCCTATTGTATTGTGTTCAGTCCTGTCTGATTCTTTATGACCCCATGGACTGTAGACAGCCAGGCTCCCTTGTTCATGAGATTGTCCAGGCAAGAATATTGGAGTGGGTTGCCATTTCCTTCTCCAGGGGGTCTTCCTGACCCAGGGATCGACCCTGCCGTATTCTGCATCTCATGCACTGGCAGGTGTATTCTTTACCACTGAGCTACCTGGGAAGCCCCAAATGTTTAGGCTAATGCTTTGTGGGCAACCTCCTCTTGACATTCAGATTATGTAAAGAAAGAGTAGAGTGAGACAATGCTACCTTTTCCCTTCCCAGTTAGTGAAAGTGAGCCCAAGTCTAGGAAGCAAATTTTAATGATCAAACTTTTTCTGACAAAGTTCTGTAGCCAGTTCACTCCAAGACTATATTTGAATCCCTTAAAATAAAAAATAATAATAACAATGAAAAACAATATTCAATCAATGCCTGTCCTTTTTTAATTCCAATGCATAATGGGCACAAAAACATTAAATAATACAGTTAATAAAATACAGGGTTGGCTGAAAAGATTGTTTAGTTTTATATAAAAGCAAAAGACATATTTTCCATATTCACCAAGAACATTACTGGAAGTGTCTACTAATCAAACAAACTCTTTTTGGTCAATCCAATGCAGGGAGACAGAGTGAAAACCAACTCCCTACCATGTAGTGAATGATGAGAGAATTAGAATACAAATATTCAGAAAGGAAGGTCATTGGAATACAAGATGAGACATTTGAAGTGCACCTAAGCATTGAAACGTTTATCTATTTTCAGACTAACTACAAAGGGCTCTATAGGGCCCTACTGCAATTTAGTACTTAACAAGAGGCACAAATCTGGATAGGAAAAAAATATATATATGTAAAAAAACAAGCCATTTAGCAATGTGCAGGTGGAACAAACTCTGGTATGTACACCCTTATGGAAATGGAAAATCAAAGTTGGTTGCCAGGTGGTGGTACAAGTACCACTCACTTATTTCTCTCCTTCCTTCCTTCTTCCTTCTTGTCTCCTTCTTTGCTCCTCTTTGGAACAGCAACATCTAACTCAGGTTCAATTTTCTCCCCAATCCAATGTCGTCAAGTAACTATAATATCTAGATCCCCCAAGGGTAAAAATTTCCAAATCTTTATTTTCTTCTAGACAAAAAGGTGCTAGTTATTTATCCAGAGTGGAATGGTAAATAGTGACTTAAATCCCAATTATCCTTCTTTACTCTTTTTAGTAAAAAGTCATAAGATGTGTAATAGGCATAAATTGATTTCAATTATAGACTATGTGTAAATGATATTTCAAGTAAGGATGTATCAGGTAGCATTAATGTGACATCTCTAGGAAAAAACAGGTTTAAAAGAACACTTCATTGTTTCATAACAAAAAAAAAAGTTTTAACAGAAAATCTAAGAATAGAATCTGTTTCTGTAATCGCCATTTTACAGATGATGGCTAGTTTTTGCTGAGAACCTTTAGAGCAAGGCTGTGAGAAGTCCCACTACAGAGACTATCACTTTGCCTTAAATCATGTTGTAAAGCAAACATTTAGTTTATACAATAAATGCTAATCAGATTTTTATGACGTCACAAATCTCAGCAAATACCACAACTAAGTTGCTGAGTAATTAAGAAGATAATGCTGGGATTAGTCTACTCTTAGTCTACTCTGTTTGGGCAAAATGTTTTAAGTAATTTGGGTAATCACAGTTTTGGTGCCTCAGCAAATGTAACACCAGTTAATGAACTCGGCTAAAAGGAGTTTGTGTATAATAAATAAAACTACTTACTAACTGAGGGATTATTTCATGGGGAAGAGCGAAATGTTTTACCACCTTTCTGGTAATATAAATTACATTTATAGTTTAAATGACAGCCATGGTGTGCACAGTGTCAGCAAGTGTATTGTTACCTGATGGGTCTCAACCTGCCATAAATCAGCTGTCAGAAAACCTAAAATAAGAGTTTATACCTAAATTATGTTTAATAACTGTAATTATATAAAACATTTTTTTTTTCTGTAGTGCTTTATTAAAAGCTATTTTTCTAGTCATTTCAGTTCAGTTCAGTCGCTCAGTCGTGTCTGACTCTTTGCGACCCCATGAATTGCAGCACACTAGGCCTCCCTGTCCATCACCATCTCCTGGAGTTCACTCAGACTCACGTCCGTCGTGTCTGTGATGCCATCCAGCCATCTCATCCTCGGGCATCCCCTTCTCCTCCTGCCCCCAATCCCTCCTAGCATCAGAGTCTTTTCCAATGAATCAACTCTTCGCATGAGGTGGCCAAAGTACTGGAGTTTCAGCTTCAGCATCATTCCTTCCAAAGAAATTCCAGGGCTGATCTCCTTCAGAATGGACTGGTTGGATCTCCTTGCAGTCCAAGGGACTCTCAAGAGTCTTCTCCAACACCACACTTCAAACGCATCAATTCTTCTGCGCTCAGCCTTCTTCACAGTCCAACTCTCACATCCATACATGACCACAGGAAAAACCATAAGCCTTGACTAGACGGACCTTAGTCGGCAAGGTAATGTCTCTGCTTTTGAATATATTATCTAGGTTGGTCATAACTTTTCTTCCAAGGAATAAGCGTCTTTTAATTTCATGGCTGCAGTCACCTTCTGCAGTGATTTTGGAGCCCCCAAAAATAAAGTCTGACACTGTTTCTACCGTTTCCCCATCTATTNATATAAGTTAAATAAGCAGGGTGACAATATACAGCCTTGACGTACTCCTTTTCCTATTTGGAACCAGTCTGTTTAGAGTGATAATAAAATAGATCTTCTCCTGTATTCCTTACACTATTTAATTCAGAGAATTCCTTGGTCGGGAAGATCCACTGGAGAAGGGATAGGCTACCCACTCCAGTATTCTTGGGCTTCCCTTGTGTCTCAGCTGGTAAAGAATCCGCCTGCAATGTGGGAGACCTGGATTCGATCCCTGGCTTGGGTTCGGAAGATCCCCTGGAGAAGGGAAAGGCTACCCACTCCAGTATTCTGGCCTGTATAGCCCATGGGTTTGCAGAGTCAGACACAAATGAGCAACTCTTCACTTTCACTTTCAGAGAATTCAACTGTATCATGAAGATGGTATTTCTTCACGCAGAGATCATTTAGGTGTGCTCAAACTTTATTTTACTTATAATATGATTGTGGATAGTGCATTTTTACTTTTATTACTTGAGAAACTATGACATTATTCAGATCTGAAATGAGTGATTTGTTTTTTATCTTAGTAACAAAGATTGCATGGCCATATATCTATATCTGTATGTGGTGCTTTAGTTGCTTAGTGAAGTGAAGTGAAGTCGCTCAGTCATGTCCGACTCTTTGCTACCCCATGGGCTGTAGCCTACCAGGCTCCTCTGTTCATGGGATTTTCCAGGCAATAGTCCTGGAGTGGATTGCCATTGCCTTCTCCGGGGGATCTTCCCAACCCAGGGATCAAACCTGGGTCTCCTGCATTGTAGACAGACGCTTTACCGTCTGAGCCACCAGGGAAGTCCCCCTTAGTTGCTAAGTCGTGTCCAACTCTTGTAAACCCATGAACTGTACTGTAGCCTGCCAGGCTCCTCTGTCCATGGGATTCTCCAGGCAAGAATAATGGAATGGGTTGCCATTTCCTTCTCCAGGGGATCTTCCTGACCCAGAAATTGAACCTAGTCTCCTGCATTGCAGCAGATTCTTTACCAACTGAGCTACAAGGGAAGCTCATCTATATCTATGTAAATAACTACAAATGCGCATTTCTGTGTATGCGCATTGTTTATACATACATAATAGAATATATGTGTGTATATATATCTGTGTCTAAATCATATCAATAGGAATATCTATACCTATATGTATCTATAATATTTATTACATATGATATAGTTTTAGAGGGTGTATGTGTGTTTAGAGGCTAAGTCATGTCCAATTCTTTGTACCCTAATACTCAAAATATTATCATTACATAAGCATGCCATCTTAATTGATGCTTGACTTTTCCCATTGATATACTAGACTATATTACCATAAATATACACAACTCATTTGGATTAACTTTCTCATTTACTTCCAATAAGTCATTATAGAACTTGTTATCAACTCTTATGTGTCTAATTCAAAACCACTTTCATCTTGTCCCTTAAATCAATCCTTCCAGTATATTCTTCAATTTTATTTTGATATGCTATTTTTGACTCTGCTAGTTACACTTACTACATCATTATCCCCTTTCTTCATTTCCTCCCTTATTTAGATTCATTTCTATGCTGTTTTGTGAAAGTATGCTATAAATACATTAAATGTCCCTTTGCTATCTTCATAACACATGTATGGGCAGGCTGGTTTGAGGTAACAAATATTTAATACTACTACCAGAGCACTCTGTCATTTGGCCCATGGCCTGTTTTTAGTAAAGAAAGTTTTATTGAACACAGATACATTTATTAAGCATTTTTTGTTTGACAATGGTAGGTAACCCTGGTTTTTGAAAAAGGCCAGATAGTAAACAATTTAGGCTTTTCAGACTGTTAGGGCTCTGTCATAACTTTTCAACTGTGCAAATATAGAAAATATACATTAAAAAAAAATCTCAAATTTTCTACAAGTCACTCTCTTTTTTCCAAGCCAAATCATTGTCATTTACTTGAAATAATGTAGTAATCTTATCTGATTGTATCTATCAAAAACTATTATTTCAAATTCTAGTATGCACAATGGAGGCAGAGCAATAAAATGAGCTCATAAAGATGACTATTTCTTTGAAAAGAAATATAGCTATTTCTCCTTCCATTATATCCCTTTCCCAAATAATGGAAATAAGAGTCCTTATTTCAACAGTGTGTTGAAGACCACATAATTGCTGTTATAATGGGGAAAAAAAATGTTTAAACCCTGAACTGTCAAGCTACCTCTTGCCTTCGAACTCACCACCTGGAGATTCTCTATGTTCATTCCCCCACCTTTGTCCTTTCTGCTTCTTCCTTCAGTTGCACCCTTCTTGCACTTTACTGCTGAGTGTCTCTTCTTTGAGGATACAAAATCTGTTAAGATACCAAAACTCACTCATGATGTCCAGAGCCCGACATCCTGGAATGCAGAATGATGCGGGCTTAGAAGGCATCAGTACGAACAAAGCTAGTGGAGGCGATGGAATTCCAGTTGAGCTATTTCAAATCCTAAAAGATGATGCTGTAAAAGTGCTGCACTCAATATGCCAGCAAATTCAGAAAACTCAGCAGTGGTTACAGGACTGGAAAAGGACTGTTTTTATTCCAATCCCAAAGAAAGGCAATGCCAAAGAATGTTCAAACTACCACACAATTGTAATCATCTCACATACTAGCAAAGTAATGCCCCAAATTCTCCAAGCCAGGCTTCAACAGAATGTGAACCAAGAATTTCCAGATGTTCAAGCTGGATTTACAAAAGGCAGAGGAACCAGAGATCAAATTGCCAACATCTGTTGGACCATAGAAAAAGCAAAAGAATTTCAGAAAAACATCTTCTGCTTTATTGACTATACCAAAGCCTTTGAGTGTGTGGATAACAACAAATTGTGGAAAATTCTTTAAGAGGTGGGAATACCAGACCACCTGAACTGCCTCTTGAGATATCTGATGCAGGTCAAGAAGCAACAGTTAGAACTGGACATGGAACAATGGACTAGTTCTAAATAGAGAAAGGAGGACATCAAAGCTGTATAATGTCACCCTTCTTATTTAATTTATATGCAGAAGTACATCACGTGAAATGCCAGGCTGGATTAAGCACAAGCTGGAAACAAGTTTGCCAGGAGAAAATCAATAACTTCAGATAGGCAGATGACACCGCCCTTATTGTAGAAAACAAAGAGGAAATAAAGAGCTTCTTGATTTAGGTGAAAGAGGAGAGTGAAAAAGCTGGCTGAAAACTCAACACTCAAAAAAGAAAGATCATAGCATCTGGTCACATCACTTTATGGCAAATAATGGGGAAACAAAGGAAATAGTGAGAAATTTGTTTTCTTGGACTCCAAAATCACTGCATATGGTGGACTCAGCCATGAAATTTAAAAGACACTTACTCCTTGGAAGAAAAGGTATGACCAACCTAGACAGCATATTAAAAAGCAGAGACATTACTTTCCCAATGAAGGTCCATCTAGTCAAAGCTATGGTTTTTCCAGTAGTCATGTATGGATGTGAGAATTGGACTTAAAGAAAGGCGAGTGCTGAAGAATTGATGCTTTGGAACTGTGGTGTTGGAAAAGACTTTTAAGAGCCCCTTGGACTGCAAGGAGGTCCAATCAGTCAATTCTAAAGGAAATCAGTCCTGAATATCCATTGGAAGGACTGATGTTCAAGCTGAAGCTCCAATACACTGGCCATCTGATGTGAAGGACTGACTCATTGCACAGTACCCTGATACTGGGAAAGATCGAAGTCAGGAAGAGAAGGGGATGACAGAGGATGAGATATTGGATGTTATTGCCAACTCAATGGACAATTTTGAGAAAGTTCTGGGAGTTGGTAATAGACAGGGAAGCCTGGTGTGTTGCAGTCCATGGGGTCGCAAAGAGTCAGACACAACTGAGTGACTGAACTGAACTGAAGCAGAACTCAGCTCCAATAATATCAAGGAAAATTGAGATAATTAGGTTTTTCCCCCATTAGTACCTTTTACTTTTCTTCTGTAGCACTTCTTCGATTTGCTTTTGTTCTTAATGTGTTCATTATTCACAAGTCAATAAATGCCTAATTCATTAGACTGTGAACTCAACGAAAATAAGAACTTTGTCTAATTTTGCTCTCTGTTTTATCATCAATGTCCAGTACATCCTTGCAACTCAGTAAGAAATGAAGCATTTACTCAACAAATTATCCCACAAATAAGGTGATGAATAAAATAAAAAAAAATTCTAACGTTGAGCGAACTGTGACATTATCATGTCCAACCTTAACAAATTTCAACCTTCAACTCTTGTCTCCCACTATATATCCTAGTGTGTTTCACATGATAATGAAGTACACTGTTGTAAAAAAGCAATGCATCCTATGGTTGAGCTGCTCAAATTTAGTGAAACAATCTTTGTTTTGTCAAATCTTTATCTTTCTGAAGTACCATTCAACTTCTGTGGCAACAACTTCTTTGTATGAACAAAGCAGAATCTACTCTACATGTTTTTAATATGCACAGGTTAATAATACATGCCATATGTAATTCCCTTTTCTATGATAAATAAGATAAACAGCTTTTTATTTTCTAAATAAGATATCTCAGTCTGAGCTGCTATTACAAAATAACAAAGTGGGTAGTTTTTAAACAATAGAAATATTTATTTCTGACAATTCTACAGGCTGGGATTTCCAAGATCAAGACACTGCCTAGCAATAACCTGCTTCCTCATTCACGGACAAGCACCTTCTGTATACCATAAGTGCCACGTCATAGTATTACCACATGGTGCTGTGCTTAGTCGTATCTGACTCTTTGCAACCCCATGGACTGTAGCCCTCCAGACTCCTCTGTTTAGGGAATTCTTTAGGTAAGAATATGGAAGTGTGTTTCCATGCCCTCCTCCAGGAGATCTTCCCATCCCAGGGATTGGAACCAGGTCTCCCGCATTGTAGGCAGATTCTTTACCGTTTGAGCCACCAGGGAAGCCTAAGAATACTGGAATGGGTAGCCATTTCCTTCTCCAGGGGATCTTCCCAACCCAGGAATTGAAGTGGGGCCTCCTGTGTTGCAGGAGGATTCTTTACCAGTTGAGCTGCCAGGGAAGCCATTATCACATTAGGGATTAGCTTTCAAAATATGAATTTGGGGAGCACACAAACATTCACTCTAAAACATGAGTCCTGTATTTCTAATAATATTTACTTTGGGCAAAAATTTTAAGATAAAATCTAAATATTTATTTAAAATTTTATTTTATATGATTTTAGAGTTATCTAAGAGATAATGTAGAGCAATCACATGTACACTATCTATATACAGTTGCCCCCAGTGGCATATTTTAAGAAACAATAAAACCGCAATGAGGATATTAACACTGATTAAAAACCAGGGTTCATATTTTGATATGCTGTTTTCCTTTCATTAATCTATAATGCGTATGTATTTAACTCTACACATTTTTATCAAATCTGTAGGTTCCTGTATTGGCTACCACTATCAAGTTAGAGAACAACTCAACATGACAACTATCCTTGTGTTCTTGACAGATACACTCATGTCCTAAGAGTCTCCTCGAACCTTCTCCACTAAACCCCAACTCTATTATCTGTTCTCCATTTCTAAATTTTTGTCATTTCAAAAGCATTATATAAATGACATCACACAGTATGTTAATTTTTGAACAGCTTTTTAATACTCATAATTCCACAAAGTCAGGCTGCAAAAATCAACAGTTAATTCATTTCTATTGGTATGTATATACTACAGCTTGTTTAGGCATTCACTCCTTGAACTTGGACTATTCTCATTAAGAACTTTAAGGAATAACACTGCTATGAACACACATATGAGTTTTTATGTGAATAAGTGTTTACAGTGTTCTTGGATAAATATAAAAAACTATAATTGCTGGATTGTATAATTACAAAGGATTAATATTTTTTTAAAAAACTTCTCCCTAAACTTTCACCAACTGTCATTCTTATGGCAGGTTTTCTTCTGAATGGCAGAAATACTTGGACTTGGGATAATTAGCATCTTTTGGTAACTGTCAAGTGCAAATCAAAAACTGACTTGATATGCTAACTTGAATAACAAAAAGGTCAACACACAGAATGCAATATCATCAATGAAGTTTTACACATAGTTCAAAGGACACAAACTATCACAAATCACAGGTCAGCCAACTTGAGATGAGCATTTTAACCTCTCAGATTCTTTCTTTCCACATTAGGGCAGAATTTTATTTAAATTCATACATGTCCCTAAGAGATGTATCAGGGCATAACCTACACAAAAGTGGCATTATTTTAGTCATAGAATATCTTCATTTACACTCTGATAATTACAAGTCATCACTGACATTTCTAGCAGCCTTACAAATCCTTATGTCAAGGGTTTTTATAAACCATTTAGACAAACAAGGCATGTTCTGTTGAAAATATTTAATAGATAAAAATGTTCCATTATGCTTCCACTAACCAAAAACATCAGGAGGTCAGATTAGCTTGTTTGTAAGAAGTCTACCTACTTTGGGAGGTTCCCAGGTGGCACAGTGGTAATGAATCTGCCTGTAAATGCAGGAGCCACAGGAGATGCGGGTTCGATTCTTGGGTTGAGAAGATCCCCTGGAGGAAGAAATGGCAACCCATTCCAATATTTTTGGTTGAAGAATCACATGGACAGAGAAATCTGGCAGGCCACAGTCCATAGCCGACTAAGCATGCAGGCATCTGCTAAGCATATCACTGCTTTATACTTCTGAACATTACCAAGTTCAGGTCAGCAGCTAACTACTCCCTTTGTTCTTTAGATTACAGTAAACGTATTTTAATGACCTATTTGGATAAGTTGGAATTATACACACACATACACATATACACCTGCATGTATGTGCTTTTTGTGTCTAAAGAAAAAAAAAAAAAATTACCTCCTGTCCATAGTATCTTCATCTATTGGTAATTTTCTTCTAGCAGAATTTCCCAGACTTTCTAAGAGAGAAAAACACTGATAATTCTCTCCATAAATATGTTTCAACATTTCCTCCCATCTCTAAAACTCACTTGTAATCCTAACCTATATATATATAAATGCCACCCTTTCTTGTATTGATTTTTTGCCTGTGGTCATGTTTTGAGATACTGTGGTGGGAATTTTATATCATAAACTACTAGAACTTTGCTTAGGAACCTTATTATACATGGCATTTTAAGTTAGTATTTGATATGTACTTTACAAGATATGAGTAACTCAGTGAGGGTGGCAAAAAATAAAAAATAAAAAGGTAATGTTTAAACATATGGGCATAAGTGTGAAAAAAATGAAGTCAATGGTTCTTAAATTGAATATCCATAAAACAAATCAAATGACAAAAACAATTTTAAGAAGGAAATAATCATGGCAATGGCAACCCACTCCAGTACTCTTGCCTGGAAAATCCCAGGAAGAGCCTGGTAGGCTGTAGTCCATGGGATCGCTAAGAGTCAGACACAACTGAGTGACTTCACTTTCACTTTTCACTTTCATGCATTGTAAAAGGAAATGGCAAACCACTCCAGTGTTCTTGCCTGGAGAATCCCAGGGATGGGGGAGCCTGGTGGGCTGCCATCTATGGAGTCGCACAGAGTTTGACACAACTGAAGCGACTTAGCAGCAGCAGCAGCAACACATATTAAGCTGAATTCCATATTAAATTGAATGTGTATTCTTTGATATGAAAGTAATACAGCATGAATGGTATCCAGATGGAGACACAGTATCTTAGTATAAAAAGAGCAGTTTTTAGAAGATTGGTTCACTCAACTTCAAGAATTATGTAAATATTTTCTATTTCATTGTCTTCAATCCAAAATCATTCATTTAACTGAATTCGTTAAAAGAAGTAAAGATGAACATTGGGGTACACGTGTCTCTTTCAATTCTGGTTTCCTCGGTATGTATACCCAACAGTGGGATTGCTGGGTCATAAGGCAGTTCTATTTCCAGTTTTTTAAGGAATCTCCACACTGTTCTCCATATCCCAATGTTCACTGAAGCACTGTTTATAATAGCCAGGACACAGAAGCAACCTAGATGTAAACCAGCAGATGAATGGATAACAAAGGTGTGGTACATATACACAATGGAATATTACTCAGCCATTAAAAAGAATACATTTGAATCAGTTCTAATGAGGTGGATGACACTGGAGCCGTTTATACAGAGTGAAGTAAGCCAGAAAGAAAAACACCAATACAGTATACTAACACATATATATGGAATTTAGAAAGATGGTAACGATAACCCTGTAAGCAGGACAGCAAAAGAGACACAGATGTATAGAACAGACTTTTGGACTCTGTGGGAGAGGAAGAGGGTGGGATGATTTGGCAGAATGGCATTGAAACATGTATAATATCATATAAGAAATGAATTGCCAGTCTAGGTTCAATGCAGGATACAGGATGCTTGGGGCTGGTGCACTGGGATGACCCAGAGGGATGGTATGGGGAGGGAGGTGGGAGGATGGGAACACATGTACACCCATGGTGGATTCATGCTGATGTATGGAAAAACCAATACAGTATTATAAGTAAAATAAAATAAAAAATAAATAAATAAATAAAGAAGTAAAGATTCATCTAACTGAAGTTACATGTAAAAGCTAATTTTGAGATAATCAGCAAAGTAAAAGAGAAAAAAACAACAAAAAGACAACAGAAAGAAGTAGCAGTCATTCATATTATAACATGATTCATATTATCTATGAAAAACTTTAACATAATTTTCTCATCCAGTTCAGTTCAGTTCAGTCGCTCAGTCATGTCCGACTCTTTGCGACCCCATGAACTGCAGCACGCCAGGCCTCCCTGTCCATCACCAACTCCCAGAGTCCACCCAAACCCATTTCTATTGAGATAGTGACACCATCCAACCATCTCATCCTTTATCATCCCCTTCTCCTCCTGCCCTCAATCTTTCCCAACATCAGGGTATTTTCAAATGAGTCAGCTCTCTGCATCAGGTGGCCAAAGTATTGGAGTTTCAGCTTCAACATCAGTCCTTCCAATGAACACCCAAGACTGATCTCCTTTAGGATGGACTGCTTGGATCTCCTTGCAGTCTAAGGGACTCTCAAGAGTCTTCTCCAACACCACAGTTCAAAAGCATCAATTCTTCAGCATTCAGCTTTCTTTATAGTACAACTCTCACATCCATAAATGACCACTGGAAAAACCATAGCCTTGACTAGATGGACCTATGTTGACAAAGTAATGTCTCTGCTTTTTAATAAGCTATCTAGGTTGGTCATAACTTTCTTTCCAAGGAGTAAGCATCTTTTAATTTCATGGCTGCATTCAACATCTGCAATGATTCTGAAACCCAGAAAAATAAAGTCTGACACTGTTTCCACTGTTTTCCCATCTATTTGCCATGAAGTGATGGTACCAGATGCCATGATCTTAGTTTTCTGAATGTTGAGATTTAAGCCAACTTTTTCAGTCTCCTCTTTCACTTTCACTTTCAATTTTCTCATTAACATGGACATATTTTCTTAACCTTTTTGTATGTTATTTTTATGATATATTTCTCTATAGACAATAAAAACAAAACTGACTAACATTCTTCTCTGAATATATTTCACATTACAGAAATATAATTCATGTCTTGTAAACAGAAAAGGATCTACACTCCTCAATTTTTTTTTACCATATATTTCATAAGACAGAAGGTCATAATCTCTAGCTGTGAAAGGGCAAACCATGTTAAACCCTTGAATTGGGTTTCTTTGTGAGCGTAAGGAACAAACAGAAGAACTATCTTATCTCAATCTTCAACACCACCCAGAGAGACAATTTCCTCCCAATTCCCATTTGAAATGTCAGGGGGTCTACAAAAGCTAGAAACCCCAAGAGATAAACAGAAAGTGATTGTGTGAGTAGATTATCTTTCGTATATTTATACCTACCACACCTGATGTGTATGTTTCTATGACTCCCTGTAGTATTCTTGTAGCCAGTAGAGTATGCAAATATCACAATATTCCATAAGAAGCTATCATTTTGAGATTATGTCACACTACCCTGCCCCTCTCTCACCTCTTAGGCACACTGATCAACTTACTACTCTTACAGCTCCCTTTTATTCTTCCTGCTCCACATTTCATTTACAATTCTAAAACCTAGGAAATAGTACTTCTAAATGCTTTATTAACATTTGAATCATAATTTAAACTCATTCGCTCAAATATAGTTTTCTAAGCTTAAACTTTTTCATCTCCTTAAATAATTAGACTTTTGTATTTTGTACACACACACACACATATATGCATATACATATTTTAAACTATATTTACTAGCCAAACTCTCCAACTGTGCTTGGAGTTTCTGGAGAGCAAGGATATTTGATCCATTCCTGTATCTTTACAGGACGTACCAAGCACAGCACTTTCCCCACAGTACATGCTCAACACATGTCTGATCAACCGAACTGCAAAATTTCCATGTGTATAGACCTTTCCATGTACTTCCAAAGTGCCTTCCTCCCATCTGGCCAATTTCAAGTTTCCACAGTTAACAATGATCCTTTTGAAAGGAAAGAAAAAAGGAAAGTGAAGTCACTCAGTTGTGTCCAACTCTTTGTTACCCTGTGGACTGTAGCCCTACCACACTCTTCTGTCCATGGGGTTTTCTGCTGGGAGCCAGCGTGAGGAACTCCACCCGTGGCAAAGGTCATGAGGAAGGAGGTTCAGCATACTCAAAGGCGGGATCAAGCCTCAGGAGACCCTCTGTTTCTGAGCATCTACCCCCAAAACCAGAATCTGCCTACTTTACTGCTTTATGCTCTCACCTACACCTTTGACTTTACGGGGGGCTGTCCCCCACCACCTCTCTCAGAGAAGGAGTTAACTTACAGCTCCAGTTAATAAAAATTCCTGGGTGTGACAAGAGTGTTTCAACTTACAAACTCCTCTGAAGGTTCTCTAGCCTACCTGAACAGGTTCGTCCGGCCACATGTAATTGTTCACAGCCTCCCAACTGTGAGAGACATGAGATGTTTTAAACTTTCTAAATACAGATTCTTTTGAGAAGTTAGCAATTATTAGTATAGTGGGTTGACTAGTAATTATATTGGTGAAGGGTTTTTCATTTATTGGGCCAATGTTTGCTGCCAAGTCTCCATATTCCCTGCCCTTATAGTCCCTTGGACTGCAAGGAGATCCAACCAGTCCATTCTGAAGTAGATTAGCCCTGGGATTTCTTTGGAAGGAATGATGCTAAAGCTGAAGCTCCAGTACTTTGGACACCTCATGCGAAGAGTTGATTCATTGGAAAAGACTCTGATGCTGGGATGGATTGGGGGCAAGAGGAGAAGGGGACGACCGAGGGTGAGATGGCTGGATGGCATCACAGACTCAATGGACAAGAGTCTGAGTGAACTCCAGGAGATGGTGATGGACAGGGAGGCCTGGCATGCTGCGATTCATGGGGTTGCAAAGAGTCGGACACGACTGAGCGACTGAACTGAATATAACTAGCATATAAGAGAAATAAGTATTAACCTTTGATATTAATCATGTTAAACCTTAGGCTAAGTAAATTCTTTTCTTAATTGTAACCCACTGCACCTTCACCCTATAGGAATGAAACTTTATCTGGTTCCTTTGGAGGGTGGCGCCCGGTTTAAAAAACTTCACCCCTGGAAAAAATAGGTTTTCTGGTTGACTGACCGTTATCAGAAAGGGTCATAAAACGTTAGCAGGCCTCTTGGCCAGAAGATGATGTAAAGCCACCTAAGACCTTTTGTATACATTTATATGAACACCTGATTTTGATCAATGTCAGGTCTGCTGACCACGCATGACTTTGTATTCTATCTCTATGTATAACAAAAAAGTATATAACCAAACCTGGAAAATAAAGAAAACGACCAGTTCCTGGAAAGACTGTTTCCCCCCGTGTGGTCTTTTCTCGTTCTCTTCTTTTCTGGCTGAATTCCCATCTGGAGCATGGAGGCTCGCCATGTCTACTTACTTGCCCTGGCTTCTAAAACCCACGGGAGAGGCAGCCCAAGGCAGGACATCCTCTGCTCTTCAAGCGGGCACCGGTGGCCTATGTAGATGGTGCAAACTCCTTGGCTTGGAGTTTTATTGGTTTTCCACGTAAACCAAATTATTCAGCCTCTTTTTCTCTACTTATTTTCCTACTACACTATTTCTTTCTAATCTCCCTTCATATCTTTAATTAAGCAATTAATTCTTCAGACACTGACACCATCTGCACTTCGAATTCCCTGGATCCACCAGGGCTGGACCCCAGCAATTTTCCAGGCAAGAATACTGGAGTGGGTTGCCATTTCCTTCTCCAGATTGTCCCAATCCAGGGATTGAACCCAGGTCTCCTGCATGGTAGGGAGACACTTTACCGTTTGAGCCACAGGGAAGTGGCTTTTGAAAAATTCACTCTTTACTTTTGAATACTTTCAAAGGAGTAAAAATTTCCTGAAGTACTTTTTTTGCTTTAGGAAAAAATTTCCCAAAGCACTTACTTTCGAATACTTTCAAAAGAGTAAAAATTTCCTAAAGCACTATTATAAAATGTTAAATGGTCAGTATTAAAGGATTTTTTAATTTTTATCTTAATTGGAGGAAAATTATAATATTGTGATGGTTTCTGCTAAAAGTCAATGTGATTCAGCCATAGACATACATCTGTCCTCTCCCTCTCAAATCTTCCTCCCACCTTCTTCCCCATGCCACCCCTCTAGGCTGTCACAGAGCATTGGCTTTGAGTTCCCTGTGTTACACAGCAAATTCCCACTGGCTATCTACTTGATGTATGTTAATGTATATGTTTCAATGCTACTCTCTCAAATCATCCCACTTCTTTCCACCACTGTACCCACAATTCTGTTCTCTATACCTGCATCTCCACTGTTGCCCCATAGATAGGTTCATCAGTACCATCTTTCTAGATTCCATATATGTGTGTTAATACATAATATTTGTCTTTTTCTGAATCACTTCACTTTGTACAATAGGCTTTAGGTTCATCCACCTCATTTGAACCGATCCAAAAATATTCCTTTTTATTGGTAAGTAATAATCCATTGTGTATAAGTACTACAATTTATTTATCATCTGTCAATGGACATTTAGGTTGCTTCCATGTCCTAGCTACTGTAAATATTTTGCTGAATCCTGTAATCATGATGGAAAGCAGAAAACATAAATTCAAATTGCAAAAGAAAAATTACAAAGTAAACCTTTGTGTTTTTTTTTTTTTTGTTTTAGGGACTGAAAGATCTCCTTCCAGACAACCTAGCTTAGGTTTCTTGGCTTAAACATTCTATTGTATTTGTAATACTACTTATTTGCTTGTGCAAGCATAGTGATGTTTTCTAATTATTTTGGTATGACTACCTCTAATTCACAGAGTATGTTTTCTGCTTTTAGACATTATTTGTGTATGAGGTATTATTTTTAAATATCTGAGTTTTTTTTTTAATCTAGCTATAAAGTAATCTCTGCCAAGAGACAATTTATCATATAAACCCCTTAATGTTGCAAGATTACAATCTACACACACAGGCTCATTTTGCTCCTGTATAGCAGGCTTGTTGACCTGAATTGTTTGAATTTGCAAACTAGGGAGCTGATGATCTATAGCCTCTAGGTTATTTGAAAATTTCAGCTGTGCTAGCTGTACAGCTTGCCAATAAATCCTTCTGTCACCTAGGGCTTTTCTGGAAATCTGGGCTGCCATGGATTTTGAGGCACACTCATAAGTGGTAAGTATACTTGATAAAAATATCATCAGGTGGTTTATTCTTAATTTTTCTGCATTACTCTTACAAGTTCAGTAGCAGAGACAATAACCTGTATTCTCAGATTGGATTTTAATTTACTTTTAGAAAGCTCCGTATCTGCTTTATTATAGACTATTATATAACATTTTTTGTGCTCCTAATAATTTATTAGTAGTAAATATAAAACTGTAAAACCTCTCCTGCTAAAGAAGTAGATGGAAATCTTTTGTGATGAGAAGACAGCCCATAACTCACTACAACATGAACTAGGCAGTGATGACATGATGCAGAGACTTTAAAGGGATGCTCTTAGAAGACACCATCATGTCTGACTGATCTATGAAAACAGATATGACTTCCTCAGTTCAAGACAACAAAACACTAATGCTTGCATTGCATGTGAATAACAAATTATAACCGTTTGCCAAAAAATTGAAGTGTATTCATATTTAGATGCAAAGAAAAGGGTGTGAACAAAGAATGAAAGGAATTTGAAAACTTCTACATGTCTATAAGAACATGTATGAAGGATGAGCCTCCAGTTATGAGGACTTATTCATATATAAGCTATAATTTATTGATATTCCTATATATGTGTATGTCTTCTTGACTCTATATACAAGAAGCTTACTTTGCTTATTGTATGGGAACAACACACAGCATATATAACATGCATAATGACCTGATACAGTGACTGGCACATAATAGGCATTTAATATGCATTTGTTGTTGGATTAATGAGGTTTGACATCATAAAGGAACTTTTGTTATTTGGGGAGTTATTTAAAGCAACAGTTCAAGCATACAGGGAATTTTTTTGTAATCTTCTGCCTCTACTAATATAAAAATAAGATTTTGTCAAAATTGCCAATGAATGACTCATTCTTTAAGTATTTAATGGGTATATTCTATGTGTTACAAAATGTGATGAAGGCTGAGAATGTTCTAGTGAATTAAAAAAAAAAAACCTCATGGTGCTAACATTCAGATGATTTTTTCAGTCTTAAATATCAAGTATTTTTTGAATAAAGAATTGTGCAAGCTACTTTCCTTCTGTAAATTTCATCTAATTTCAGTGTTAGAAAATCTAAAACTTCACTGAGTCTTAGATACCACAATAGGAAACTCCTAAATGACAACCCCTCTCCTTTGTTAGCATTACTGGCTTCGATACTGACTATTCTAAGTAACGTGAATCAGACAAATGTGTCTATATTTACACTATATTTACATATATGTATACTTGGGTATATCTGAAGTAAAACATGGAAAATATATTTCATAAAAATGTCTTTGATTTAATATTAAGGCTACATATTCTATTATTAATCTCCACTTATGTAACATGAATAATCTTTTAAAACTGTATATTTCTTAAGTGGAATTCCAGTACTCTCCTGATCACAATAGTTTGTTATTTTCTAGATCGTTTTTAGAATCGAAAAGTCAAACTGACACATTTTCTATATTTGATATAGGCAAGATATTTAGAGATGAGAAATATGGCTTATAGTTTTGAGATATCAGCAATTGCAGTGTGTCAACACTATGACTCTCTAAAATATAGGTATTTCCTGTATGTAGTAAAATCAATGTTATTTTTGAAATAAGTTTAAAATCATGTTGGAGAAATCTGGGAAAGGAGTTTTTTTTGCCTAATGCCTACTTTGATCTTATTTCAGAGATTGAAAAAAACATAAACCACAGATATTTTTCAAAAATCCTTGACTTACCCTCCTGGAATTATACAGTAATTGACATAAAATATTATTGCCTGTCACCTTTTTCCTATGAAATTTTAAGTATTTCCTTACATTCTAGTTCTCAGAGTCAAAGATCAAATAAATTGATTGATGTTGCCTTTCTTTGAAAATCCAGATTATATGAATATCTAAACACAGTCAAGTTTTTTGTCTGTTTTAACATTCATAGGTTATTCTTGGGAATATATAATATTTGAGAGTTTTCTGTGTTCCTCATTTGTACTGTGGGTAGGAGATGTGTCTTATCTGTTATTATTGATTATCCATTCATGTAGTAGTAACTCAATTTTATGGACTTAACTTTTTTGTATTAAAAATGAAGCATGTGGGGGCTAAATGAATATTCTAATAACCATTACATTCATGAATGTCTGTGTCCATTTGCATAGAATTCACCCTTTCTATCATGCACCTGTACATAGGTTTTCTGTTAGTATTCACAAGCTCTATTACAAGAATCAAAAAAGAAGTGAATGCAGGGCATTTATGACCCGTTATCCACTGCTACTGTATCACTGGAAAAATGAGTCATTTTCAAAATGCCTTAGAGTTTGTGTTTGTAACTACAAGATAATATGAATAAAGATAAACAAATGTAGTTTCAAACAGATCACTGATATTAAAAAGTTGAACCTCTTCTAATCAAAATTCTAACCTTAAATACACTGACTTTGAGAGACATGATAAGGAATTAATTACTACTAGCATCACTGCCCTGGAATGGTACTGGATTACCCAAGTCTGTGCAACATTACAAGGGTCTCAAGATTTCAGTAAAATATTTTGGAGCAAATTCCTATTAACAGTTAATATTTAGAGAATGCAGTGCAAAATATAAATGTGCACAGTGGTTTGCAACATTCTTTGTCTAGAAGGTAAATAAATTTTATAAAAATTTGTTGTCTTAAAATAACAAGAAGGTTAATGCTTTCAAAGCATTGGATTTGGTCTCTCAAGCCATTGTTGTTCAGTAGCTCAGTCATGTCTGATTGTTTGCAACCCCATGGAACACAGCTCACCAGGCCTCCCTGTCCTTAACTATCTATCGGAGTTTTGCTCAAACTTATGCCCAGTGAATCAGTGATGCCATCCAACCATCTCACCCTCTGTCATCCGTTTTTCCTCCCACCTTCGATATTTCCCAACATCAGGGGCTTTTCCAGTAAGTCAGCTCTTCTCATCGGGTGGCCAAAGTATTGCAGCTTCAGCTTAAGCATCAGTCCTTCCAATGAATATTCAGAGTTGATTTCCTTTAGGATTGATTGGTTTGATCTCCTTAATATCCGAGGGACTCTCAAGAGTCTTCTCCAGCACCACAGTTTGAAAGCATCAATTTTTTAGCACTCAGCCTTCTTTATTGTCCAACTCTCCCAAGACATTATCAAAGGACATTCACCCAACTGTGGGGCATCTTTGTAATGGCTTGTATGTAGATTATCCTGCCCTATACATAAAGACCAAAATAATCATTTTCACATTAAAATGTCAGTATGCTGAACATTAACCCAGTGTTTCTCCCTAGTCTTTCTCAATATTCCTCTTTCTTCCTCTGTCTGTGCCTTGCTGTTTTGTGCTAGGTTGCTTCAGTCATGTCTGACTCTATGCAACTTTATGGACCATAGCCTGCCAGGCTCTTCTGGACATANCCCAAAGAAAGGCAATGCCAAAAAATGCTCAAACCACAAATTGCACTCATTTCACATTGTAGTAAAGTAAGGCTCAGAATTCTCCAAGCCAGGCTTCAGCAATACATGAAACATGAAATTCCAAATGTTCAAGCTGGTTTTAGAAAAGGCAAAGGAACCAGAGATCAAATTGCCAACATCCACTGTATCATGGAAAAAGCAAGAGAGTTCTAGAAAAACATCCGTTTCTGCTTGACTATGCCAAAGCCTTTGACTGTGTGGATCACAATAAACTGTGGAAAATTCTGAAAGAAATGGGAATACCAGACCACCTAACCTGCCTCTGGAGAAACCTGTATGCAGGTCAGGAAGCAACAGTTAGAACTGGACATGGAACAACAGACTGGTTCCAATTAGGAAAAGGAGTATGTCAAAGCTGTAAAATGTCACCCTGCTTATTTAACTCATATGCAGAGTACATCATGAGAAATGCTGGACTGGAAGAAGCACAAGCTGGAATCAAGATTGCCAGGAGAAATGTCAATAACCTTAGATATGCAGATGACACCACCCTTATGGCAGAAAGTGAAGAGGAACTGAAAAGCCTCTTGATGAAAGTGAAAGAGGAGAGTGAAAAAGTTGGCTTAAAGCTCAAAATCAGAAAACTAAGATCATGGCATCTGGTCCCATCACTTCATGGCAAATAGATGAGGAAACAGTTTCAGACTTTATTTTTTTGGGCTCCAAAATCACTGCAGATGGTGATTGCAGCCATGAAATTAAAAGACGCTAACTCCTTAGAAGGAAAGCTATGACCAACCTAGACAGCATATTCAAAAGCAGAGACATTACTTTGCCAACAAAGGTCCGTCTAGTCAAGGCTATGGTTTTTCCAGTGGTCATGTGTGGATATGAGAGTTGGACTATGAAGAAGGCTTAGCACCGAAGAATTGATGCTTTTGAACTGTGGTGTTAGAGAAGACTCTTGAGAGTCCCTTGGACTCCAAGGAGATACAACCAGTCCATTCTAAAGGAGATCAGTTCTGGGTGTTCATTGGAAGGTCTGATGTTAAAGCTGAAACTCCAATACTTTGGCCACCTCAAAAGAGCTGACTCATTTGAAAAGACCCTGATGCTGGGAGGGATTGGGGGCAGGGGGACAAGGGGATGACTGAGGATGAAATGGCTGGATGGCATCACCGACTCGATGGACATGAGTTTTAATGAACTCCGGGAGTTGGTGATGGACAGGGAGGCCTGGCATGCTGCAAACAATGGGGTCACAAAGAGTCAGACCCGACTGAGTGACTGAACTGAACTGAATATAATTTATCTCCAGAAGACATTTAATATTTTTCTCCTATTCTTACCTTCATGGATTAAAGAGCTGGTTTACTCTAGAGGAATAAACTGAAAATGCCACACGAGAATGTCATACACACGATTTCCATGTATATAAAGTTGTCTTCATTACTTTGGGATGATACATATTGGGCTGGCCAAAGAGGTTGTTCAGGTTTTTTCATAAGATGTTAGAGAAAAACCAAAAAACACATTTTGGCTAACCTCAATACACTGCTTCTAATTGTATTAAATTTTGTACCTTTTATTAGAAGGTCAAAGCATACCCCATGCATTAGAAATCCTAATATCCAGGCATATTTATCTTTAATAAAATACATAATACTTATCATATAACTGAAATTTTAGAATCACCAATTCAAATATAGCTTATTGTTCTCTTTTTATTTGATTTCATTATGACAAGGCAATCATTTTTGTGTATTACAACTAGCTAATACAAGAAAATTTTGAAGCATTCTATAGTATTTGGAATTTGTTTTATTAATTTTAGAAGATACATCTCCCTGGTGCACCAGATTATATTTAACTTAAACCAGCTTCCACTGAGTTGATGTTTCCACTCACTTCTTAATTACATCTTTGAGTTATTCTAAAAATATATCAGGTCAGACATTAATGAAGAAAAATATGATGACTTGCTGTAATTAGATATACTTCTTAACAAAGAGCTTTTAAATTACACTTCACGAAAGTATTCAAAGAAAGATAATGTTTTAAATAATGAACCGGGGTACACTGATTTCCTAGGGAGAGTGTTGTCTTAATGACAGAATTATACATAAACTGGCTCATAAAATTTGAAAACCAGTCTAATCTATATAGGCATCATATGGGTTAAATTACAGGGAAGCTTAATTTTATGACAGGTAGAGTGCTTGAGAATGCTAACTGAAGAAATAATTTAATGTTCTTGAAGCCACTTCATGTGCACATATTTGCCAGCCCACGAGAAGGCATCACTTGATAGAATAATATAACTAATTAAAATGAAACAGAGACAATTTTTATAAAACCAGAGTGACAGTTATACAAATTTGAGAGAAACTGTTCAGTGTAATTGTAAGTAATTTTATATATCTTCCTATTATCTTGTAGTTGCTGTTTTAACTAAATCATGATAAATTCTGCCTATTATATTTGTACTATCCAGGCCAACAGAAGTTTAATGAATAAGAGCACAGAACTAGAAAATAAGTTTATTATTTATGAGGTAAGTTTTAACAATGAGAAAGGCAGGTAAAAGAGGTGTATAATCAAAGTGCTTAAAGTATTGGGAACACAAAGTGAAAACAATTGAACATAGTCCAAAGTAAGATTAGCTATTATACATGATTAAAGATATATGGCTTCATTAAGTGTTCCAAATTTCTATCTGGTGTATTTCTTCTCAGTTGAGGGCAGGAAAAAAAATGAATCTGGATCACTGAAGAAAATATCTCTTCTGAAACTCTCTCTTAAGTAATGGAGTACTTTATATATTGTACTTTTAAAATATCCTTCTCTATTCTCAAAATAGGGTGATGGTTCTTCTAAATAAGAGCTTCTTCAACAAAAATTCTTTCAGTTCAGCTCAGCTCAGTCGCTCAGTCATGTCCATCTCTTTGCAACTCCATGGAGTGCAGCACGCCAGGCCTACCAGTCCATCACCAACTCCTGGAGTTTACTCAAACTCATGTCCTTTGAGTAGGTGATACCATCCAATCATCTCATCCTCTGCTCCCTTCTCCAGCCTTCAATCCATCCAAGCATCAGAGTCTTTTCAAATGAGTCAGTACTTCTCATCAGGTGGCCAAAGTATTGGAGTTTCAGTTTCAACATCAGTCCTGCCAATGAATATTCAGGACTGATTTCCTTTAGCTTGGACAGGTTGGATTTTCTTGCTGTACAAGGGACTCCTATTTGGAACCAGTCTGTTGTTCCATGTCCAGCTCTAACTGTTGCTTCCTGACCTGCATACAGATTTCTCAAGAGGCAGGTCAGGTGGTCTTGTATTCCCATCTCTTTCAGAATTTTCTACAGTTTATTGTGATCCACACAAAGGCTTTGGCATAGTCAATAAAGCAGAAATAGATGTTTTTCTTGAACTCTCTTGCTTTCTCCATGATCCATCGGATGTTGGCAGTTTGATCTCTGGTTCCTCTGCCTTTTCTAAAACCAGCTTAAACATCAGGAAGTTCACGGTTCACGTATTGCTGAAGCCTGGCTTGGAGAATTTTGAGCATTACTTTACAAGCATGTGAGATGAGTGCAATTGTGCGGTAGTTTGAGCATTCTTTGGCATTGCCTTTCTTTGGAATTGGAATGAAAACTGACCTTTTCCAGTCCTGTGGCCACTGCTGAGTTTTCCAAATTTGCTGGCATATTGAGTACAGCACTTTTACAGCATCATCTTTCAGGATTTGAAACAGCTCAACTGGAATTCCTTCACCTCCACTAGCTTTGTTCATAGCGATGCTTTCCAAGGCCCACTTGACTTCACATTCCAGGATGTCTGGCTCTAGATGAGTGATCACACCATCATGATTATCTGGGTCGTGAAGATCTTTTTTGTACAGTTCTTCTGTGTATTCTTGCCACCTCTTCTTAATATCTTCTGCTTCTGTTAGGTCAAGACCATTTTTGCCCTTTATCGAACCCATCTTTGCATGAAATGTTCCCTTGGTATCTCTAATGCTACTGAAGTATCATTTGGAGATGTTGATTTATATTAATGAAAACAGTGGGGTCACCAATAAATACAACTTACATGAAAGTGTCTAGGTAATTATTACTATTTATCATTGGTTTTCTTACCACAAGTAGTTAAAAATACTTCCTTCAGTCACTCCCCGTTTGCTTATTTTGAACTACTAATTGAATCCTTAACAATTTGTTCATCATTTTACTTTATAACACATTAAATTACACAGTTCAAATTTAAACCTTAAAGTTACATCTCTGTAATTTTAAACAATTAATAAATATGCCATAGAATTTCAATTGTCAAATCCTTTGACATCTATATTTTAGTATTTAGACATAATTTGAACAGAGTTCTATAATGCATCACTTATTATCACTTTACACTGCTTATATGGAATATTCATATCCCCTATTGTTTACCTTCCATTATTAACCATAATCCTCTAATGGATATTAAAAATAATTATCTTAAGCCCTATTTCTGAGTATCTAGGCTCTTTTTGTGTTAAATTGCTTAAAAATTGAAAATTTTAGAAACATGGGTCCTGGTCATTTATGAAGTATTCTTTGTTAAGTAACATCCAGAACTAGGTATTGGATCAAGTGTATAAATATTATATCCTGTCAAACTGACTTCAGAAAATGATTAATAATTTATAATGAAGTGATTTTTCCTGGTGTTATTTCCAGCATGTATTTTATTTGAGTCAGTTGAAAATATATATTTTAACCACTGTATTTATAACACAAACTGAGCAGCAATGCCAAAATCCTCAAAAAACATTAGCAAAATTTAACAGTAAATTAAAGGAATGTAATGGCTTCCCTGGTAGCTAAGATGGTAAAGAACCTGCCTGCAATTCAGGAGACCCAGGTTTGATCACTGGGTTGGGAAGATCCCCCAGAGAAGAGAATGGGAGAAGATCCCCTGGAAAAGCATTCTTGCCTGAGAATTCCCATGAAGAGTGGAGCCTGGTGGGCTACAGTACATAGGGTTGCAAATATTCAGATATGACTGAGTGATTAACATTTTTACTTTCACATGCCATGACCAAGTGGGAATTTATCTCTGAGATGCAAGAATGGTTCAACATATACAAATTGAAATGTGATACATTTTATAAACAGAACTAAGGATAAAAATCAAATAATCAATCTCAACACGCAGAAACAAATTGAAAAAATTCAGCACTCTTTCTTGATAAAACACTCACCAATCCAGGTATAAAAGGAATTCATGTTAACTTAATATAGGCCACAGATAACATCGTACTGAACTGTTGAAAAACAAAAGGCTTTCCCTCTAAGATTAGGAATACAATAACTATGCCAACACTCTTGTCACTTTTAATCATCATAGTAATGGAAATCCTTGCTAAAGCAATTGGGTAAGAAAAAAAAGAAAAGAAAGGCAAATTACAAAAAAATAAATAAATCAGGCAAATTGGAGTGGAAGAAATAAAATTATCTCTGTTTGCAGAGAACATAACCCTATGTATGCTGCTGCTGCTGCTAAGTTGCTTCAGTCGTGTCCGACTCTGTGCAACCCAAAGACGGCAGCCCACCAGGCTCCTCTGTCCCTGGGACTCTCCAGGCAAGAATACTGAAGTGGGTTGTCATTGCCTTCTCCATATCCCTTGTATAGATATCCCTAAAGACTCCACACAGACACACAAATACATACATACATACACAATACTATTAGAAAAAACAAGTTCAGTAAAGTTACAGGATACAACATCACTATGCAAAAATCAGTTTATTTCCATAAACAAACATCTGAAAAGAAAAATTAAGAAAACTCCATTTACAATAATATAAAAAAGAATAAAAAATGTATGAATAAGCTTAATGAAAGAGGCAAAAGTTTCATACACAGAAAACCACAAAACACTGATGCACAAAATTATAAAGTACACTCAAAGACACCTCATATTTATGGATTGGAAACATTAATATTAATGCAACATCTGTATTACCCAAAGCAGTCATCAGATTTATGCAATCCCTATGAAGACCCCAAAAACTTTTACTTTATAAACTAAAATAGAAAAAAAAAATCCTAAAATTTGTGTAAAGCCACAGAAGACTCAAAATAGCCAATACAATCCTGGAAAAAAAAGACTGATCTGGAGATACTACACTTCCTGATTTCAAAATATAATACAAAACTATAGTTATTAAAATGCAAAATACAGTATAAAACTGGCATAGACAGACATATAAAGCAATGGAACAGAATAGAAAGGCCAGATACAAACATACAAATAGACAGTCAACTGATCTTAACAGGAGTTTCATGAACACTAAAGGAAAGATCATTTCTTTAACAAATGTATTTGGGAAAACTGTATCGACATGTAAAACGGTGGACTATATACCAAAGGTCAATCAAAGTAGATTAAACATAAGACCAGCAACTATATAATTTCTAAAAAAAAAAAAAAAACAGGGAAAAAGCTTCTCAATGTTTATTTTGACAATGATCTCTTGGATATGACCATAATTAACAGTAGCAAAAATAGGCAAATGTGACCACAAACACTAAAAATCTATCGTGTATAGTAAATGAGACAACACACAGAATGAAAAGCAATGCATGAATTGGAGAAAATATTTGCAAACAATATATCTGATAAAGGGTTAATTTCTAAAATATATAAGGAATATACAATCAATAGCCAAACCCCACAAATAAACCAATTTAAAAATGGGCTAAGGATCTGAATAGACATTTTTCCAAAGAGGACATAAAAAGACCAACAGCTGCATGAAAAGTTTACCAACATCACTAATCATTGGATAAATGCAGGTGAAAATCAGTGCCATCAGCTCACATCTGTTAGAATGGCTATAATCTAAAAGATAATAGGAAGTGTTGATGAGGATGTAAAGAAAAGGGAACCCTCATACATTGTTGGTGGGAATGCAAGCTTGTACATCCATCATGGAAAACCTTATGGAGATTCCCCCCCACCGCCAAATTAAAATAGAACTACCATATAATCCAACAATATATCTTCTGGTTACATACCTTAAGGAAAGAAAATCACATCTCGAAGATGTATCTGCAGAAGTGCATGTGAGCATGTTCAGGACAGTATTATTCACAACAGCCAAGTAACTGAAATTAACAAAATGCCCACTGATTGATGAATGCATAAAGAAAATGTGATATATACATAAGTGGAATATTACTTGGCCTTAAAAACAGTAAGAAATCCATCCATTTGCAAAGCATGGATGGACCTGCAGAACATTATGCTCAGTGACATAAGGTAAAGGTGAATATGACAGTCACTCAGTTGTGTACGACTCTTTGTGATCCTGTGGACAGTAGCCCGCCAGGTTCCTCTGTCCATGGGTTTCTCCAGGCAAGAATACTGGAGTGGGTTGCCATTCCCTTCTACAGGGGATCTTCCTGATGCAGGGACTGAACCCTGGTCTCCTGCATTGTAAACAAATTCTGTCTGAGCCACAAGGAAGGCCCCTACGTGAAATAAGCCAGTCACAAATACTATGAATCCACGTATCCATTCCTAAACTTCCAAAGCTCTTTCAATACTCATTTCTATAACAGAACTGAGTAGTTCTTACATTATCCTTTATCTTCCTGTATTTTTCCACTAAAGAACGATTTGCAACATTCAGTTCCGTTCAGTTCAGTCGCTCAGTCATGTCCGACTCTGCAACCCCATGAACCACAGCATCCCAGGCCTCCCTGTCCATCACTAACTCCTGGAATCCACCCAAACCCATGTCCATCGAGTCAGTGATACCATCCAACCATCTCATCTTCTGTTGCCCCCTTCTTCTCCTGCCCTCAATCTTTCCCAGCATCAGGGTCTTTTCAAATGAGTCAGATCATCACATCAGATGGCCAAAGAATTGGAGTTTCAGCTTCAACATCAGTCCTTCCAATGAACACTCAGAACTGATCTCCTTTAGGATGGACTGGTTGGATCTCCTTGAAGTCCAGGGGACTCTCAAGTCTTCTCTGACACCACATTTCAAAAGCATCAATTCTTCTGTGCTCAGCTTTCATTATAGTCCAACTCTCACATCCACACATAACCAATGGAAAAATCGTAGCCTTGACTAGATGGACCTTTGTTGACAAACTAATATCTCTGCTTTTGCATATGCTATCTAGGTTTGTCATAACTTTCCTTCCAAGGAGTAAGCATCTTTTAAATTCATGGCTGCAATATCCATCTGCAGTGATTTTGGAGCCCCCCAAAATAATGTCTGACACTATTTCCACTGTTTCCCCATCTATTTCCCATGAAGTGATGGGACCGGATGCCATGATCTTCGTTTTCTGAATGTTGAGCTTTAAGCCAACTTTTTCAGTCTCCTCTTTCACTTTCATCAAGAGGCCCTTTAGTTCTTCTTCACTTTCTGCCATAAGGGTGGTGTCATCTGCATATCTGAGGTTATTCGTATTTCTCCCGGCAATCTTGATTCCAGCTTATGCTTCTTCCAGCCCAGCGTCTCTCATGATGTACTGTGCATATAAGTTAAATAAGCAGGGTGACAATATACAGCCTTGATGTACTCCTTTTCCTATTTGGAACCAGTCTGTTGTTCCATGTCCAGTTCTAACTGTTGCTTCTTGACCTGCATACAAGTTTCTCAAGAGGCAGGTCAAGTGGTTCGGTATTCCCATGTCTTTCAGAATTTTCACGGTTTATTGTGATCCACACAGTCAAAGGCTGTGGCATAGTCAATAATGCAGAAATAGGTGTTTTTTTTGACCTCTCTTGCTATTTTGATGATCCAGCGAATATTGGCAATTTGATCTCTGGTTCCTCTGCCTTTTCTAAAACCAGCTTGAACATCTGGAAGTTTACATTAATACTTAAAAATTTACTGAAAATTGTACAATCATATAAGTATTACAGTTTTGTACAAATAGCTAATCAAACTGATCATTCTTAAATGTTGCTCACAGACTGCATTGTTAGTGACATATATATATACCATTGGTTTCACGTGAGATATACATGTATTTTCCCCAATAAAAACATATGGTTTAAAAAAATGTTTCTACCTCATCATTAACACTGGCAAATATTCATTCCAGAAGATATGCTACTGATAGTTGCCATTGAAATTCATATTCTGAATTTAGTAATTCAAATGTATAGTGGTTATTATGGCATTTTCTATTCATCATATCTATATGAGAGATACAGAAGCAAAATCATATGGAAGTTAATGAGGTGAAATTAATAGAAGCAAAAATGTTTATTTGTTTTCTTTCATTCTATATACAAGTGATATATTACCTAAAATTACTTGCAAACATTGATGTGGGTTTTGTGTTTCTTTTTTCTTTTTTATCTCATTATTTCTCTAGGCCATAAAATGTTTGACTTATTCATATTAACTGTGATATATTTTGTTCTTTCCCAGTATTTCACTCTGAAGATATATCTCTCCATTTATTTGTTCAAAAATATTATCGAAAAAAATTTAAGGTAGCAATTGTAATGCTGTAAGTACTATGTTAAAAACAGATAAATATTTCTACTTTCCTAGAAATATCTATTCTTTTCCATTGCCTAATGGTATCTGCACCAAATCCAAATAATGTGAGCTTAATGGTATCGCTTATGTCTGCAATTGTGGGTTTATACAGTTAAAGAAAAAAATCATCCATTAAAAAAAATCATCCATGTCATAACAATAAAAGGAACTGAAGATACTTCTGTGATTCATAACATATTGAGTTACCGCATATTGAGTTATTGCTAAGCATCAACGAGGGTGAAGGGAACTTACAGGTCTCAGCACATCCTCTGTTCATTTTATTCTATTACGTAAATGATAAGTTGGCTCTTATATAAGCAAAAGACTTTGACCACTGAGAATTATATAACGTGTGCTCAATTTCTGCTTTGGAGATGGTGGTGTCATAAGCCCATGACACACTGTACATCTCAGAGTACATGCTTTCTTTACTCCCTAAATCACAAACTTTTGGTAGGAATTCATCCCTACCAAGGTACTAAATGAATGAACTGTAAGGATAATGTCTTTTGAAAATATCAAGTGCAGGTTATTCCTTTTTGTCATTGCAAAGTGCAATTTCCTTTTGCCTAACCCAAGCAAATAATTTGGTAAAGAAAACTTTCCATTTTTGCCTCCTTATCAAGGTTTCCTGTCCCATTGTTTTTTCTCCAGGCTATATAAACTCCACATACAGGGCCTTTGGCAATCCACTGGAGCTATCAGCCTCACCTTGCAAAATGAACCTATCTGAAGGGCTTTCCTTCCACATCACTGTCAGCTATGATAATCTTCTGGAACATTCCACCTCTCTCCTGAAGCTTTCAAGAAACAAATAGAGCACTCACTCCATGATACACTCAGTGCTCTCCAAACAGAGACATGTGCTATATTCAAAACATAGTCTTCTGAGGGAAATTTTTCTAATGTTCCCCATATGAAAACTGGTTGGAAGACATAAAATTGGACTTGGGGGAAGGGATTTCATCTGGTTATTTATTGAAACTCCACAGGAGAACTTTGAATCTGTGATTTTTTGTGTTCTCTGGGTCAATACTGACAAATTGGGCCTTTGCATAATTAACTATTCAGTAACTCTGAAATTCTATTTAGTTGAACTACAGAAACAATTTTACCAGCTCTTTATGCTTTAACTGTGCAAACAGAAAAAAACAGCAACTAACTTTTAAAATCTGCAAAAGCTAAAATAGCTTTTCTGAGATTACACATCTCACTTTAAAGGTACATTTCTCTGATATCTTTAGTC
The DNA here is from genome assembly GCA_006410935.1 of Redunca redunca. NCBI lineage: Eukaryota > Metazoa > Chordata > Mammalia > Artiodactyla > Bovidae > Redunca > Redunca redunca. Next base: position 102,462 of record SJYQ01008042.1, read on the forward strand.
TCTGCTATGGAATTCAGTAAATAAAGATGTTGATCATTATCCATCTGACTATGTTTAGCCTTGTTTATTTTAACATGCTAATGTATTTCATTAAAGCTGCACCTGTTACCATCACTGAATTTAAGGGTCTCATGTTTCTAGTACACTCTCCTATTTTTAGAACTGTATCTGGTACATCAAGTCTGTCAAACATTTTCAATATCATAATGACACAAACTATATTTCAATAAATAGCCAAGAAAATTCCTTCAAGCGACTCTACTATTAATATTGTTGTTGCCCCTCATGAAGTTTGTGAAAGCTTCCAATAAAGTATTGGTACAGTTATTAGGTTTTTTAATGAGATAATGCATGATGTAGAAGCTAAAATATTCATAGAACAATACCACATTCCTCAAAAAAATTTAACAGGAGTATTATCTCCCTCAATCCTCCTCTTTCTTAGTCTGTTACAATATATTCTCCACTATGCCCAGCAAAGGATCCGGCACACATATGCTCAGAGATATCATCTGCAGAATTAAAAGGATGCAAATGAAAATCAATATAAAATTTAGATTCACTTATCAGCCCAAAGAGTTTTACTCCACAAGTTAGGTTCTAGACTGGCAACATATAACACTTTTCTACTGTCTTCAGATAGTCAGTCTGCTCTTTTCTTTTGATAACCCTGCATATTTTTTCCTTCAAGCTTTTTGTTCCTTCCTGACTACCTACTATTTTTTTTAAATATTCAGCTTTTGAAATGTCTAAAAAAAACAAATGCACTTCACCACTTAATGGCTTATAATTTAACATGAAAGTAAAATATAAAAGAACTGCAATGTTACAATTATTGCAATCATAAGGCTCTCTCCTTAGATTGACTATTACGGTTTATAATGTGTGGATGCTGACCTCATTCATGAAATCTAAAGAAAAGCTCAACAGGGTATATACATTCATTCATCAAATGCATATCTATTGAACAATTGTTCTGAGTTAAGCATGGTACACTGGACTTCATTAAAACAGGAAAAGTCTGATTCGTCAGAGAATACTTCTAATAATTCTATGATGAAGATTATCAACATTCCTAATATATCTACCTGAAACTTCCTTGCAACAAATAAAAACTTTATATACTTGAGCTATTCAGAGCTAGATACACAATTTCAACACAAGTTCTTCACAAAAATTAATATAAAATATTGTGTTACATCTTCAAAGAGTTTGCTGACATATTTATTCATTCAGTACATACGAATCCATATTTCCATAGAAATATTTTAGGGCTGGAAAATAGCACAGGACAAAGCACTATAAGTTCCCATTTCATTATACTATAAAAATAAAAACCCAGACACAAAACCATCACAGATTCTAAAAACTACTGAAATATTTTAAATTTTAAATGTAATACCCATAACTTTTTCCAACTCCTAGAGATTATGCAGATGCCACAATATCCCTCTTTAGTTAAAATACAGTATGGTCAAAATATTCCATAACAATATACATTAAATAAAGTAACAAAACACATGCCTTAGTTTGTGTGAATAGACCCTATTCTCCATCTGAGCCAACATGTCAATCTTAATCAGATTTGACCAATTCTGGAACATATATCAATCTCTTAGCAGCCTTGCTACCTTCCTTCTATCTAAGAATCTTTACTGCAAGCCCATAAATTATTCCTCAAACAAAAATTATTATTCTTGTAACATTGACATTATCTTTAAACACTGAAACAAGAATAAAATAAGGCAGCTTCCTTGGGTTTTACTAGCTGATTCTCTTTCTTCTTTGAGTAAATTCCAAATTCCACTCATGTGCTTTTGGGCCTAATCAGACTTCAGTCATATATAACATGCCATTACAAATTATTTCCAAGAGATTACTTTGAATATAGTAATAAAAAATATGGATACTTTTTAGGTAGAAAGAGTCCCAGGTTACTATTACTACTAATTATGGGAACAGAAATATAAAAAAGCTCATTCAAGNCAACACCATTTATAGCAGAATTTAGGGAACGACTGCACATGAATTAGAATATTTCATGCAACTCTAACGTAAAACTGATTCAACAATATTCATATAACGTCAAACATATATATACAATTGAGTAGATGTTAAGAGGATGAGCTAATTTAATAAGGACAGAAGAGGTCACTGTAAATATATAACTGTATAAGAAAACTCATTACTATCTTGAACAAAAGTCTTTCACTTACTGTATAACTACTGAGCATTTAATATATGAAGGCACATGCTAGTAAAGTAATGCTCAAAATTCTCCAAGCCAGGCTTCAGCAATACATGAACCATGAACTCCCTGATATTCAAGCTGGTTTTAGAAAAGGCAGAGGAACCAGAAATCAAATTGCCAACATCTGCTGGATCATGGAGAAAGCAAGAGAGTTCCAGAAAAAAACATCTATTTCTGCTTTATTGACTATGCCAAAGCCTTTGACTCTGGATCACAATAAACTATGGAAAATTCTGAGAGAGATGGGAATACCAGACCACCTAACTTGCCTCTTGAGAAATCTGTATGCAGGTCAGGAAGCAACAGTTAGAACTGGACATGGAACAACAGACTGGTTCCAAATAGGAAAAGGAGTCCGTCAAGGCTGTATATTGTCACCCTGCTTATTTAACTTCTATGCAGAGTACATCATGAGAAACGCTGGACTGGAAGAAACACAAGCTGGAATCAAGATTGCCGGGAGAAATATCAATAACCTCAGATATGCAGATGACACCACCCTTGTGGCAGAAAGTGAAGAGGAGCTAAAAAGCCTCTTGATGAAAATGAAAGAGGAGAGCGAAAAAGTTGGCTTAAAGCTCAACATTCAGAAAAGAAAGATCGTGGCATCCAGTCCCATCACTTCATGGGAAATAGATGGGGAAACAGTGGAAACAGTGTCAGATGTGAGAGTTGGACTGTGAAGAAGGCTGAGAACCGAAGATTTGATGTTTTTGAACTGTGGTGTTGGAGAAGACTCTTGCGAGTCCCTTGAACTGCGGGAAAATCCAACCAGTCCATTCTGAAGGAGATCAGCCCTGGGATTTCTTTGGAAGGAATGATGCTAAAGCTGAAAACTCCAGTACTTTGGCCACCTCATGCGAAGAGTTGATTCATTGGAAAGGACTCTGATGCTGGGAGGGAGTGGGGGCAGGAGGAGAAGGGGACGACCGAGGATGAGATGGCTGGATGGTATCACGGACTCGATGGACGTGAGTCTGAGTGAACTCCGGGAGATGGTGATGAACAGGGAGGCCTGGCGTGCTGCGATTCATGGGGTCCCAAAGAGTCGGACACGACTGAGCGACTGAACTGAACTGAGGCATGTTATATAATACTAAATACACCTTTGACCTGTCATCTTAAAATTATGGTCTGTGTGAGAGGAAAAAAAGAAAATGAGTCATTTTTAATAAGTAAACTATGCCATTAGATTAGTAAATATTCATCATTATATGGGAAACTTTGAGGAGCCCCCTACATAGATTTTGTTTTCTCATGGTTATGAGTAGTTCTGTTTCCAGGGACAACCATCAGTTTCCTACACTGTTAGGTACCCGCTGGAAAATTAAAACAAGAGTTCTGGATCCAGACACTGGGTTTGTGAAAAGGGCTAAAGTTGTCAAAATTTGGAGGAGGTAAAACTTGTATTCACTTTCTCAGTGAATACTCAGTTTAAAACTCAGAAATTCAGCATCAAAAACAAGAGTAGACATAACCCACATGCAAATTAAGTATGTTTTTAGTTAGGAGTAAAGTAAAAGCAACCTCAGTGGAAATACGATATACATTTGAAAACTCACAGAATATTAAATATTTTCCAAGTTTAGTTAATCTAAATATTATTAAACCTAATTTCATTAGTATATTTAAAAATTCATGGCATTATTCATCACTTGAAACTTTATATATGAATTAATATATAATTAAAATGTGTCAAAAGCTTTTTTTTTCTGAAGTCAACATTTCTCAAACTTCCTTTTAATTTCCTCATCTTCTGCCCTGTCTATAACAACAACAAAGTGAAACGCTCATGGCAGGAGAAGTTCACTTAAAAGTGTGGGTGTTCAGTCCCTCAGTCATGTCTGACTTTTTGTAGCCCCTTGGACTGTAGCCCAACTCCTCTGCCCATGGAATTTTCCAGGCAAGAACATTGGAGCAGGTAGCCATTGTCATTGCCTACACCAAGGGATCCTCCCGACCCAGGAATCAAACTCATGTCTCCTGCATCTCCTGCATTGGCAGGTGGATTCTGAAAGTATAGGGAAATCTATTTAATTTCCCCAATTTTGTTAGGTTCATGACAGAAAGATTCTAAATATGATGAAATATGTTTCTATTTACCTGGGAGTGAGGGGTGAACTGGCTAGATAATTCTGAGGTCATGAAATTGTTTGACCTGAAATGACCTGAGGTCATGGTCTTGTTTATATGTGAAATTCATGGGCTGAAAGACACTTGAAAATAAGCACACTGTGCTGTCTCAAGTATCTAACTGGCAGACTAAGTTATCTGTGATAAAATGCAAGCTAGTGAGGTTGTAACAGCCTGCGGCTTGACTTCAGGGGAGCATAAAGAAGAACAACTATAGGGATTCCTCTCTTGAATAGAAAAAGGGGGAAAAAAAAACACTCAAGAGAAGGCATCCTAGTTGGTAATTGGAATTCCTTATGACCCGTGAACAAGGGAATGAATAAGAGCCCTATAATTTGAACAAATCAAAAGGAGACTGGGATTCTTGCTACCAGTGGCTAACCCAGGAAACACTGAGCTCTTTCTTTCTGAAAATGTTAAAGGCAAAGCTGAAGAATAACTTTCCAAAAACGTTGTAAATAGAATCTCAGTTCTGCTCTGGAAGAGTAGTTGGATGAAGTAGTTGACTGCAGGTCAGTGGTGTCATACTTCAAGGAGTCTTCTTCCCCGCCTAGAGGGCTATCATTTCTGCTTCTCTTGTAAGTTATCAGCAGCCCCCCTCCTACCTGACACATGCACATAATACATAATGACTGCACCCCATGAAGATGATTCAGTGCCCCCTTTTCCATATTTCAGTGCCCGTACTTCAGTGCACTTTTCTTGAAATACACAGTAGCAGTGGTTTTCTTTAGCGAAAATCGTCCCAAGACTACAGAAGCCTACATCCTCCTCATGTACACAGAGCAGGAAGCACCTTAGAATTTTTGTGACCTCCTCTTTTTCCCAGGTTTCCCTGATAGCTCAGTTGGTAAGGAATCCGCCTGCAATGCAGGAGACAATGGTTTGATTTCTGGGTCAGGAAGATCCCCTGGAGAAGGGATAGGCTACCCATTTCGGTATTCTTGGGCTTCCCTTGTAGCTCAACAGGTAAAGAATCTGTCAGCAATGTGGAATACTGGGTTCGATCCCTGGGCTCGGAAGATCCTCTGGAGAAGGGAAAGGCTACCTACTCCAGTATTCTGGCCTGCAGGATTCCATGGAGTGTATAGTCCATGGGTTCACAAAGAGTCAGACATGACAGAGTGACTTTCATTTGTTCCCATTACACATAGGCATACACCTTTTACCTACACACTAATGGTTAAGAGATTCAAGGTCCCTACTCCTTTGTTCGAGTCCAGACTCTTTTGTCCTTTTCCCCCTCATACTCCGGGAAATGCTCTTTTGAGTAAGTCACTGGTATACTTTTGCTTCCACGGTATCAAAGATAAAAAATGTTCTCAACATACTCAGCCTTTTCTTCAAGATACCTTGTCGATCCTATTTTTTCCTTGGAGTATTCACAAACCCCATTTTCTCTGAATTTTAATATAGACTGATAGTACTTTCAAACATTTTAGCAATGCTATGGTAACTTTTGCATCTCAACTTTTTTCTCTTCCCCATGTGTACTGGTGTATTCTGTCACCTCAATAACATTACAATCTTTTTGAGATCAAAAACATGCTTTTCATACTTCCTTTTTCCTTTATTTTTCAATGTGTCATGATATGCTATTAAGCACTAAGAGAGAAGTTAGCAAATATTTGGGAGATTGAGGAATTAAGTCCTTGTGAAAGAAATAGGAAGATGCTTTTCAGGCATCTATTCTGTCTAGGTGCTGAACAGAGTGAGGAAGTTGAGCCTCTCCTTTAAAATTGTCTAACCTATAAGGCTGTTTAGACTATGAGTGCAATCTAATACAGCTATTAACTGAGTGAAATGGGACTCAAAAAAGGTCAATGGTATAAAATTTAATATAGGTACTCTAGTGGATCTTCTGAGATTGAAATGTTCATTACCTCCAATAGTAATTATGGTATAAAATGATAAATTAACTTATATGTTGTCAGATATTGAGCTATTGGAGAATAATGAGTAAGCACTGAACTAGCTATTGGTTTTAAAAAATTGATCCTCAAGGAGACTACAACCTAGATAAAAAAA
>SJYQ01008042.1:118979-146514 GCA_006410935.1 Redunca redunca
CCCCCCCCCCGCCATAAATCTTGCACTGATTCTCATATCCTTCTGGACCTCAGCTTAACAATATGTATCATCTTAGATATTCTATTAATTCCCTGTTTGTTTATTCTTTTTTATGGCTTAGTCATCTCATTTGTTCCAATGTCTCTAACTTTCTGTGACAGAATTATGTTGACTGTACATCAAGCATTTCAATATTCTCTCCCTGGACACTTCCTATGTGTCCACATGTCCGAGTTCTGAACAATGGAATGTGAGCAAAAATAGCCTCCATCACATTTAAAATTGTCACTATCACAAAACAAAAACAACAACAAAAATGTCTGGACTCCTGAGTTTCCAGGGATATTGTGGGTGAGAGATAACCTGTTTTAATGTTGTTGCTGCTGCTGCTATGTCACTTCAGTCATGTCCAACTCTGTGCGACCCCATAGACGGCCACCTACTAGGCTCCTCTGTCCTTGGCATTCTCCAGGCAAGAAAATGCCATTTCCTTCTCCAATGCATGAAAGTGAAAAGTGAAAGTGAAGTTGCCAGCCATGCCCAACTCTTAGCTACCCTGTGGACTGCAGCCTACCAGGCTCCTCCTTCCATGGGATTTTCCAAGCAAGAGTACTGGAGTGGGTTGCCATTGCTTTCTCCATTTTAATGTTGAACATTGAGATAATTGAATTGTTAGACAAGCCAGCATTAAACACTGTAATGTTTAAATACACAACATCTAAGTTAATTTTTTCTTTGGATGGCTACTTTCCTCATTTCTTTCTTTGAAATTTCTAATGACCTAGACCATATTGTAACCTATGTTTGGTACCTTAACTCAAGTGAATGCAATGTCCATGAAACCAACACAAATTCTGAGAATAAAAGGCTATTTATCCTACTTGGGAGAAGGTGAACTCTTCTTACAGCTCCCCAAACACTGAATCAAATAATAAAGAAAGCTATTCCCATTTTCCTCTTCCCAACAGTGATGACTGTCATATTGTCAAGTCTTACAAACCCAAGAAAAGAACACTGATCTTATTATCAAATTGCCAGGATGACAGAGAGAAATTAATTATAAAGTAGCATCAACTAACCTCACAGAAGATTTTCAGATAAACTTTAAAATCATAGTGGCATTCTTTCCTTGATTCTTGAAAGACTTTCGTTAAAGAAAGCTTCAGTTCAGTTCAGTTTAGTCGCTCAGTCGTGTCCAACTCTTTGTGACCCCATGAATTGCAGCACGCCAGGCCTCCCTGTCCATCACCAACTCCCGGAGTTCACTCAGATTCACGTCCATCGAGCCCTGATGCCATCCAACCATATCATCCTCTGTCGTCCCCTTCTCCTACTGCCCCCAATGCCTCCCAGCATCAAAGTCTTTTCCAATGAGTCAGCTCTTCGCATGAGGTGGCCAAAGTACTGCAGTTTCAGCTTTAGCATCATTCCTTCCAGTGAACACGCAGCACTGATCTCCTTCAGAATGGACTGGTTGGATCTCCTTGCAGGCCAAGGGACTCTCAAGAGTCTTCTCCAACACCACAGTTCAAAAGCATCAATTCTTTGGTGCTCAGCCTTCTTCACAGTCCAACTCTCACATCCATACACGACTACTGGAAAAACCATAGCCTTGACTAGACGGACCTTAGTCAGCAAAGTAATGTCTCTGCTTTTGAATATGGTATCTAGGTTGCTCATAACTTTTCTTCCAGGGAGAAAGCATCTTTTAATTTCATGGCTGAATTCACCATCTGCAGTGATTTTGGAGCCCACAAAAATAAAGTCTGACACTGTTTCCACTGTTTCCCCAGCTATTTCCCATGAAGTGATGGGACTGGATGCCATGATCTTTGTTTTCTGAATGTTGAGCTTTAAGCCCACTTTTTCACTCTCCTCTTTCACGTTCATCAAGAGGCTTTTTAGTTCCTCTTCACTTTCTGCCATAAGGGTGGTGTCATCTGCATATCTGAGGTTATTGAGATTTCTCCCGGCAATCTTGATTCCAGCTTCTGTTTCGTCCAGTCCAGTGTTTCTCATGATGCACTCTGCATAGAAGTTAAATAAGCAGGGTGACAATATACAGCCTTGACGTACTCCTTTTCCTATTTGGAACCAGTCTGTTGTCCCATGCCCACTTCTAACTGTTGCTTCCTGACCTGCATACAGATTTCTCAAGAGGCAGGTCAGGTGGTCTGGTATACCTGTCTCTCTCAGAATTTTCCACAGTTTATTGTGATCCACACAATCAAAAGAAGATGTGGCAAGAATACACAGAAGAACTGTACAAAATGATCTTCACGACCCAGATAATCACGATGGTGTGCTCACTCATCTAGAGCCAGACATCCTGGAATGTGAAGTCAAGTGGGCCTTAGAAAGCATCACTATGAACAAAGCCAGTGGAGGTGATGGCATTCCAGTTGAGCTATTTCAAATCCTGAAAGATGATGATGTCAAAGTGCTGTATTCAGTATGCCAGCAAATTTGGAAAACTCAGCAGTGGCCACAGGACTGGAAAAGGTCAGTTTTCATTCTAATCCCAAAGAAAGGCAATGCCAAAGAATGTTCAAACTACTGCACAATTGCACTCATTTCACACACTAGTAAAATAATGCTCAAAATTCTCCAAGCCAGACTTCAGCAACACATGAACCGTGAACTTCCAGATGTTCAAGCTGGTTTTAGAAAAAGCAGAGGAACCAGAGATCAAATTGCAAACATCCGCTGGATCATGGAAAAAGCAAGATAGTTCCAGAAAAACATCTATTTCTTCTTTATTGACTATGCTAAAACCAGTGGGTATGACTTAGGATAGATGGAAATAATATGTATTATGGATAATATCAAATATACTTAATTTCAATACCTTTGGTCAGAAGCTTGATTGCAATCAAATTGTTCCCACAATGGATGGCAGAGTTTCCATGATTATCAACATGAACATGATTGTACTATCTCCATGAATGATTGCAGATGGAACATTCATTGGAGTTTTTTCTGAATAAGACACTGGAATTCTTCCCTTTACTCACAACAGGTGTTCAACAAAAAAGTTATATATTATTAAGCTTATACATTTTATTAAAATTTACCCAACTGCAGGATATCTTCAAACTGTACTTATTCAGATTTGTAGATTGTATCCTATTTTATTGTTTATCTTTAAGCCATTTAAAGATAAATTTATGGTAAGTTAATTGCATAGCTCACAATATATAATGTACTTAATTTATGCTATTTTGCCAATTTGAATTAGATGGTTAGTGAATTCAACTAGACTTTCTTAGTTGATTAGAGTCCAATTTTACATGGAAGTATTACAAATCATTAACATCTGTTATCTATGACATTTCAGTGACCTCAGTCTACTGCTTAAGTGTGGTAGGTAGAATGGTCACCCAAAATAGTTTACATCCTAATCCCTGGAACTTTTGAACATGTTATATTTCATAGCAATAAAATAAAGTGAAGTTGCTCAGTCATGTCCGACTTTTTGTCACCCCATGGATGGTAGCCTACCAGGCTCCTCCATCCATAGGATTTTCCAGGCAAGAGAACTGGAGTGGGTTGCCATTTCCTTCTCCAGAATAGGGACCTCAAAAATTATACTAACTTTAAAGATATCTTAAATTAAGGAGATTATGGATTAACTAGGGGAGGTCTAACGGAATAAGATCTTAAAAACAGATTACTTCCTCTAGCAGGAGTCAGAGAGAAGCAGTGCAGAAGGCAAGAGAGATTCAGAAGAGGAAATCAGGAAAATTTCAAGAGTGAGAGAAGTTTGACATAACACTACAGGTTCTGAGATGTAAGTGCATTACATGCATGTATTAAAGAGAGTCCTCTAAGAGACAAGGGTGGTTCCTAATTGATACCCAGATGGGAACCAAGTACCTCAGTCTTACCACAAGGAATCAAATTCTGCCCATAACCTAAAATAAAGCATGGAAGTGCACTCTTCCCCAGAGCCTAGAACAAGATATCCAGCCTTGCTGACATCTTTATTTGATCCTGTGAAGCTGGAACAGAAGAACCAGCTGTGCTACACTGTGCCTAGACTTCTGACCTATGGACACAAAGAAAATAAAACAATCTTATAAAACCCTCTAAATTTGTGTTAATTATATACATCGAATATTCTCAGTTACCCAGGACAGCTATATTGTTTTATCTACTTCATGTATGTTTGAGCACCAGTTTTAAAATATATCTTTTCAGGTTTTCAAAATTAAAATGGAAAGTATAGTGAAGCAAACATTAATCTTTATGGAGATTACATGACATACATTTAGGATTATTTCTGAAAGTAGCATCTTTTATGCACACAATTAAACAAGATACTTTACATTTAGTGGTAATTATGTTAGAGAGATGAAATTGGGTCAGAAAATAACAGGTCTTANCAGTAAAGACTGCTTGCCAATGCAGGAGACCTAAGAGTTGCAGGTTCAAACTCTGGGTTGGGAAGATCCTCTGCCGAAGGGAATGACAACCCATTCCAGTATTCTTGCCTGCGAAATCCCATGGACAGAGGACCCTGGAGGACTATAGTCCATGGGGTCACAAAGAGTCAGACATGAGTGAGTGACTGATCATGATCTGCAAAGGAGAATAATACCCTTCATGGAGGTTGTCCTCCTGTTCCCAAAGTGAACGTTTTCTCTCACAATGAGCCTTTATTTGGTTGCAGTCACAGTTTAATGGTCAAAATAAAATGATGATGTTTTGGCAAACATTTTCCAACAGAAATATCTATCAGTTAATTTCAGTGAGGTAAACATCTGTCATAAGAAAATTAGAATGACATGTTTTTGGTCATATCCTCTTCATGAGTTTTGACTAGAAATTATTTTAGGAGGAGTGTCAAATTTAAAAAGCCCAATGATTTTAAATAGGGGTAGAACTTAAGTGACAATTCAACACTCTCAGAAAACAAAAGTTTCCTTAAAAATACTGGACTAAACAAGAACCAAAGAAGATACATGGATAAGCATATGAAGGTATGCTCAAAAAGTTCATCATTAGTGAAACCCAAATTAAAACACTTACTAAAACAGCTCTAATTCCAGTGGAGGCAATTCCAGATGCTGGTGAAGATTCAGAGGAACAGAACTCTTATTAGTTACTGATAGGGATGCAAAAATGCAGCACTTTGTATGAAATCGTTTTAAAAACACTTAATACACAATCCAGCAATCATATTCTGTTTTGCCCAACTGGTGTGAAAACTTAAGTCAACACAAAATACGAATATTTATAGCAGCTTTAGTCACAATAGCTACAAAGTGGGAGCAATCAATATAGCCTTCAGAAAGCAAATGGTGTAAGAAATGGTAATACAGCCACACATTGGAATACTAGTCAGTGATGAAAAATGAAAGAGCTAAGGATAAATTGTAAAGGTACTTTCCTAAGTGAAAAGAGTTAGATCAAAAAACTATATATAAAAAAAACTATATAAGAAGAAGCCCTATTTATATGATATCCGAGAAAAGTGAAATTACAGATGTAGGCAACAAATCCATATTTGTCAAGGGTATGGAGGGTGGGACCATAGTACCAGAAGAATAGAAGGGGATTATTTTTAGGGTGGTGGAACTGATCGAGGTGATACTATGATGATAGATATGTTATACTACACAATTTTCATAGATCGTAGAACTATATAGAAAAGAGTAGACCTTACTTTATTGAAATTAGGGTCAACCTAGAAGTCAGAGGATCCCAAGATGAAGGCAGAAGATGCTAAAAGCATAGAACTGTATTAGAATATGACCCGATCTATTTAAAGAATGTTACATAACTAGCCACATTTTCCAGTATAGAAACTCAGAAATTAATCATTTTTTATCAAGAATCTGAAATCTGTTTAAATTACAAAAATAAGTATGCAAAAGGAAGATTGTTTTGTCTTGCCTATTTTTTCCACTTATAACTTTTAAGCCCAAATCATGTCTATATAATATTAGAGCTCTCAGAAACACTATTTTATGCTTTCTAGACCTGTAACACTGATGACTTCACACATTTGAAGATTTGAGAGAATAGTTCAAAGTATTTTTTAGTGAATTTCATCAGTTGCTACTTGCAGGATGTTTGAAGTTAGTATATCAAATGACTCTCTTCAAACCAGATTTAAAGACAACACAACGCAAACCTGACTCTGAACCCTTATTTTATGGTTTGATATGCATATCTCTCATTAAAAGGAATAAGAAGAAAGATGACCCTATGTATCCAGGAGAAAATAAGTTAGAATTTCAAAAAGCTTTAGATTATAATTACATTTTACCATAATGTGACTGTTTTAGCCAGGAAATTAATAAACAGTTGTATAACTTTAGCTGAGTGGCTCTACCATAGGGATGTATTAAAGATAAGGCCACTCTATCACCCATTTCCTAAACTTGCTCCAATCTAAAATTCAGATCTTGGAGTTGGGGCAGTTTAGGCAATTGATGTCATTTACATTCAATCAGCAACCCAAAAGGAATATAGACATCTTTGATTTAGTTTAAATGCATTAGTTTAAAAGGTACACATATCAAAACCTACCTTCACAACTCTGTGTATATGTATGACAGTTTCACTTTGCTGAACAACTGAAACACAATATTCTGAATCAACTCTACCCCAATAAATCTAAAATAAACATGCAAACATAATAAGCTTCTCAACTGTCACTAGTTTGGTGCCTTGAAATTTCTATTTTATTGTATAAGAATGAAAGTATAATCTGGACAAAAGGAATAAAACATCCAAATTCTGTGCCATTTAAAACCATAACTTCTGGAATCTTCCTACACATAGTAAAAGAGTCACTTGTGAAGTAGTACTGTCTGCTCAACAGAAAGTGCTTTGAGGACAGAATGAACAAACTTATGGTACCAGGATGTTACTCCATTTAACCACTTCAAAGGCAAACTTATAATTTCAAGAATTATTTTAAATTTTTTGCCAGTAAAGAAAAAATATACATATTTTATTAATAATTATACCTTAAAGTTTCTTAATCATATCATTATATGAACTCTAGTTTTTGAACTACTGAGTAGATCTGGAAGTTAGAAACTTTCTGTTCTTAAAATATTTCCCAGGAGCACCATTTTTATATTTGCTGATAGTATTATTACTACTTCATACAATATGCACACATTCTGAGTGCTTTTTCATAATGAAATATACCAATTCTATCAACAGCTGATCATTGGAAAAAAATCTCTGATGCTGGGAAAGATTTGAGGGCAAAAGGTGAAGAGGATGTCAGAGGATGAGATGGCTGGATGGCATCACCGATTCAATGGACATGAACTTGGGCAAACTTTCGGAGATGGTGAGGGACAGAGAGGCCTGGCATGCTGTAGTCCACAGGGTTACAAAGAGTCGGCCATGACTGGGCGAATGAACAGCAACAACATCAACATTTTAGCAAACCATCTGGGAGTAGAGACCTCTGCATCTGAGAATATTCGGGTGAATATATTGGGTGTATGGTGTCATTTGAACATAGTTCTTGCTATTTTGTTGTATTTGGAAAATGCATTACACAATAGGCAAATCTTATTTACTGTAAACTTAAACTTTGCAAGTTTAAATTACAAATTTTATTTAATAGATAGCAGTAGATGATCTGAAAAGTTTCTGAGTTATGGTAGCTTTTTTTTTTGAAGAAGAAGCTGGTCTATTTCATCTAAGTTATCAAATTAATAGGTAGGGTGTTGTTTTTAGTAATATCTTACTGTTGTTTCAATGTCTTTGGAGAGGGTTCCCTTTTAGTTTCTGATACCAGTATTTCAGGAATTCTTTTTTAATTTTATTGATTTCTTCAAAATAATAGCTTTTATTTATACATATATATTTTACTGTATGTATACTCTGTTTTCATTCCAATTCCAAAGAAAAGCAATGCCAAAGAATGCTCAAACTACTGCACTCATCTCACATGCTAGTAAAGTAATGCTCAAAATTCTCCAAGCCAGGCTTCAGCAATACATGAACCATGAACTTCCTGATGTTCAAGCTGGTTTTAGAAAAGGCAGAGGAACCAGAGATCAAATTGCCAACATCCGCTGGTTCATGGAAAAAGCAAGAGAGTTCCAGACAAACATCTATTTCTGCTTTATTGACTATGTCAAAGACTTTGACTGTGTGGATCACAATAAACTGTGGAAAATTCTGAGACAGATAGGTATAACAGACCACCTGACCTGCCTCTTGAGAAACCTGTATGCAGGCCAGGAAGCAACAGTTAGAACTGGATATGGAACAACAGACTGGTTCCAAATAGGAAAAGGAGTACGTCAAGGCTGTATATTGTCACCCTGCTTATTTAACTTATATGCAGAGTACATCATGAGAAATGCGGGGCTGGAAGAAACACAAGCTGGAATCAAGATTGCTGCGACAAAAATCAATAACCTCAGATATGCAGATGACACCACCCTTATGGCAGAAAGTGAAGAGGAACTAAAAAGCCTCTTGATGAAAGTGAAAGAGGAGAGCAAAAAGTTTGGCTTAAAGCTAAACATGCAGAAAACGAAGATCATGGCATCTGGTCTCATCACTTTATGGGAAATAGATGGGGAAACAGTGGAAACAGTGTCAGACTTTATTTTTTGGGGCTCCAAAATCACTGCAGATGGTGACTGCCGCCATGAAATTAAAAGCCACTTACTCCTTGGAAGAAAAGTTATGACCAACCTAGACAGCATATTCAAAAGCAGAGACATTACTTTGCTGACTAAGGTCCGTCTGCTCAAGGCTATGGTTTTTCCAGTAGTCGTGTATGGATCTGAGAGTTGGACTGTGAAGAAGGCTGAGCGCCGAATAATTGATGCTTTTGAACTGTGGTGTTGGAGAAGACTCTTGAGAGTCCCTTGGCCTGCAAGGAGATCCAACCAGTCCATTCTGAAGGAGATCAGCCCTGGAATTTCTTTGGAAGGAAGGGTGCTATAGCTAAACTCCAGTACTTCGGCCACCTCATGTGAAGAGTTGACTCATTGGAAAAGACTTTGATGCTGGGAGGGATTGCAGGCAGGAGAAGAAGGGGACAACTGAGGATGAGATGGCTGGATGGCATCACTGACTCGATGGACATGAATCTGAATGAACTCCGAGAGTTGGTGATGGACAGGGAGGCCTGGCGTGCTGTGATTCTTGGGGTCGCAAAAAGTCAGAGACGACTGAGTGAATGAACTGAACTGATACTCTGTTCTCTTTTTCATTATTTCCACAATGATTTTATATCCTTTCTTCTGGCTTACGTTTACCTTTTTATTTGTTTAAGGCAGAAGCTTAGACCATCAATTTAATACCTTCTTTTCTAATCCAGCTTTTAACACTATTGTGTTTCCTCCGAGTAATGCTATAAATTCATCTCATAATTTTTGTTATGCTGTTATTCTCATTTTAATTCACTTTCAAATATGTTCTGCTTTAAGACATTTTTTCAATACATCATGTACTTAGAAGAGCAACATTTAATGCCCAGATATTTGTGGGTTTTTGATATACACAGTGTTGCTGACTCCTGACTTACTTCCATTAGGATCAAGGAACATATTGGTATAATCTCAACTCTTAAATTTGTTAAGATTTGGTTTTAACCCAAGATATGGTCAATTCTGTGTTGTTCCATATGCACTTATGGAACAAATGAATTTACAGAGTGAAATCCAAAGACAGCAATAATTGCATTAAATGTAGTGAAAAGTGAAACTGACTCAGTTATGTCTGACTCTTTGCAATCCCATGGACTATACAGTGCTTGAATTTCTCCAGGCCAGAATATTGGAGTGGGTAGCCTTTCCCTTCTCCAGTGGCTCATCCCAACCCAGTGATCAAACCCAGGTCTCCCCCATTGCAGGCAGATTCTTTACCGGCTGAGCCACAAGGGAAGCACAAGAATACTGGAGTGGGTAGTCTATCCCTTCTCCAGAGGATCTTCCCAACTCAGGAATCGAATTGGGGTCTCCTGCACTGCAGACTGTTTCTTTACCAACTAAGCTATGAGGGAAGCCCCTGCATTTTCAGGGTGGGGATTACACAAGATATGGTCTATGCTGTATTGTTCCACATGCACTTGAAAAGAACATATATTTTGCTGTTTTGAGGTTATATATTCTCTGAAAACCGATTGGGTAACATTTGTTTATAGAGTTAGCCCTGATTTCTCATTCATTGTTTTTCCTCTCTCTACTTGCTCTATTAATTAAATAAGACAGAGGTGTTGAAGCCTGCAAGAGTGAATATATTTATGCATTTATTCAATCCTGCCAGTGTTATCTTTAATGAAGTTTGAAGCTCTTCTCTTAGGTACATAAACATTTAGGACTGTTACATCTTCTTAATGAATTAACCCTGTTGTCATTATTTTATGTACCTCTTTATCCCAGGAATTATCTTTATTACAGTTACATTCAAGTTTTCATTAGATTACTCATTTCATTTTCCAGTCTTTTACTCTTTAACAATTTATGGTTATATTCAATGTGGGGTCTTGTAGACAAGGCATAATCCCCACCCTGACAATGTTCATTATCCATTCGTGCGCTTACTTAGGTCCTCTACATTTAATGCAGTTATTGCTATGTTTGGATTTCACTCTGTAATTTCATTTGTTTTCTGAGTGTCAACTCTTTGTTCATTCTTCTCTTTCATTTTTCCTGCCTCTTTTAAATTTTTAAATTGAAGTAAAGTTGATTTACAATAATGTTAGTTTTAGGTGTACAGCACAGTGATTCAGTTATTTTTCTCAGATTGTATTCCAGTAGATTACTATATGATACTGAATATAATTACCTATGCTATACAGTAAGTCCTTGTTGCTTATCTATTTCATGTATATTAGCTTGGATCTGTTAATCTCACACTCCTAATTTGTCCCTCCCTGCCCCGCTCTCCCCTTTGGTAACCATGTTTGTTTTCTATGTCTGTGAGTCTGTTTCATACATGGATTCATTTTTAGTATTTTCAGGTTCCACATTAAAGTGATATCATATGTGTAATTCAATGAAATTAGAACATTCCCTCATGACATATACAAAAATCAACTCAAAATAGTGTGGAGACCTAAGTATAAGACAAGACACCACAAAACTCCTAGAAGTGAAAATAGAGAAGACATTCTGACCAAAGTCGTAGCAGTCCTTTTTTTAGGTTAATCTTCCAAGAAAAAGAAACATAGCATCAAAAATAAACAAATAGAACATAATCAAATGTGAAAGCTTTGGGAAACCATGAGCAAAACAAAATGGAATGGGAGAAAATATTTCCAATTGATATGGCTGACAAGGAGTTAATATCCAAAATATACAAACAGCTTATACATATACATATACATATACATATACACACCATGGGGTTTTAGCCGTGAAAATTAATGTTACCATTTGCAGCAACACAGATGGACACAGAAAATATTATGCTTATTGAAGTAAGTCAGAAAGGAAAATACTAATGGATTAAAAAAATCTCATTTAATGTATTCACTGGCTTTTCAACTATATATATTTTTGAATCATGATTTAAAGTGTTGCTACAGTACAGGGATTACAATATATATATCAAACTACTCAACTTAGAACAAATATTCTACAATTTCAAGGTAAATATAGAAACTTTATACACCACAGTTCTTTACCCTATCTTAATTTATAGGTGTCATATGAACATTCTTATATACTGAACACCTTTCAGATAAGGTTTTAAAACTTCAGCAAATTTTAAATTTAAATTTAGATTTTTAAAATAAAGAAAATATAGGTTACTAGGTTGAGCCATTTACCATCACTGTTGCTATCCTTTAGCTCTGATGTTCCAAGATTTCCATGGCATTATTTCCCTTCTGCCAGAAGAACGTCATTTAGCATTTCTATTAGAGCAACTTTGCTGCTGATAAATTCACCTGTTTTTCTATTTCTTTGCTCTTCATTTCTTTAAATTTTAAAATGTCTTTCCTATCACTTTTTTCCCACAAATGTAGTTTTGCTGGATGAGATGCTGAGGTTGACAATCATTTATTTTCAGTATTTAAAAAATATTTTCACACTGTATTCTGACCTTTACTTCTCTGGTGAGAAATATGAAGCAATTTGTATCAGTGTTCCTTATAAAGTTTTGAGTTCCTGATTCTTGTTGTTCAGTCACTAAGTTATATCCAACTCATTGTGACCCCCCAGACCACAGCACACCAAGCTTCTCTGTCCTTCACTATCTCCCCGAGTTTGCTCAAACTCATGTCCATTGAGTTGGTGATGCCATCCAACCATCTAATCTTCTGTTGACCCCTTCTCTTGATTTGCTTTCAAGTATGCTTTGTTCATGGGGTCGCAAAGAGTCGGACACGACTGAACGACTGAACTGAACTGATGCTTTGTTTTATACCTTTGGTTTTTATCTGTTTTGCTACAATATTATCTGAGTGTGGCAATCTTTGAATTTATTGTGTTTTCATTCCCCAATATTATTCAATCTGCAAATTAAATTTTTCCTAAAGTTTAGAAAGTATTCAGCCATAATTACTTTTTATATTTACCAATATTTCCCCTGTAATTTTCAGATTCAAACTTGAATGTTAAAGACCTATTGTTATTATCCTATGTGTCCCTGAGTTTTGTCTTTTTCTTTTCTCAGTCTCTCAGATAGATTAATGTGTATTATTTTTCAAATTTACTGTTTTGTTTTTTTTTTTTGCTGTCATTTTCATTCTTCAGTTGAGACTATCCAGGGAAGTTTTATATTAGTTAATGTACTTTTCAGCTCTTGACCGTGTCTTCTTTCATTTCATATGTACTTCTTCTATTTAAGAACATTATTACAGTAGCTTCTTTAAAGTCTCTGATAATATCAAAACTTCTTATATTTATTAACTTTTCTCTTGAGGGTTATGGTCTTCTGAGTCCCATGTTTTCAGGAAATTTTGGACTATATTGTTGGCATTTTCTATATTTGTTGATGGAACCCTGAGCCATGTTATAGCTTTTGGAGAATGCTGATTGTTTTTTTAATTAAAATAGGCAGTAACCTTTTCTGTAGGTTTCTGATGTCTGTGGAGTTTCTGATATCAGCTAATTTCTAAAGATGCAACAGTGCTATTGGGTGAACCCACCATATGTACTACCCAGGGCCCAAGATGGACCCTGAACAGTGCCTCATACCGTAGTCTAGCTCTTAAAGGAATGGCTTTTAAGACATACCAGCATTTGGTCAGTTTCAAAGGCAAACCACTCAGGATTTTATACACAGATTTCAGAGCTTTCTCTCTCCAGCTCTACTCTCCATGGTTTTCCTCAAAGTCTCTGTTAGACAGGGAGCCCATTCTCTGACACTCTGAAGTTTGAAATCCCACATGTGAGTACACATTTCATACTAGTGCCACTGCCCTGAAGCAAAGCATCAAGAGAAAAAAGAGAAAGAAAAAGGAGGATTATCTTCACATCTAAATATCATAAAGTCTGCCTTCTCTTGTTCTTTTAGTCAGAAGTTATTCTCAAAATTTTATATATCAGCATGGATACCACTCCCACTGCTGCCACAGGTCTAGTCCTTTTATGAGTGGGACTGGAACAATAAAAAAAAAAAAGCAGAGGTTTTCCCAAAATTTCTGTCCAGTAGTGTAGAGGGCTTATTCTCTTCCTTGTTTTGGACAGAAAATGAGGGTTTTCTCTTGGAGTATTTACTGTATACACTTGCTTCAAGGTTCTGGAATATTGACTTACAAGGATATTAGAAGATAACTCAAAAAAAGAAAGAAAAAAAGAAAGAAAGAAAACAACTTCATGGTCATAGTCGACATTCTGTCATTTTATATTTTCCTGACCAATAACTCAACAATCTTTTAATTCACAGAATCCTCAGACAGCTGCATTTAAAACTAGTGGTTTTTAGAATCAGATTGGAAGATATGACAGAATGTGTTTATTCTAGCTTAAGAAACAATTGATAGTTTAGCACATTCAGTTCAGTTCAGTCAGTCAGTAGTGTCTGACTCTTTGCGACCTCATGAATCGCAGAATGCCAGGCCTCCCTGTCCATCACCATCTCCCGGAGTTCACTCAGACTCACGTCCATCCAGTCAGTGATGCCATCCAGCCATCTCATCCTCTGTTGTCCCCTTCTCCTCCTGCCCACAATCCCTCCCAGCATCAGGGTCTTTTCCAATGAGTCAACTCTTCGCATGAGGTGGCCAAAGTACTGGAGCTTCAGCTTTAGCATCATTCCTTCCAAAGAAATCCCAGGGTTGATCTCCTTCAGAATGGACTGGTTGGATCTCCTTGCAGTCCAAGGGACTCTCAATAGTCTTCTCCAACACCACAGTTCAAAAGCATCAATTCTTCAGCACTCGACCTTCTTCACAGTCCAACTCTCGCATCCATACATGACCACTGAAAAAAACCATAGCCTTGACTAGACGGTAAGTTGGCAAAGTAATGTCTCTGCTTTTGAATATACTATCCAGGTTGGTCATAACTCTTCTTCCAAGGAGCAAGCGTCTTCCAACTTCATGGCTGCAGTCACCATCTCCAGTTATTTTGGAGCCCAAAAAATAAAGTCTGACACTGTTTCCACTGTTTCCCCATCTATTTCCCATGAAGTGATGGGACCAGATGCCATGATCTTCGTTTTCTGAATGTTGAGCTTTAGGCCCATTTTTTCACTCTCCTCTTTCACTTTCATCAAGAGGCTTTTTAGCTCCTCTTCACTTTCTGCCATAAGGGTGGTGTCATCTGCATATCTGAGGTTATTGAGATTTCTCCCAGCAATCTTGATTCCAGCTTGTGTTTCTTCCAGCCCCGCATTTCTCATGATGTACTCTGCATAGAAGTTAAATAAGCAGGGTAACAATATACAGCCTTGACGTACTCCTTTTCCTATTTGGAACAAGTCTGTTGTTCCATGTCCAGTTCTAACTGTTGCTTCCTGACCTGCATACAGATTTCTTAAGAGGCAGGTCAGGTGGTCTGGTATTCCCATCTCTTTCATTATTACTTTATTTATTGCTCTTAATAACACTATTGATCTTTTGATGTGTTAACCTGGCTATGCTACAGCCTCCAGTTATTTAAATATTAATCCAGGTGTGCCAGTGAAGATAATTTGTAGATGTATTCAAGGTCCACATTCAAGTTAAACTTAAGTAAGGGAAATGACTCTGCACAATTCTAATTGGCTTAAATAAATTAATCAAAAGTCTTAGGTTCAAGAAATAAATTTACATAAGTTTAGTCACTGTGATTTTTGAGGTAGCTGGTTATAGGATTATAAGTTCAATTATTTTGACTAATAAAACTGATTTATCTGGGATCCAATTGTATTCCTTTTCAATCTTATATTTTAATTTTCCCCAACTACCTGTTACTCCTTATGAATATTTTAATATGATCAAGGATCCTCATACTTAAATAAGCTGACAGCAATCCTCATTAACCTCTTCTAAAATCCTTCCTCTCCATTCACATTTTGTTTGATGAAATAGATATTTGCAGCTGTTGACTCTTCTCTCCTTTTCCACCATGTTCTTGGCTCTTAGTAATCTACAGTCTGTCTTCTTACCAGTCCAGTAAATGTGCTCTTCAGTTCAGTTCAGTCGCTCAGTCGTGTCCAACTCTTTGCGACCCCATGAATTGCAGCACGCCAGGCCTCCCTGTCCATCACCATCTCCCGGAGTTCACTCAGACTCACGTCCATCGTGTCCATGATGCCATCCAGCCATCTCATCCTGGGTTGTCCCCTTCTCCTCCTGCCTCCAATCCCTCCCAGCATCAGAGTCTTTTCCAATGAATCAACTCTTCGCATCAGGTGTCCAAAGCACTGGAGCTTCAGCTTTACATCTTTCCTTCCAAAGAAATCCCAGGGCTGATCTCCTTCAGAATGGACTGGTTGGATCTCCTTGTCGTCGTTTTTTAAATGCTTATTTGTCTTTGAATGAAATCTACGAAAATTAGATCTTTTTAAAAATGAAAGTGACACAAAGTAAGGCATTTTAACTGATCTGCATCTATGTGTGATTATAATGGATTGTGTCTCTTTGAACATTCCGTTGTTAGAAGATTTCTTGTGTAATTATAAGATGAAAAACAGATTACTGATATTACCCTCTGTGATGGGACTCCTTGCTGTTGCAAATGGAAGGAGATTTTTTTGAGTTAATTGAAAACACAGCTTGATGTTCCCCTGCAGTTTAAATACAGAAACTCAATGCATAGAAAAATATTAATAAACTGTGCTAAAGTAACATTTGAATTGACAAATTATTTGATAAAGATAATTCTGAATTATAGTTATTTTATGATATTCAAGTATCTCCAAATATACAATGTGTAAAATTCATTACTAAAAACAAAGATTTATTTTTAAATAAATGTTCATCATTTTCAGCAAACATTCAAATTAGCAACAGCACAGTTACTGGGGAAAAATATTTTGTAAGAATCAATATCTAAATAGGCATTTGTATAAAAGTTTTCAATACAGTATGTCACTTTTATAGAAACAAATTTTCTTTCTAGGAAGGTATTTTCATTACTGCCATTCTGCAAGTGACAAAACTAAGACGTGATAAAATTACTAAACATGTTTATAATGCAATAACTGATAAAGTGATAAAGTCAGGTACCATCTCTGGGACTATTCAATTTAATGATCTTCCTCTCTAAATTCACCCAGTGTTTTTGAAACAGGCACTATCTAATGTGCTAGGAATGAAGTCATGAATTGTAGCTAAAAAATAACGTATATGGTAGACTGAGACTCATTGGAAAAGACCCTGATGCTGGGAAAGATTGAAGGCAGGAGGAGAAGGGGACAAAAGAGGAAGAGATGGTTGGATGGCATCACCGACTCAAAGGACATGAGTATGAGTAAGCTCTGGGAGTTGATGATGGACAGGGAAGCCTGGTGCTCTGCAGTCCATGGGGTCACAAAGTGTCAGACACGACTGAGGAACTGAACTGAACTGAACTCAGACTGAAACTGAAAATAAATAATTACAGAAGTAACTATGTAATATGATTTATACAAATAAACTAGGATAAGTAAAAAGAGTAGTTGGGGGAGAGGATATTGATGTTTCTGACGGAGAGGTCAAGAAGTCCTCTTCAAGTAGCAAACTCTTTAAAAAGTCAAACTGGATGGGGTGGGAGGTGGGAGGGGATTCATGTTTGGGAACGCATGTACACTCAAGGTGAATTCACGTCAATGTTTGGCAAAACCAATACAGTATTGGAAAGTAAACTAAAGTTAAAATAAAAATTTAAAAAAAAAGTCAAACTGGAATAAAGTTAATAAAGTTAATTAATGAATCACAAGATACCATTAGAGTATTTATATACTAGGGCTTCCCAGGTGACTCAGTGGTAAAGTATCAGCCTGCCAATGCAGGAGACACAGGAGATGTCTCCCACGGGTTCGATCCCTGGGTCAGGAAGATCCTCTAGAGAGGGAAATGATAATCAACTTCAATAACCTTGCCTGGAAAATTCCATGAACAGAGGAGCCTGGTGAGCTACAGTCTATGGAGTCGAACTGAGCAACTGTGCACACACATTTATATCCTACATACTTCCTTACACGTATATTCCACATCATATTATTTTATATATGCTTTATATGTGTGTGCTAAGTTGCTTCAGTAATGTCTGACTCCTTGCGATCTTATGGACTGTAGCCCACAAAAATTCTCTGTCCATGGGATTCTCCAGGCAAGAATACTGGAGCGGGATGCTGTGCCCTTCTTCAGGGGATCTTTTTGGCCCTGGGATAGAATCTGCATCTCTAACATCTCCTGCATTCACAGATGGGTTCTTTAGTACTAACTCCATCTGGGAATCCTACCTTTATATATACACAGAGTTTTGTGTACATATAAACACAAGAAAACATATATATATATATATATATATATATAGTCACGCTGTATATTGTCACCCTGATTATTTAACTTATATGCAGAGTACATCATGAGAAACACTGGGCTGGAGGAAGCACAAGCTGGAATCAAAATTGCCAGGAAAAATATCAACAATCTCTGATACGCAGATGACACCACCCTTATGGCAGAAAGTAAAGAAGGACTAAAGAGCCTCTTGATGAAAGTGAAAGAGGAGACTGAAAAAGTTGGCTTAAAGCTCAACATTCAGAAAACTAAGATCATGGCATCTGGTCCCATCACTTCATGGCAAATAGATGGGGAAACAGTGGAAGCAGTGGCTGACTTAATTTTTTGGTCCTCCAAAACCACTGCAGATGGTGACTGCAGCCATAAAATTAAGAGATGCTTACCTTTTGGAAGAAAAATTATGAGCAACCTAGACAGCACATTAAAAAGCAGAAACATTACTTTGCCAACAAAGGTCCGTATCATCAAGGCTATGGTTTTTCCAGTAGTCATGTATGGATGTGAGAGTTGGACTATAAAAGAAAGCTGAGCACTGAAGAAATTGATGTTTTTGAACTGTAATATTGGAGAAGAATCTTGAGAGTCCCTTGGACTGCAAAGATATCCAACCAATCCATCCTAAAGGAAATCAATCCTGAATATTCTTTGGAAGGACTGATATTGAAGCTGAAGCTCCAATATTTTGGCCACCTAATGCAAATATTTTGGCACCCCACTCCAGTACTCTTGCCTGGAAAGTCCCATGGATGGAGGACCCTAGTAGGCTGCAGTCCATGGGGTCGCTAAGAGTCAGACATGACTGAGCGACTTCACTTTCATTTTCACTTTCATGCAGCGGAGAAGGAAATGGCAACTCACTCCAGTGTTCTTGCCTGGAGAATCCCAGGGATGGGGGAGCCTGGTGGGCTGCCATCTCTGGGGTCGCACAGAGTCAGACATGACTGAAGCAACTTAGCAGCAGTAGCAGCAGCAGCAATGCAAAGAACTGACTCATTGTAAAAGACTCTGATGCTGGGAAAGATAGAAGGTGGGAGAGGAAGGGGACGACAGAAGATAAGATGGTTGGATGGCATCACCGACTCAATGGACATGAGTCTGAGTAAACTCCGGGAGTTGGTGATGTACAGGAAGGCCTGGCATGCTGCACTCCACGGGGTCGCAAAGAGTGGGACACGATTGAGTGACTGAACTGAACTGACTGATATACATATAATTTTTTCTAGGTTTAAAAGTCTCTCGACCAAATTTAAAATTTGTTCAAGGAATAAACTTCTAAGCATTTCAGAATCAAGATAAATGTATAATTATTCCAGCCCTCATTTCTACTTCTCATCCCATATATAATCACACCTACAGTAGACATGGTGGAAGTAAGTTGTTTTATTGACTAAATATATTTTCAATAAATGAGTATGTATTAGGACATACTGTGTGAGTGTGTGATACCTAGTATGCCATCCATATACATCATATAAGTATATATGCATATACACATATATTGTGTGTGTGTGTATGGTATGCATAAACAGTATGAATATATATGAATTCCATTCCTATTCCAAACATCCATTCAAAAACCTCAGGCATCCTTGTCAGAGAAATTACCAACCTCTTATTCCCCAATTCCTGACTATTCAGTTAAACTATTATTTCCTGATCACAAGTGTAACATTTGACCATCTCTCGATTCAGACAACAAAGACAAATAAATATACTGCTGACTTTGCAAGCATCTTATAGCATCTATAACATGTTATAGCATCTTATAACATCTCATGCTGTCACAGCCCATACCTAGTTGGAATAATAGATCTGTGTATAATCTAGATTTTTAAAACATTTTAACAAATATTCAAAGTATTTCCTGTGAAAAAATAAATGTAAACTGGGGGCAAAATGGCAGGCAGCTAGGATTGAATATGGTAGGAGTGAAAGAAACATATTGTAAACTCACTTGTGCCTGGTAATTGCTCTTGCTAAGTCAGGAGAATGTATATTATTTTCAAAGGAAAGATACACTGTTGCTACAACAAAAGCTAAAATGTGACAACTTACTATTTATAATGGCACCTCAGGTTACATGGGTACCATATGTCCCAAGGACAAGTATTAAGTTTCTAACATGGGAGCAAGCTATGAAAAGTATCTCACATAGCTAAGGAACCCAGATCTCTAGGGATGGTCTCTGTGTATCTTCTATTAGGACTTTTAAACAAATTTAATTTGACATACCCATTTATTAAAGAACAGTTGGATCTGCTGGGTTACAAAGACCAGTTGAGAAGAAAATCTTACATTCCACCCTGGAAATGTTGCAGAATCTTTTCTGGTGCAGCATTACACTCAAATCCTGCAACCTTTGAAATTACCTGAATGCAATGTATTTTGCTTCTAAAATCTAAGGGGCCCAAATAAGCTTTGTGTTAGTTACAGGCTTAGTTAAAGCCTGTATAAATAATAGTAACATGTGTTGCAATTTGAAGAGGATACTACGCCAGTTTAGATCACTGGATCCCTGAAATTTTTTCACTGAAGTAAAAGGACCTTGAATTTCCCTGCTTTATTTTTCATCTTTTTAGCAGATAATGTGTCATTACTTTGTTCTTTTTTCATTCTCAAGTCTAAGCAGCATGCTATTACCAACTGTGTTACATTCTATGTTATGCCAAGGAGATTAAGATCTTTGCACTCTTCTACTATATTGCATGTAGTAGTCCTTAAAACAGCAAAAAGAACAATTGCCACATCAGGGGCTTAATATTATATTCCAGGCCTTGCTCGAGGAAGGGTATCACACTTGAAACTGCAGTGCAATTTAAATAAGGACGAAGTAAAATTTCACTAAATTCTACAGCCATTCTTGGAGACTGATAAAACTTCTGAATAGACTAAATGAGGGGTTTCCCCACTGATTCAGTTGGAAAAGAATCAGCCCACAATGCAGGAGACCCAGGTTCAATCCCTGGGTCTGGAAGATCAACTGGAGAAGGGAATGGCCACCCACTTCCAGAATTCTTGCCTGGAGAATCCCATGGACAGAAGAGCCATGGCAGGCTGTATACACGGACTGTACATGGTGTCACAATGAGTCGGACCACAGGGTGACCAACACTCACCTTCTTTTTTCTCATAATATAAATATGAATGTGACAGAAATCACTGACTTCCTTTTTCTAAGTTTTTTTTTTTTTTTTTTTCTAGTGACATTAACTTATTGAATTTCTCCCAGCTATGCAGTTTTGTTTTGTTTTGTTTTTAAATTTCCAAGACTGGCTAAAAAAGGAGGCTATCGAATGGCTTCCACATAGTACTGCCTATATTAAAGCCCTCAGCCTGTTACTGTAGAACTACTATGGGAAATCTGCTGGTTGGCAACAAGGTTACTCTAATCACATATACGGGAACTAGAGAATTAGGACAGACCAGCTCCTTGGACCCAATGGAGTCATGTACAAGATCTGTGTCCAAAGTTATTAATAATTACTGGAGGTCCAGAACTAAACTTTTACTGGTGGAGGAGGGTCATATTGCTAGCCCAAGGAATAATATTAATGCAACACCAATGTCTACTAAAACATGAAAGCTTTATTTCCTCATATTTTTCATTTTATAAGCTCTGAAATTTAATTATATATGACTACCCTGACCACTAGTGGTTGTCACTCCAGCAATCATGAGCAGCAGTTGCATGTCTTACCAAAGGCTGGGCTTTCCTGGATGCTTCACCTTCAACAGGCAGGGGTGGTAATTTAATTACCCAATGCCAGGGCACACCATATCCTTAGTATATTTCTTTTCCAAGGCAAAGAAACTCAGTTTCTGGAAACCTCAGAATTTCATTCAGAAAGGTATATTTCCTGAAAATGCTTTGGTGTCTGTTATTGTTTCACCTGTGGTCCAGTCAGAACACAGAAAACACATTGTGTGCTGAACTGGGCCCATAAAGGTGAGGTGACCGTGTACTTGTCTTCCTAAGTCCATATCCAGTGACACGCAAGGGCACTTTGAAATCCGCTGTGTTGGGAGTATTCACACCTAAGAAATGAACAAATTATACAAATCATGGATCCCCTTACCTCATGCCAACCAGCAGTTAAACGTTTATCATACCACTGTATTTATGCACTTATGCATGTTTAATTCAGGAAATTGATTAAACACATCTTGGATAGCTAAGAACAAAATGATGTCCTTGCTTTTATTTAGAAATCAATAATTATAGGAATAAGTTCCAACCTTTAGAGGAAGAGATGCTATTATGACAACCTAGGGGCTCAACAAAGCAGTACAATGAAGTGCATTCTTTGAAGAAAATTGCACTCCTCTTGATCTCTATGCTGTTCAGACCAAAGAGAGTAACATGTCTCAGAGGGGGCACACACTGCGACATGGGAGATGATCTCTTACGGCTTCAGGGAAGAATTTGTCTGCCAGCGGATTAGAAGAGTGATGTGGCTGTCACCCTGACAAAAGGACCTGACTTGTTTCTTCTTAGTTATCTCTGTGAGCCCAGTGATGGTTGTGTTGGGAATGCCACTGGAATTTGATAGCAACCTACCACTGAAGAAATACCAAAAGAGCCTTTGATATATAAAACAATCTTATTTTCTTTTATCATCTGATGTTCCCCTAATGTCTATTGGTGGTGGTGGTTTAGTCACTAAGTCACGTCTGACTCTTGCGAACCCATGGACTGGAGCCCGCCACCTGTCCATGGGATTTCCCAGGTAAGAATCCTGGAGCTAGTTGCCATTTTCTTCTCTAGAGGATCTTCTTGACTCAGGGATCAAATGCAGATCTTCTGCATTGAAGGTGGATTATTTATCAACTGACCCACCAGAGAAGTCGTAAAAGAAAGCCAGCTGGTCAGAGAAATTGGGAAATATCATTTGCAAAGTAAAAGCCTGGGGAAAAAAAAATTCATATAAAAGACAGACTTGGAATTAGTAGTAAGTAACCAGAATTTATAACTTATCCATCTTGTAAAAGTGTTTAAAATTTTATACTGAGAGCAACTGAACAGGCATGAAATGCTTGATAGGGAAGAGCTAATCAAATATAACTTTAGAAAAAGCACTTGGCATTAGTGATCAGGGTACACAGGAAACAAGATGGAAATAATGGTAAAGGAAACATTTAAAAGACTGTTGCAGTAACTTAGGTGATAATTTTTGAGAGCCTCAATTATAGCAGTGGCAGTGTGCTGGAGGAAAAGCTTAGTTGGAATAGCAACTCAGGACATCAAACTCCATTTGTCTTCCTACTAATTAGGTAACACAAAGGAAAGACTAGCTTTAAACTCTGAAACTATTTTCCTATGGAAATTTGTTAAATATGCCAAACTATATAAGAAAGAAGTTATTGAATACAGAGTATATTTCATTACTTCTAATTTTAAATCATTAAGACATTCATTGCTTCTATTTAAACACACAATGTTCAACTGCAAACATTATTCACTGTTATTCAAAGGATATTTTAACTATCAAATGTATTTGAGAATTAAAAAATATAATTCCAAGTTAGAGATGCGATTATTTCACCATAATAGTTTGGCTGAAAATAAAATAGTTTATTCAATTATATAGCAATAAAGCAGGTTTAATAATTACTTCCATAACTTCATAGTAATTTATACCCTAATAAATATATTCAGATCTGAAGTAAAGTATTCTTCCATTATGTTTATATTCAAGTATACCAATGTGTAACACACTGAAAATTATTTAAGGCCTTGATCTTGATTATTCAGATAGTAGTATTTTGGAGTCATTATATATCCTAATTTGCATCAGATATAGAATTAAGAGCATTAATATAATCTAAGGGCACATATATGTTGCTGGGAAAATGTTTATTGATGGGTTCATGTATAAGCCATTCACAAGCCTATGTACCACTGGTGCCCAGAGAGCCAGGATTAGGCAGCAAACCGACAGTGTTACTGAAAATTATCAAAACTGCAAAGTGTGGTCCCAACAGAAGTAACCAAATGGCCAAATGAAAACTGTCTAAAATGTTAATCTGGGTACCATTCAGGTAATTGTTGGCCTCCAGAGGTGCTACTAACAAGTATAAAATAGAGACAAGGCATCCTCAACAGCAGTTCAATTCTCAAAATTAGGAGATCATGCCAAGGCAAAAGCCCCGTGCTATTAAAAGATTCAGTTTCGGGAGGGGCAGCTCATGAAGTGCTACTATGGGACATGACATGAGTTTCTCTGTTCTTCCATCTGATTTCATCAAATTAAACAATCTGATTAATGGTTCTCATTAGTAACAAAGGATATGCAGGAGACTGGCTCTGGTTTCTTGATCTAATGTGAATCACCTTAGCTCTCTGCACTTCTGGATGAATTCTTGTTGAAGGAGAAGGAGTCTGCTCACATATTTACAGTACCTGATTTGACTGCCTTAGAAACAGACTTCTACCAATAGATGGCTCAAAAAGACACTTCCTATGGGATAAAGGAAAGGAAAAAACGGGTGAAACAGAGCTTACCTAACAATGACTAAAATTATTCAAGAAATACTGAAGGCGTCACAACTCTAGGAGTATATTTAACCCACAATTAGCTAGTTAAAGAAAAAATAACTTATTAGCACCATAAAATAATCATCAATTTCAGCAGAGTTGACAACGATGTGGAGAAGGGAGGATTAACAGGTAAAAAGAAAGACTGGATGCTTCTGCACACACTTTGCCAAAACAGTAAACGAAGTGTTAAATTGCCAAAAAAAAAAAAAAAAAAAAAACACCAGGAAATAAGAAGTTTTAAGATATAAGACCTAAAGGCAAACTGTGCTGTGCTTTCGCTTAGTTGCTCAGTCATGTCCAACTCTTTGTGACCCCATCGACTACAGTCCACCAGGCTACTCTGTCCATGGGGATTTCTCCAGGCCAGAATACTGAAGTGGGCTGCCGTGCCCTCCTCCAGGGGATCTTCTCACCTCAGGGATTAAACCCAGGTCTCCTGCTTTGCAAGCAGATTCTTTACCATCTGAGCCACTTGGGAAGCCCCAAAGCAAACTACTTAGGCATAATTTCTTCATGGACTATATATTCTAATAAAACAAAAGGAAATGTGACACATACAGTCTTTGATAAGGAGCCATGTTAATTTTGAAAACATAAAATAGCTGGGATATGTGCTTTAAAAGGATATAAGCTCTGAACATATTTATTAGTATAATTCAATAAAAGTGAATCTCTTTATATTTATTTCAGGATGTTGTTAAATTCAGATGAACATCCAAAAGCAATGACAAAGCAATCTAATCCTTTACAACAGTCTTTTGAAAAATGCCAAAGGTGCTGCAGCAACCCCTGGGGATCACTTCATAAAGTACTTGTCACCCAAGTATCTTTCGAAAGCCTCAAGCTCTGATATTGCATGTCTCCCTCCCTCCCTACCTTTCTCCCTCCCTTCCTCAGCCAGTGCAGTATGCCTCAGATTTCCTCAAATTCAGCCCAATTCTGTGCTTTTTGAAAGGGCACTTCCTTTTGCTTTTTGACCATAGTCTGTCCTCCCCTAAGATACTTTGAATTCTCAAATGCAAAAGAGACAATTCAGTTTGAGTTACTTTCAATTATCTCAACACTTACAATGATCTGAACAAAAAGGGATAGTAACCACATACTCTTTATTGTCTTTATAAGCAGAAGATGTGTCTTTTAAAAACAAATTACTCACTATCCATCTCATACTTTATACACACAATTGCACTGAGAGCCACATCAATTCAGTTCAGTTGCTCAGTCATGTCTGACTCTTTGCGACCCCGTGGACAGCAGCATGCCAGGCCTCCCTGTCCATCACCAACACCTAGAGTCTACTCAAACTCACGTCCATCACGTCGGTGATGCCATCCAACCATCTCATCCTCTGTGGTCCCCTTTTCCTCCTGCCTTCAATATTTCCCAGCATCAGGGTCTTTTCAAATGAGTCTGTTCTTAGCATCAGGTGGCCAAAGTACTAGAGTTTCAGCTTCAACATCAGTCCTTCCAATGAACATCCAGGACTGATCTCCTTTAGGATGGACTGGTTGGATCTCCTCACAGTCGAAGGGACTCTCAAGGATCTTCTCCAACACCACAGTTCATATTAGCCTCCCATAAATATCTACATTTGAAGTAGAAACTATGTCTTAAAAATAATTTATCTGAATGTAGCAGTTTTATCTTTCCATCCCACTCCCACAGATCTTACCTGCTCTGTCTGAAAGAAACTGATCGCTCAGCAATAAAGAATTTGCCTGCAAATGCAGGAGACCTGGGTTCCATCCCTGGGTCAGGAAGATCTCCTGGAGAGGGAATGGCTTTATGCTTTCCAGTATTCTTGCCTGGGAAATCCCACATACAGAGGGGCCTCACAGGCTACAGTCAGGGGTTCCAAGAGTTAAATACCACTTAGCAACTAAACTATCACCACCATCAGAACTTGATAACTCTTCATTTCTGATAACTCCACCTTGTTTCTTCTCCTACATTTCTATCAAGTCTATTTGGTAAAGCATTTGAGCATGTATGTATGTGTGTGCGTGTATCATGTATGTGTGACCCTTAACCAATTAAACCAAATCAAAATAAAACAATTAAATGGATGCTGAGTTTTTGCAGTTTAAAAGAGAATTTGCTACAGATTTTATAGCAATTCTGAAAGAAAATATTCTGACATTTGCCAGCTGTGAGAATTGTATTTCAGATAAACAACATTGGCCCCATTTTAGTCCAAAATCATATTACAGCTGCTGAGTAAAGAATGAATTTAGATTTCTTCAATTTTTTTTCCAAGGGGGAAGGTTATAAAGACTGAATGAATTAGTAATGCAGGCATTAAAATAGTTTTAGCATGCAGTTCATATTTCAAATATAGAAACAAATTAGTTTCAAATCTTATATTCCATACACTCAGTGATCACACTGTCCCTATAAAGGGTAAATACATTATGAATTCTAAGGCATGGTTCCCTTTGAACTAAGCAGTGATCTCAACTTGATGAAACCAATAAAAAGATGTGGAACTGGCTGTATTAATTAAAAAGTAGAATAGATTTTAAAAATAGAATATAACTGATCAGAGTGCATGCCTACTGTAAGGATAAGTATAGTCTTTGATATTTTCCTTTGGATATGTAAATAAATATTTTTATACAATGCATTTCTGAATTGTTTTCTAAGTTACAAGTAGATATAAAAAATATACTGATCTTAATTGTACATTTCACTGAATGTTGACTAATTTATACATCTAGGAAATCAACACCTCAGTCAAAATACAAAGCAGTGTCATCAGCCTAGAACCTTCCCTAATGCCCTTTTCAGCTATCTGCCTCTACCAGAGAGGCAGGCACTATTCCAATTCAGTTGATTTGTTTTGCAAATTATACAACTTCATATAAGTAGGGTGATATAGGATATGTTCCCTTTTTTCCTTCTGTGTATGTTGCATTGGCTTTGCTATTTTAAAAGTCTCAGCATGACAGTTTAGAATATTTAGATGTAGATATTACTTTTTATAATATAAACTTTATAATTTCATATTATGAACTTTTCTCATAGCACTGCTTTAGCCACAAGACATAAAATTCTATATACTGTGTTTTCATTTGTGTTCAGTTTAAAATATTTTCTGATTTGCTTTGCTATATATATCC